>LR989862.1:11235000-11835000 GCA_905146925.1 Autographa gamma
ATTTCACTAAGTAAATACACGTACAAGGCAGATTGATCTCAATAGCGGTAATTTTGAATGAAATGTGGGTTAATCTTGTTCTTATAATAGGCTAACCGTTAGGGCTAGTCTGTATAAATTCAATCCTGGATTCAATTTGCTTAGAAGATGAAGACGCCTACGTAACGTAACTTGTTTTGAGATGTTTTGTAGTTTAAGTACTATCAAGTTCAAATGGAAACAATTGGGAAGGAAATTGGGATTGAAAGTATATTCTCCTTTGTAATATGAAGACTAATCGATCTAGACAAATGCAATATGTAGAAGTCCCTTGATATATGAGAAAAGTGTTCAGATATGAAAATCGAAAGTGATTTCAGATTAGTTAGAAGAGGATACATTAATAATAATAGTAATGGTTGGTTTGAGTCTAAAGTAAGTGAATAGTTTGGTCAGTGTGAGATAGTGGAACATGGAAGTACTTGGGGATGGCTTTTGCCCGGTACAGGTACGGAACAGGCCAAATAGATTTTTTATAAAAAGTAATGAATTAGGCAAACGCTCGAGTTGAATACAAACGTTACTACAGAAGTTAATTAAATCAATCAATAAACCTTAGTCAACTTTATTTTTGTCACCACATTAAATTATTTTACATTGCAGCATTGGTCAGATTCGACAATGATTCACAATTCAGATAAGGGAAGGAATTTATATATTGTGGGAGGCTGGTGCCCAGTTTGAGGCCTGTGTTTCAAGACACTAGAATCAGAAAAATACATAATTTTTTTGTCATTACTTTTTTTTGTCTTTCGTAGCAAGGATAGCCCCGCCACCTTCGACCGTGAGTCATCCATCGCACTGATTAACCTCGGTTACTAAACTCATTCGCGCCGCCGTGGGCGCATCATTGTGAAACGAACAGATGAGACGGTGACTCAGTTACGATTGATCGTGATGGCGTGAAAGGTAGGCCTGGATTCATTAATATTATGCCTTCAGTACTGAGGACTAGAGAACATTTTGGAGATAGGATTTTATGTTTAAATCATCAAAGAGTTTGGATAGTGTCATTTGTTTTTTACTTGATTTAATTGGTACAAGGGTTCACTACACATGAATTTTAGTGGAGGTGATGTCTTTTATGATAAACTGGTAGTAGTTTATTTTTTTTATTTGTGTTTAAATTTAATCGACAAAGTCTATAAGAAGTTACAAAATAAATCCCAAGCTTAGCATAAATAGCAGCTAGGACTGAAATGCGGTCTTATCAAATATTGAAATTATCATTAGCAAATTCAAATTGCCTTTATTTATGAACACGGGTTTAATTATCAATAATTCTAATTATAACATTAATTACTAATTAAAGTCCCCAGTTCAAACACACAGTGGTTACTCGGGTCGTGGGTTCGATTCCGGAGGAGTGAACTGCCATTGTCTCACACGTCGTTCAAGGTTCCTCAATGAATTAGTGAACGTACACACGTTTGCTTATGAAAAGGTTACGCTATACTGATTTGTTTTGAGGACCTGTCGAATGACCGTAGGAGGACTTAAATGAGTTATAAACAATATTATGATTAATACTTAAATAATAATTAGGTGTGGTACCAAGAATAGTACCTTGAGGTACACCTATCTTAATTGGAACCTTCGCTAAGTGATAAGTGTGAAACTTTATAATTTTATGGAAAGTTTTTATTGAAATTAAAAGCAACAAGAATAGTTATAAAGTAGAATTATTTATTTTACTACGCGGTGCCTTGACGTTACAATTTAAGAAAATCGTTTTGTTTAGAACTTTGTCAAAGGCTTTTTATGAGTTACTTTTCAGTGAATTTCGATTTTATGGAAGCAGCACTGAGACACTGCTTCTCCATAAGATTAAGAATTATGAGTAACACAATAATGGTACTAAAATAAACCAATAAATATGATAAATCTGTGCACTTTCACTGATGCATGCTTGTTGTATTTGCGCACGTGCTGTTGAACCCAACCTGCGCAGGAGTCTCGCTCCATTCACACTGCAAACATCCAACCCCACTGTGCTTACTTTATACCAGGACTAATCAGTTTTGATACTCGTTAGGGATATGACGACAAAAGCTAGTGAACTAATTAATAAGTGTATAACTACATTTAGTCTTAATCTGTGGCTATTTTAAGTTAATCTCAGAGACATTTGCACCTGAAAAACGACATCTTCTATTTAAAGTGTTTTGGTTAACTTTTTAATAGAGTATAAGTTAGATACTTTATCATAACACTATTTAATCTGGGGGTGAAAGAACATTATTTATCGTAAAATATTACCTCAAGTATCAAGACCGGTCAAACTTTCTCACATAGCATGCAACCTAACCCGGCGCATAGCGAGTAAAGTTCACGAGAGCTAAATCGCGGTGAGTAAAGTGCGCGCGCAGATAAGGACACTTGACTACTGTCTGTCCGTCTGTTTGTCCGGACAGAGTACAAACATGAATTATTAGATGTGTTATGTGCTTTAGATGATAGAGACGTTTGCGTCGGCGTTGCCTGTTTTTTTAAGACGATTTTTAGTGTCGATAGTGATATGTTAATTTGATCATAGCACTGCTGTGATAAATAGCTTACACGTAAAATTAGGTTTACTTTTAATTGATCAAATCACTTTCTACTACTATTTTGACTCCTGAATATTTGTCATTCAGTTATGTTGTGTATCAACTCACATGCAGAATCGTGACTATTTGAAAGAGACATCTTATAAGCTCTTAAAATGTAACTGGTCACTGAAAACTCGTTGTTTTAGCTACTCTTTAAATTAACCTATTACATAACTAAATCACACTCCTTCAATTCGCTTACTCTTATGTTAATATGTGGACATTGGAGTGGGTTACATGTTTGTGCATTTAGTTTTAAGGATTTTCTTGTATTTTCTGTAGCATGTAACTGTTTTAAATCCCCTCTAATAAAATAAAATAAATATAAATAACAATTGAAGCGGTAGTAGACGTACCACGTGCCGGGTACCGGGTGCCGGGTTATAAGATCGCACCATGTGGATGTTAGGTGTGTGTGAAATAAATAAATAAATAAATAAATATCGTTAACAGGTTGCAGCGCACCACTGCATGCATTGTAACATACCTACTCCGCTGATGGACAGACAGACAACTGATAAGGGTAGTTGCGATATGCAGATATCTTGCAGTCTGAAGCTGATGCAATCGCCTGGATGATATTATTGGCCTACTTTGAATGTTACTCTGTACTTAAAAATATATTAAAACACATTATGTTACACTATACAATCTCGATTGCTTACCAGCCTTTAATCAAGCTTTAAATTAATTCCAAATAATTTGCTGAGTAGTTGCTTAGCAACACTTTTATGAATCAAAGTGTTTAAGTTAGTAGCGTTCAGTTACTAAGTCATACTCTAGGTTTAAATTTTGCTCAAAAACCTATACGTTCTTATGTAGTTTTATAGCATGGATTTTTTCAACCACGAAGTATCAGTTACATAATCCTTAATATATTAAAAAATCTGCTAAAAGTAAATGAAGGTAAATTACGTACCATTTATAACGTTTCCAAAGCATTTATTATACAATAGACATCTTCTTAATAGATTATAAATAATAAATAAATGAATGCGGACAACATCACATACATTGTTCTGAACCCAAAGTAAGTAGCTATTAAGCACTTGTGTTATGGAATTCAGAAACAACGAAGGTACCACAAACACCCAGACCCGAGGCAATGTAGAAAAGTTGATTTATACATTGACCCGACCGGGGATCGAACCCGGGACCTCAGAGCTAGCGACACCTTGAAACCGGTGCGTACGCCACTCGACCACGGAGGTCGTCGAGATTGATACATAGAAAGAAGACTTGGCAAACTAAATAAAGTAAAAGTTGTTATTGGCACCAAGAAGAGCCAATACAATAGAAAATCTTGTTTTGTCTCAATACAAACTAGTTTATACTCAGTATTTTCTAATATCGACGACGTTTACCAAATAATATTTAAAATTAAATTCAAGAAAATATGTGCGAAATTTTTCTACTTTCTAAAGTTGCTAACAAACCTTATTACGAGACAAGCAAATACTTCTAATGACTAATCGTATTATTTTACCATTGGAATGCTAACAAATCTTAAATCTGAACAATGGTATGCAAAAGGAATCTAATTTGCGATCCGATCAATATTTGCTCAAAAGCCAATGCACTTTGTATAAGCGAGACAAACATTACTTTAAATGTTTTGAATAAAAGGTTGGGGTATTTTTATGGATTCTTTGTTGTTAACATGAATAATTAAGAATCTCATGAAACGTAGAAATGAAAATTTGTTAGAAGCTCTGAATGTACTGGCTACTTGTACGGTAAAAATCTAGCAGGTTATGTTACTATAATGACAACTTTTAGCTTAAGTCATAGTATCTTAACTTCAGTACTTATTGTGTATTTATCTGAAATGAAAAACCACTTATTCTTTGTTTCTTTCTTCAATAAACCCATCTTCACAAAAGTAATGAATATTAAAACAATAATACACAACTTCCATTCCCAACATGTTCAAAACAATCACTTACCGAGCACATTCAACTTTACACATAAAACCACAAAAACTATAAATCTAAATAACTTTAACTTTCGCAAAGCTAGCGTACACTTGCGAGCAAGCAAAAGTGTGCAGCTCGGTCGCGCCCCCTATCAAATTTGCATGTGACACATTGTACTGTCAATCACGCTGCGCACGCGACTGCAGATCACCGATAAATCTACATACAGATGGACGAATCGAGGGACTGGGAAACCCTAATGTGCTGGCACTAAACTAAATGATAATATTTTATTATAAAGTTATGGGTAAACGAATAAATTGTAGGAGATTG
This sequence comes from Autographa gamma, assembly GCA_905146925.1. NCBI lineage: Eukaryota > Metazoa > Arthropoda > Insecta > Lepidoptera > Noctuidae > Autographa > Autographa gamma. The sequence continues at coordinate 11,239,880 of LR989862.1, forward strand.
GTTAGTGGACGCGGCGCGCGTGAAGTGGTTTACGGAATGTCTGCTAGGTTTGTCCTAGAACTCAAAGACTTTGTCTTGGTTTTCTCTCAAAGATACCACGCACCTACTAGAAAAAAAAAGTTGTTGTTTACGTCTTAAAATCAATTATCAAGCTCAATACAATGACTAATTACCTAGCGATTGCTCGAGTGAATGATTCAACGTTAAGTGGTTTGAAGTTTTACTCCCTTTTTAAGATTCTTCTACTGAAAGAACATACCATGACATTTATGTATATTTCATACATACATACATATAATCACGCCTGTTTCCCGTAGGGGTAGGCAGAGACCACTTCTTTCCACTTGCTACGATCCTTACATACTTGTTTCGCTTCATCCACTGTCATAATTCCCTTCATACATGCTCTTCGGTTTACCTGGCCTTTTTTCAAGACGTCTCCTATTTGTATTTCATATTCGGTTTTATTCGATTTTCCATACCAATGTTTTTATTGAATAGCCAATTATTGGCTTTTTTAAGTATGAGTCATAGTCAAATTGAGGCAAAGTATTAAAATAGCCTAGTTTAATTACAAAAAAAGCAATTAAATATTAATTTTTCACTAACTTACGTGATTTAAATTGGGTTTTTTACGGATCTTACAATGTCTTAGCTTTTTCCGTGATAACTGATTCAAAAATATGTACATAAAAAATTCAGAAATCATAGTATAAATACTGGATGTTTGACTTCACTGTGAGTAATAAAACCAAACTGGTATGTATTTAGTACAAATACACTAATAGTTGTACCTGCCAAAAAAGCAATATAAAAGTGAGACTTCTACAAATATTTCGCAACTCAAAGTAAAGTACGAAGACCACGCATTTTACAAAATTCATTAATTTGAGTAATCAATCTTAGGCTTGTCTTAGTTTCGCAACGAAGCCACCAAACTGATTCACCTCATCAATCGAAGCCTACACGATATTGAACCGTCGCTAAGTGTTGCCATCACAATACATAACCCTTACATTGTAGTGAAGTGCAAAGAAAATGAGCCATGTTACAAGTTACTATAGTAAGTAGGAATATGTTTCGCTAAATAAATCTACTTTTTGCTGTTTCAATCTTAAATTATTTATTTATGGTTTAATTTAAATTTTTGTTTCCGACGTTTCGACAACTTTGCATTTGTCAACCTCAGGAAGCACCATTTTTTTTCAGTTAACAGTTTTGAGGAAATTAATATATTCGAAAACTAAAGCAACACAAAAGATAAACTGTAATGAAAAAAAAAAAATACGCTTTAAATTCACGCAGGATTCCCGTCGACAGAATAAAATAATAAATTGTTATTAAGCTACTGAAATTAATAAAAGCCTCAATTAACAATGCTTTAAAATTAAAATATTGTGTTTTTCACTAGGTACTTTTTATGGCCCACACTGTACGCTCTTAATAATCGAGTGTACCCATCACTAATATGGCGAATTTAATATTTTCACAAAAACACACGTAATTGGCGCGATATTTTATATGGACAGATCAAATAGGAATATGCTCAATTATATTTATTTAAGTAAACTAAATTACTCGGAACGCGTGATCCGATTGCGTGAAATTCTTGGGCTATGCTGATCTAGGAAACGGAAAGCAATAGAGTCACATTTTTTCACTGATTTCTTTTTCAAATTGTCTACAATTATAGCACTTACTTCTTTTAAATTTCTAGCTATTTGCTTACTACTACTACCTTACCTATTTATTTTAACTCACTTACACTTACACTATAATAATATGTGCATTATACAACCTGCTGCAAAAAAAAACAATACAGAATTCATATATATAACAATTAGTAGTAGCACAAACACTTTGATGACTGATGAAAATAAAAAAAATACCGCAATAAAATATTTTTCCAAGTACATTATCACAGTAACAATAAACTCCCATCGCAGTATAAATGCATCAGAATTTATTGTGTGGCGACTCTATAGACGGCTTTGTTCTAACCGCAATGATTCAGCGCTTCCATACCGAAAGCCCACCACTGCCAAATATAGGTACGTATGTACTTAGGTTTTACCAGATATTAAACAATTATTTTAATTTAAATTAAATTTAAGATCCAAAATAAAATATTTATTAATTTAGTGCAGTTAATAAAAGCAATTTGAATTTGGTGCTTTTTAATATTGAAGAGAGCAGAAACGAATCAACTGCTTCACTACTCTCCTGTTTTATTGCACTTAATTCATAATTATTATAGATTATGTACGCGGACCAAGTAAGTACCATTTCTGTTTTTTAAACCTCGTCAATAAACGACTAATACGGTAACCTGATTTCGCAACAGGGTAAAATCATTAATTCAAAATTCACTCAAAAGTTGTTAGTAATTCTGATTTTCTATGGTTCAATTTTTGTGTCTGAAGATTTAATTTTCAATCAATCTGCCTAGCGTTTTCCCAATTTATGCTGTGCTTGCTTTCAGTCTTACCAAAACAAAGAAAAAACTTCATAAAAGATATGACTAAATGACAAAGATATGGAAGTTAAATAAATGTTAAATAGTAGTAAGCTGTAAGATTGTTTACCTGAAACTAAAAAAATTGTACACCAGAAATGGTAGAATATAAGGAACGTAATTTAATGTGAACATCTATTGTACTATATTCTGACAAATAAATCTATCTTTATCTTTCTTTATTTTTTAAAGAACGTAATGATGTTAAACCACAGTATTGCATTATTGTTTTACCGTTTTCGTTACTTGGTACAAGATACAAGCACACCTACTTGTAATTCCATGCCCAGTAAGGATCTTGACAGACATAAATCCAATACAATGATAATCCGTTTCGCTTGCGATCCGAATGATTCATAATTGACAAACAATCGTCCGCGTGTCTGACGAACAAACAGACACGCCCTTAACCTTATTATGTTAATGTTTCTCTTGAAGTTATTGGAAAAAATATTGTGACTGAACTCCATTTTTGTATAACGTTAATTTAATGCTTCTTAAACATAAGGCTCTTTATTGTCTCTTTAGTGTGTGAATCCTAGTCTCAAATAAACGGTCTCGAATATAAGAGCGAATTAATTGTCAGACTAATTTTACTGGCCAACGTTTATTTGTGTCTATTTAGACTTACTTTCTTAATAGTAATTTAAAACCAATTTCATATTTTTTTAATACTAACCATATCTATTATTCGTCCATAATATGTAACGTATTTAGTAATAGTAAACTCATACACAGTACTCCATCTCATTTTTCATTGTTGAATTGGGAATTCTGTGTTCAACTCCAAAAATATAACCTACAGGATACCTTAACTAATAGGGCCACCACGTAATATATTCGAGTACAAACATTAGGGTCGCCACACACGACACTTACCCGCGACAATCTGTCACCGAGCAACGTGTCGTCGCGCGAATGTTCGCCGTAAGCGCGACATTTGTTATACGCCGTGATGCATTGCGCGCGCGCAGCCGCTGACCGACGGCATTTATCGTGGACCAAACGATTCACCTTTATACTCTTGGATGATTGATGTGATAATGCACAAGTTAGGATTTTTTGTTTTTAATTTTGATATTATTATTTTTAAGTAAGGTAAGAGGGCGGGTGGATGACTTAGTGATACGGTGCACTTTATAAGATGTATTTTTTCAACAGCGAAATATGTAAGATCAAGTGAAATGATTGCAAAAAGCTTGTGTGGTTTTAGTTAACAATCATATTATTATATTTAATGTCTTTAACAATGGTAAAATAAACAATGAACTCAGTTCTATCAAATCTAACAATGTATCTATACCGAATATTTCAATAAAATAATTTTCTTTTTCTACAACTACTTTACACTTACTTATTTTAAGTTATTTTTTTTTTCCTTTTTATAAGCGTTTCTGTTATACAGATTTTAATGTTTATAAATTGTGACTAATAAAATTTTCATAGCAGGAGCTATTTACAACACATTTAAACCAAAATTTTACACGCTAAAGCTTTAAGATAACACAAAAAAAAACTATTTTTATTTGATTAAATTGAGCAGTATTGCATAGCACCGTCCCGACCGCACGCAGGCCGCGCAGGTGTCGCCGGTATCGCGCGACCATTTTTACGCACACCCACCTTTGACACTGTCCTCGCCTGGGAATCAAACCCACATACGAGTACATGCAGCCGCTAAATACGGATAACCTTTCTTTTACCGAGAACATTATTTCAAGCATTTTGATTCGTCATTTACTAGTGATTGGGTTCAAAGATGACTACAGTTAGTAAATAATAAAATACTTTTAAGGAGTTTAAATGAATAAGCTCATATTCATTAAGAATTTATTGAGAAGTATCATACATAACACATATCATCACGCCTGTATCCCCGAAGGGTTAGGCAGAGGTGCACCAATGTACACCCACAGTTCGTCGATATGTTTAGGTCCCATGTAATAGGGGGCGAGCCTATTGCCGGTAACCGGGCACAAATCCAAACTCAGAACTGCTATCAGTAGCAGGTCTGAGTTTTTTGTTTGAATTTGTTTGAATTATCAGTAATTTCATAGAAAAACCCAATAACACCTCGTCGACTTGGGAACCGAACCCAAGACCTCTAGCGTAGCAGGCGCGCTTAGCACCACTAGGCCAACGAGGCAGTCTATGAAAATATACTATTGTAACTATCATCATGAATCATTAAATATATTTTTTTACTACTTCTTAATTATCTTCGTTTTTCAATACCAACCGATTTATTTTAAAAATTCCAAAAGTTTTAATACTGTATGTTTTCGTCAAATTAAGACAGGGTTTAAACAGAATTTGAAACAAAAATAACCAGTTACTAGTAATTCCATCATGAAGTGTTGAGTGTCGCTGTCAGGTTTCCGAGCTAACTATATAAACTTGTTCCAGTCAACAACTCTAAACGTTGCAAACTTTTCTAATCATTGAACAAAAACGCAATGAGTAAAGGAAACGTTTTCTTGTTTCTGAACATACGATAGAATTTATGTTCATTTTCTAACAAAACGCAAGTAAAGTTATTAAATGCAAGAATAGTTTTCCATCTTTGTCTTATTTTCCTTTTGTGTACTGCATCTTTCTGTGTAAAGCCGGAAACCCACCGCTGCGCAGGCTGTGCACGGATGCGTGGCTCACCTCTGCTGCGTGGGTTGATTAGTTCGGCGGCGTCGGTGTCCGTTTCCATGCGGCGCATGGACACGGATGTGTCACCCACGCAGCTCATAGCTATGCACGGTGTACAGTCACGAGCAAAAATTTGTATACACATGCGAAATTGTAAAACGAATTTACTGAGATTTTTTGTCGAATCTCTTCTGCCATCTAGCAATCAATGCATACTGATAGATGACACTTGTAAATAAAAAATTAAAAATATATTAAAAACAATTACTTAAAGTAAATACATTAATTTAATATTATTGATAATAGCGCTTTCGAGTAACAATATAATTTAGCTATTGTGTAGTAACATCTGTTATCCTTATTGGTTTTATAAATATCTTAGTTATTACATAAATTATACTTAACACAACTTAAATGTATGTATATATATTATACTAGGAACATTAATTGTACCTCTTATTTTTAGTTGCATATTCTTATAATAATTTCTTAACAATATTATGCGTATACATATTTTTGCTCGAGACTGTACATAGTCGTGGGTCGCCGAGAAATGGCCGACCCACGCAGCTGGGATGCGTCGCACGACCGTGGGCTGAGCTACGTTCCGCCTATTCGAGTTAGCTACGCGTGTGATTATGACGTCAATTGCTGCGTAGCATGTCCGTGCGCTGCAGTGGAAACGCTCTCATACATTTTGTTCTAAAGCGAAGCTAAACACACGTGCACAGCCTCTCCGTGCGCCGCTGTGGGTTTCCGCCTTAAATTGATAAATTGCTAAAATCTAATAAAGTAATTACAGTTTTATTGCTGAAGTTGTGTGCCGGCAGTATTGAGTGTGGCCACCTCTATAAACGTTAGATATATCGTAAAGTCAATTCCTCTCTAAATGATGTGACTCCAAATGGTATTTGATACGTTACTATATTTCGAGAATTATTGTTTTCTATAGACAATATGGCTCATCTACACTAGTCGTTAGAGCCCATATTCGGGGTGCGGGCGATTTCTGAAAAGCATGCCATAAACAATGCGTTTAACGTTCTCATTGGTCGTTAGCCCGTCTTCGGGGAGCGGGCAATTTTATAAAGCTCTAACTGTTGGTTTCCATTGGGTAGGCTGCTTGTCATTCGTTGCTAGGTTATCGGTTGTTAGGCCGCATGCGGGGGCAAGCAGCACGCTGGATAAAGACTGGAGTAATAAACAAGTCGATCTCCGGAGCGCGGAAATCTGACTGCCTGCTAAAGCAGGCAGTCAGATTTCCGCGACATAACGACCAGTGAAAATGAACCATGTTTTTTTTTTCTTGAAACTACTACAACTAATTTATTACATCTGGCAGAAAAATATAATTAATCTGTTTGGATATTTACTCAAAACCAAAGTCAAAGCACTGTAAACTGATGTTAAATTATAAGTGTTTTGTGATTGTTGGCGATCAGCGAAGGGTGAGAAACACAAGATCAGCATTAAAATGAGGTTATGAAAAAAAATATTCTATTAGAGACGCCAAGGTCAAAGATCAAAGTGAAACGTCAACAAAACTGTCATTACAATAATTGCTGCCAAATAAAAAAATATCTTCGGCTACGTAACGATTTACACAAACTTAATTACATATCACCGAATACGGAATTACATGATACCAATATCGGATAATATGAAAGCTCTCTTAAGGTTAAGATCTGACTACATGGCTATTATTATTATGCTATAGACAATACGAGGCTGCAATAATGGCGAGCTCTTAAACCTAACGGGTTAGACACCATAAAGTCTGGACCGAAGGGATTTAAGCCTGAGAAACCTACGTTTAAGTCCTAGACTATAAAAGAAATCGATTTTAGAATTTAACTTTCCTTACATTGAGAAAATATTTCAATCTAATGAACAAAAGTCGTGAAATACTATTACATAGATCTTTAGAACTAGGAATTGTCTTTTATTTTGTACACTTTTTATTGCTTTACTTGTTCTTAGTTTTCTTATTTTTAAGCCTAATTTAGTAATTGCTCTGTGCCGTATTTTAGTTATTTGTCTCTATATTAAAAAATGTACAATAGAAAAATGAAAACCTTCTGGTCAAACTCATTTTTGGGTGCAACTGCATTCATTTAAAGTAGAAATATGGACCATAGCGTCCATAGCATAATGCAGTAAAAATGGTTATAGATTCTTAGTGCATTAAATAATATAAATAAATAAATATTTCTAACATTATAAGCTGAAGACGACTATGTTTACGGCTATACATAAATAGAATAGGCTATTGATATTGAGGTAGGTACAGGTTTTAGATTGTTCATCGCACCTAAACATTATCCGTTAATCATTCGTTTATTTTTTTTAACCAACAGCTGGCCGATCCTCAGTATCATTCAGGATCTATATAAAAGAAAAACAACATCGTAGACCGCAATAATACAAATCATCTACTTCATAACAAAAGACAAAAGCAATCGATAAAAAAAGTTCCCGTTTCGACCCACACGTCACTAAAGATCGGTACTAAGATATCGATTATTTTAGATCGTGTTAACACGAATATCAATAATAATAACACGACAACGCTCGAGAATCGATTACAATCGAGAGAATCCATTCGAACGGATGTAACATTATATTCGTCGCGATAAACGATTGTTTCAATTTATCCGATTTTATAATCGATGGTGCTGCTCGATTCGGGTGTCCGCGCGGTTCTCGGAACGTTTCGTTTTTGACGTTTTAGGGTTAATTAAATTTATTTTCATATCACTATCTTGACCTTTATATCTTGAGAAAAATGTAATCTTGCATTCCATTTTATTGGTGGAGACATTTTTCATAATAAGTTTACCTTAATTTGTCTTTGTTTTTTATTGAAGCTAGGTCGATGCGAGAAGAAGGGTTTGCTGTAGAAATCGCTATTTTAAGTATATACTATCATATTGATCAATCGAAAACGGATACAAACAGCTTATAAATCATAATCACATTACATATAATATATAATTACAAGATAGGCTTTCTACTAATTATATACAAATATAATTATTATGAATACTTGTGATGTACCTTATTAATGAAAGGTTTACTCACTTACTGATTTATTAACCATATTCTATTCAGTTTTTTCTATTCATTCTTAAAACTACAAATACTATTTTCTCCTACTTATATTGATTCGTCTAACAAGTTTTGATGCGACTGAATGATTTTCGAAACTTCCATACAAAAGGTGTCACAAGTAGAGATATTCAAATTCAAATCATTTCTTGCATGAATTAATAAAATTGGGGTACTATAATTCTAGTAGCAGGTCGGAGTTTGGATTTGTGCCCGGTTAGTGCAATAGGCTCGCCCCCTATTACATGGGACCTAAACATATCGGCGAACTGTGGGTTGTACATTGGTACGCCTCTGCCTACCCCTTCGGGGATACAGGCGTGATGATATGTTTATGTTTTATGTACTATAATTCTACAAGTAACTATAACCTAGACAATCGTGAAAAGCACAAGAATGCACACAAGATCCGTATCGTCATTGTCAACGCAAATAAAACCTACAAAAATTAATTAATGTATAGCTTTTAATACGGTATAAAGAACTCGATAACCGACTGTCTTCGATAATATTCAATACGAATATATTCGACATTTGCTTTGTGCAGTCAACGTTTAATATCACACGTTACATTAAAATATGATTCGTATTAAAAATCATATTCATAACTGCGGCTAGAACTTCCGCGAATTATTGTTGTAGGTTATCACGGACATGTTGAGTAACGTGACTTTGCTTGTTTTTTTAAAGGTTTTTTATACCTATGACTGAGATCTGTTCTGGACTATAAGCCATGAAGCCCTGAAGTTTTCTACCTTCGACTTACTTCTATTGACTTTAATTCAAAAAAATGAAAAGATAAGACACTGTAGTAAAGAATTATACCTCATTAATTATATCTATTTTTATAGCACTCTCATTACGAAATCCTCGAAGTTAATGTTATAAACGCTAATTCTGTAGCTTAAACATAACATACAGATGAGACGAATCTTAACACAAATCAAAAACGAAGATCGAGAAGTTAAAAAACTACATTCGAACTCTCCCTTATCAAACATCTTAATCATACATTTTAACACCAAAACTCAAATTTCTACCTCATCAGACCACATCCATGAAGCAACAGCACATTTAAACACACAAACAGACAAAATTCATACCTCATTCTTTGCATATTGGTTTCTTGTAATTTAATACGATGTAATAATTATCAAAAAATATGTATTAGTTGGGCAGTCGCCAGAGAGGTAGGGCTTGCCCATAAATTAGTTTATTTAATTATGAATTTCTTTAAGTACGATTAAAGATATATTTGTACAACCTGACTCGGTCTGCCCAGGTCATATGTAACACGTAACGATTTTATTTCTTTTATAGTTGCCACAGAGTAGTGTTTGGCCAATGATTAATGTGATACATTTTTTTTTACTCATGAATTCAGAACATTGTTGGGTTTTTCATGAGTCTCTACCTGAGTGAATCTACTTATACGCAATAATTCTGGTTATTATGTATTGATTTAGAAAATATGTGATGTCTTTTCTACGATGCATTTAAAATAAACCAAAATATTATACAGTAATTAAGTATTGACATTTTATATATAGACGAAAAAACAACATTTTACGGTTCGTTTGAATATTAGGAAATAACCAAATTTTTTTTTTTAATTAAAGCAGAAGATTAAAAAAATCTCCCAATGAAACTATAATACCAGTAAAATATATTTAGGCTCTGTTTTGATGCGTACTCTGTGTGATACTCGGACGTTCGACCGAAGTCGGGCGTCTCCGCGATCGTAGCTCGAGATAACTTCGTATAAACATTATAAATTATATTTATTGCATTATATTTGGGCACGGCCGATATTTGTTCGCTTCTATCAAAGCGCGCCCTCGGCGAAAGTTATCGATTTTCATTCGATATCTTTTAATATAGCGATGTATCGATTACATTTGTATTGATTTAGGCGTAATGATTTCTCACGGAATCACGCTTATGACACTTGTGATATATTGTTTAAGTGAAGATCAATAGTTGTCTATTGTACTACTTAATATTTTAACATTAGTTTTTCAATAGAAAACAAAAATAGTTTGGAACGATCAATATGATAGTTCATGAAATACATAAAACTAATGTGTCACTTAGCAATCTTCTTAAAAAGGTACTAAGTAACGAAAATAAACTAAAGCATCCCAAAGAATCCACTAATCACTTTTCCAAACCTAATATAAATAATCAGAACCGAGGCACGCTTTAACATAATGTGTACGCATACATAAATAAGTACCTGTCAAACTTGACGATACGTTCACAAAGCCATCAGCATTAAAAAACAAATCCATTTTGTTAAGGTAGCGCACATTAAGAGCAGTAGCTCAGTATAAACAACTGCTATTGACAGAGCATTAAGTATCACCGTACTATTTACCCTGGCTTCTCAAAAAGCCATCTTAAAAAACCACTCTGCAAATGAATTTGAAATCAAGAGCACAAGTAATAAGGTTGGATTTTGAGAGGTGGGTTGGCTAAAAGGGTTTCGTGTTAGTGAAATTAATTGCAATGTATTGAGTTCCCATTATGCCTTTAAGATTTTAATGAAATGGTTTGTTGTGTGGCGCCTGTTCTAATGGCCAGTCTGTGGCATGTGGCATGTGGCATCGTTGACGCGAACGTGTCAATGTGAACGACCGTTAATGGTGACCATTAAATTTAGATGACCATAAATCTTGATACAACCTATAGATTTAATAGTCTGTAACAGTTTTACATTTGCTTTGTAATGATCGTTTTGTGGTTTATGTTTGTTTATAAGTTCTTTTGAATTGAGTTTTGTAACAGTTTTGGTTTCATAAAATATACTTGAATGTCTGGAGAAAATAGAGGAAGAGGCCTTTGAAAATAAGTGAAACTTGAGCTGGTCATACAAAAATGCGATCTGTCATGGTGTTGTTCTAAATTTATCTTTTCATAAACTTTCAAATTTAACCATTTTGGCATGTTATATTGCTGTGAAACTTCACTCTATTTTGTCTTCATGATATGTATCAAATAGTTGATCCTCCTCATTTTTAAGCCTTAAAGCTTCTTAATAATGACACGTTAACCTTCTAAAGTACAGGTTAACCGCACGTACTATCCATCAAGCATTTTCCCACAACGCCAACAGGGCGACAGTTCCGACACAGAAATTTGTACCGGCGGCCGTTGGGCAAACATTTGTCCAACATGTTTGTGGAGCGTGTTTGGTCCAACTAAAAGCCGTGACGATTCGCCCAACGCCCCGCTTTAGTTTGCCGCGAGAAATCATTAATGACACTTGTGTGTCAATGACCTGTCTGGTTAAGTTCAATAATATTTTATGGTAATACAGTCTACTGAGCCTGTGGTCTGAATCTCTTGTTGGTTCTGGAATACTAGTCGCTTTCTGGAATTTCTTACTTTGTAGTTTGATGCTTGATTGTACGCGCCCTATTTTGTTACCTACAAGGTAAATTAAATGTAACACGGAAAAGGTTACTACCGTGGGTCAGAGCTAGTTGCAAAAGAAAAGGTCATCAAATTCAAACATATTAAGTACCTACACTACGCACTTTTTTTACGAATTAAATGTTTCATAATTTTCATATTTAACTCTTACTAGTATTCCAAATCTTTGCTACATTACGGATATTTAGTTCCCAAACATTCTCGCCCGTATAACTTACATGTGAAAACATTTCCCTCACAGCGACAATTGTATAGTAAAACCAATGCCATTACCGTTTTTCAATTTCTTCCTTAAGAGAATACGACCTAGCGCCTAAGAACATATAACATGTTCCCAAGACTTAGAATAACAGCCCATTTTAATGTGAACTACACAATCTAGTCAGTTTCCTGGGAAGCCTTAGAAAGTATTTAACACAACTTTGTAATTCCAACTGACAATAACTTCGACAACCTTTGAAACTCGCAAAGCTATTTAGAATATTTACAACTCTAGTGATATATGGTAGTGCATGCTATATTCGTGTTTCGTCTATTTTCTGAACTATAATTAAATTATTTACTACAAGACCATAAGTCGGTCTCATGTAGCATTCAGGCTAAAACAATTCACATGAAGTAGTGTTGGGCTTTGAGACGAGCGATGGCTTTAAGGACGAGTTTTCTGTAGCAAGTTATTTCAAATGTATATCTATTAATTTTAATATCAGTTATTGGTTATGCAACAAGAATTATAGGTAGACCACCCAGGGTTTAACATACATCATCACACAGGGAATAGAACTTCAGGTGAAGAACAGTTTTTATTGAGACCCTGAGCCCCCACCAACAAATTAGTGCTATTTTCGATTTCATCATCAAATTTTTACATTGTCTTGGGTCTGGGTGTTTGTGGTACCTTCGTTGTTTCTGAATTCCATAGCACAAGTGCTTTAGCAATTTACTTTGGGTTCAGAACAATGTATGTGATGTTGTCCGATTTTTTTTTTTTTTTTGTATGAGACACTGATCCAAAAATTCGCTGTTTCCGTAGCTCCTATCCATCAAACCTGGAAAGCAATCTTTCAATACTCGACAATATACAAGATCTAATATTTCCTGGACTTTATATCCTCCATTGTTGGCCTGCCTTCTCACAATGGACACCATTCTCTGCAGAGTTTTTGCCACCATTCCTCTGTCCAAACTACTTTGACCGGACCTGCACTAGACTCGTCGATGCTATGCGAAATTTAGAATAATGCTTTAAATTATTCAGATGTGTCATGTTTATTATTTGCATAAAATGTGCAGATATTATACCTTCAACCTCGAGTGTGTTTAGTTAGAATTGAGTTTGTTTTAATTAATATTAGTAAACTGTTAAGAATAAGAATTAAATTCCTTTCAAGAGGTTTGCAGAGTTGTCCTTTAACCCTTACATAATAAAACTTTTGCTAACAGAAACTATCATTGTAACAGTATGTATAATTTAATATTTCAGCAGTTTACTATCGCTCTTCATAATATATTAAATGAAAAGTTGCATGTGGGTAATATTAACAGACAGCTATTAAAAATTAGCAGAGCTAGACAGCGGTCAAACTGTTAACCAGTAGTTAATTGATATCAATCCCTATTAACATCAATAAGGATGATAATAATACTCTGAATAACTCGAAATATCCCACAATGAATTCTAATTAAAATAATCAAATTGTAAGTAACAAAAATTTCAACAGTCTGCCAAATTTCTGCCAATTTCAAATCCTTAAAAAAAGTAGTTTTATTTCAATAACAAAAATTTCCTTTAAACTTCAACGATCGAACATTTCTGCAAAGTTCCTCATCTATGTCGCGCACACGCATGCGCGCCGTACAGTGCGCAGTAAAACGTTATTTTACATAGTCGTAATATTGCCAACGGTCATAAAGTGGACGCTAGCTCAGACATACCGACGTACGCTACAATATTTTTATATGGATACCAAGCTTGTACGGTAAGATATGCCTTCAGAACCAGTTCTAATTATGAAACAAGAGAATAGTTAATAAATTATTATGTTTATTATACCCCATGGTATAAATGGACTCTCTTGTTTAATTCAGCTAGGTTCTACTTCTGAAGGCATAGTAAGGTGCTGAATTTTTAGGTTATGCAAACTAGATCCAAATCTATTTGGAAAAACAGAATCCTATTTACGAGATCATTTTTGTACTGTAGATGTCTATGTATAAAATTAATGTAATCATAACATCGTTGTTAACCTTTTTTTTAAAAGAGTAACCTATGGAGTTTCTTGCCGGCTCACCTCTATAGGAATGACAATTTGGAACCGAGCAACTAGAATTTTTAACGTGACGTTTCCTGAGCTCCTTTTTTTGGTTTATAAGAAATAAAAAAAAATATTTTGATTTTGATTTTTGGGTGGCGATTTTCAGTTAAAATTATGCCAATCGTTTGATTTAATACAAGTCTGATAATGATTATAAGATTGGTACTATTAGTATGATAAATATAAAATTAATGAAGTCGACGTACTCAAGTAATGTGTCAAGAGAGGCTCTTTAAGCGCTATTAAAATTCAACAACACAACACTTTCCTACTATGAAACAATCAAGATTCACAAGCGACATAGAATTTCCGCATAACGACCAAAACATAGTCAAAACAATACTTATCTGAGTTTATCTCTCTGTAACATATAGTAAAACGTATATAAATGACAATTTAACATTACCATAACGGTATAGGCACTAAAACAACACCAGCTAGGGTTTTATTTAGTGCTTGTCTAGTTTCGATTCCTGTAAATGTAGATGGCGCCACTTGCGAAAGTAGTTTAATAGCAATGGGAACATAGACTGGCGTTTTTAATGACTCGTTTGAACGTAAATATGTTGTAATAAATAATTGAGTTGCCTGTGGTCCGGGTTCACTCGACCACCCTGGTTTCAATGAGTCTAATTCAGGCTTATTCAATCTTAGGCTTTATTAAGTAATGAAAAGTATGTATTTCATTTTCTGATTTTATGATGAGAATAGATAAGTCTGAAAACTATTAGATTTTGTTTTGTGCTGATAAAAATAATATGTATCTGGACATCCTTACATACGAAAAAACTTACATTAATAAATATACAAAAGCTGCTTATTTAAGTTATGGTACTTATACACACATACATACATACAATCACGCATGACGCATGTTTCCCGTAGGGGTAGGCAGAGACCACTTCTTTCCACTTGCTACGATCCTTACATAGTTGTTTCGCTTAATCCACTGTCATTATTTCCATCATACAAGCTCCTCGGTTTAGGGTACTCTTGATCTGCCCTTTTTTCCTACAGGTTTGGCCTTATAGGTTTAATAAATAACTCTCTATCCGTTTTCTGAATGGTTTTAATAGATAAGTAAGGATAATTAGACTGGCATTCTTAATAGTAATGATTTTTAAATATACGTATATGTCCTTAGTTTTTTTTCTCAGCCATTTCTTTCACAATGGAAGGCAAAGGCCTACCCTTCTTCCATTTCGCTCGTCTGCTTCGTGTGTTTCCGGCAACTCTCGGCTATCATCGTAAAAGTGTCATCGCTCTATGTGGGATGACATAAACTGAGTGATGGCTTGTGGGCGTTTATACGAAGATGTTTATACTTTCTATGTTCAGCAATATATCAATAGAAACTGAAGTAACGTCTGATATGTAGGTCATTGTTTAAGTTGTGGAATGACATATTTAACTGGTTAATGTACGTTTTATTTTTATTGATGGTAAAGTTTCAGCAGTTGTTTACACATACGAAACTTATATGTAACGTTACTTGTTTGAAGAGCCTCATTTTCCAGCTTCCATTATTAATAAAAAAGTATTTTTTTTTTCTGTGGGAATAATACTTAGGTGACGAACAGTGAACGAAAACAAAACCTAAATATACTCAAAAATTTGTACCATTATAAATAATAAAAAGTAAGATATAAACCTATGTAACTTGAGGAGAACTAAACGTTGTGATATTTTGAAAACAGCAACTAATTACTATAATAAATACAGAAATAAATAATAAAATGTAAAAAAAATTGCAGGGCTTTTTGGAACGTATAAAAATACATATTTATGTGACCCATAGATTGTTCCCATTTTAATATGCTAACTGTAAACGTATCATGTTTTAGTTATTAGTTATTTATATATTTATTTTTCTGTTGTAGGAAAGTCGTACTTAATATTTTAACGAATATGTTTTTAAATCGTCTACAAATTGTCGTGTTAACGCGTTTGTGTTTTATTTACTAGGGTTTCGTAGCAAAAAAGAAAATAATAAAAATTCTTGCTTTTTCACAAAAATGTGAAAATACTGAAAAAAGAGAACTCAATAGGAAAATCCTATTGAGTTCTCTTTTTTCACTATTTTCATCCATCTGCCGCACCCTTCATTAATTACCTAAACTTGTCTCTAATAATTTAATAAAAAAGAAGAATATTCAAAAGCTCTTGTTTTATTATTATTTTTATATATTTTAATATATATAAGAACAAAATTGTATAAAATTGTATAAACATTTAAATCTGGATTAACTTGTTCACTAATGTTCTTTTTTTTTAATTCATAAAATTGTAAGTTAAGTTTTGCGCACCTATGAACAACTTTAATTGTTAATGCATGCAGAGTTTGCCTTTAAGTAATTGTAGCACTACTGTCTCTTGTACTTGCTTTTTTTTTCATATGTATCTAGTGTATACAATTGTTGGTAAACCAATAAAGATAAAATAAAATAAAAATATTTTGAAACATTATTTATTATATTTTTATTTTCACTGGGACGAACATATCTGACTGTAATAGAATCTATACGGAACCTTCATATAAACCTGCAGTTCACACCTACCTTAAGTTTATTGCCACGCCCTTGTCCTTAACGATCAGAACAGTTAACAAAGACATGATATGAAACACCTATTTATTATAAATTTATGCCAACTCTAAATATTAAAAAACAAATAAATTGTTACTTTATAAACGCTATTATATTGACTATAATGTCAACCGCGCCCTTTGTCCTTCTTTTTAATATATTTAATAGAAACGTCAAATATAACGCTAATAGGGCCATTGACCTGAACGTTTTGGAAAAATATAAATTTAAATTATTTAAGGCACGAGGCACGTTTAGTACCCACTAATAATTTAACCCTTATGTGAAAGGTCTAAGTTCACTTAGGCTTATTAAAACTACTGGAGACTACAGAGTATTTTTTGTTTCTTTCACATATATGAATAACTAATTCACAAATATTATGAACACAATTATTGCAACCGAAAAAAAAAAATGAAAAATAATTAGTAAATAGAGTTTAATCATAAATCAAATATGAGATACGTTGTTAATTTCATAGCATAAATAACATAAGGATTTAGAAACTCATTGATTGCCTAATAAGCGCACAGTGCAAACGCACATCCAACATTTTCAGTAAAAAGAACTAAAAATTTTTTTTCCAAATACATAAAATTATCTCCTTCACAAATATCATCGCACTCACGACAGCACCCTATATATAACACTAAAAAACAAAACAGAATCGGGGACACGTAAACCGTGACTTTGGCACCCGTATTTTTGTCGCGCGACAAAAAAAACGCAGCGACATTTTGTCTCAGGCTCGTGTTATGTTTTTGAGATAATATAAAACGGAATTCTGAGGACGCGATTCCGTACGGATTTTTTTTTTTTCTATAAATGAACACGTCCTGTATTTTGCATACAATGCGCTCGGGTGCAATATGCGGCCGATAATGTTTTTGCCTCTAAGAGAGATATATTTTCGTATTTGATGGTTTCTGTTTGGTTCAACGTGATGGTAGATAGAAAATATGGGAAATGGGAGAGTTTAACTATCATTTTTGATATTTACACTTTCCTATTTTATTCTTTCTTTGACGCCAATTTAATAAACTATTTTTCTAGACTCAAAACTTTACAGACAAAAAAATTAAAGATTTATTTACAAGTAAGTGCGTAAAAAGTTTTTCTGTACTATTGACGCTTCGATGTATTCATTTCTGTTGCTCTTTGTAATCTCACCAATGAATATAGAAACAGTTGACATGGTCACTTGTGAACACAAGTGCACCTATCTCATATCTAACTTAAACACAGCAAATGTACATAAAGTGACAGTAAACTCATTCAAAGGCTATTACGAACATAAGTTTGTGAGCTCTCTGCATCAATACCCGACATTAACATGACACAATCAGCTAAATCTTTCCAAAATTTCCTTACAACAAATAAAAAACAAAACTTATGCACCGATACCGAACAACGATACTGAGCTTCTCGACAAAAATGCCGACATTATTTATGTATATAAATATATGTTAAACAGATAAAATGTAACCGATTGAACAATACCCATCGATATTGTCGACTTTTCCCATCACTTTTACAAATATAACCTTACCACTCCACGAACTATATACCAAACTTTACTATCTAGTACATAAGGTTCATTCTCCATTGTCATTGAATTTAGTAGGTACAAAATTAATTTTGTAACATCAAAGTCACCTAAAAGCGGTGACCTCTGACCTCGAGTCTTGCTACACAAATAATGTCAAGAAAAGATTTTCTCTTAGACAGTTAAATGAACATAAACTGATTTACATCCCGTTTGCATGTTAACGTAGTTTAAAAATGTCAATGGGTCACGACTTAGCTGGCACGAGTATGTGCGGGACGAATGTGTAGGAAAGCGTACTGTCTTACGGTTATTGTAATTTTGTATTTAGTTTACTGTGAGCAGAAGTAGGGAAAGTCAGAAAAACGTTGTGTCTCATGTGTTCAAGAAAAGACGAATGAATGAAGGCACAGAGTCTCATGTCTGTTTAAAGATAGCGGGTATTTTCTGGTTATCAATTTAGACCCAATGTCTCTTTTTAAAATCTTGTGAGTTTCAATACTTATGTTCCTAATATGCACCTACAGACAAACAGTTTATACGGTTTGTAGGGCCTATTTTTATAACCGTAATCAATTATTTTCAATAAAGTCTACACCATCCTTAAAGTATTTTTTTTTGTTTCAGGAAAAAAAATACAGTTCTGTACAGTGCTGTGAGGAAAACGTAGGCCTTCTTCTCCCATAATACATGCATATCAACATTTACTTATTCAAGATTGGGGACTACTAACCATCAACAGCTATTACACTTCAAGCTGTGACTTACGTCCTCTCCCATGACAATATTAAGTAGACTACCAAACACATTATACCTCTAACCTCTCCGTAATCGGTTAAAACGTACACAGATCGCCCACACAATATCTTCGCTTCACAAAGCCGTTTGTCCAGCGCAAACTACATTATTGAATATTCATAGACCGCGCACGCAATGGCATTCGACAAATTGACATAAAATTTCACACAAACATAAGAAAAAGAGGTTTTTTTATACACACAGTGCTTGGTGGCGCCGCAAAGAATTGATTTGGTTAAATTTGAATATTTTTAAGTTATGCGATGGATGGGAGGTTATTTATTTTCTGTATTAATCTTAGAATTATCGGTGTTTCTGGTTTACAGTATTGGTTAATTGCATGTAAAGTAAGCCTTTGAGATGATGTGTTGAGATGGCTTGCTAAGTATGTACTTAGCTTTTAGTTAATTGCTTATGCATAATCATTTCAGCTTCTGCTCTACAATTATTTTATATGGCCTTTTCCTGAAACAACGCAATCCCGGATCAAATCCCATATAGATATAAGTATTTATCAAAATATATTCCTTAGCTTTAAAACTAAATACCGTAGTTATTTAGACAGACATTTTAAAGTATACATATCTTATTTATAAAACAAATCCTACGTATTATTTCTATAATAAAATTAATACAAATTTTATTTAACACCACATTTTACTCTAATATTACCAGTAAAGTTGCACCCATCAAATTATCTAACAATATAAACTCGATAAACGATCACGTTACACAAATATAACAAAAAACACATCTATCATAGTTATGTCACCAAAATATGTATAATAGAAAGAAAACAAGCAATTTTGAACTCTATTCCCTTATCATAACGCTTGCAATATAAGTGACAAAACAGTAGCAGCGATCGATCATACGATTGTTAGATGACAATTTGTTAAAATGGATCTAATGTTGATGGATCGTTTTATTTTATTATATTTTAAATAAAGTATGAAAAGCGTGAATTAGGATCTTGTTAACACGATTCTAGCTATATTTGCAGAATAAGTAAAGTAAAATGAATAAAGTAAAATTATTTTTTAGTTACAGATCTTTAATTTTCTTCACTATTTCTACCTCGCAATTGAATTTAAACCAACTCTCCGCTCGACGCTCGCCGTGAACGGACGTGTCGCTCTGTGGCGCGCTCGCTCTCGTCACCCGTCCTGCTACCTGTTACGATTGCGTAACGCTCTGCGTAGCCCGCCTACGCACATCGATAGATCTAAAGCTGCCTTTTTCAAGGCGGTGGCAGATCAACACTGTTTCTTGGTTCGCGAATTAAATTCATTTGTCCCTTCAGGATAAAACCGCAGTTTCGCGGTCCTCGGTGGAAATCCTAACGGTGCCAACGAAACCGAGTGGGGTGTTGTGCCCAATCACACCCGCCGAGCCTCTTTAAGGCAAAGCAGTCAATTGGACGGGACCTAGTGTATCGGCCTAGGGGGGTCTCCTAGTCGATCCTGGTGATCTGGTTTCCTTTTCAGCTACACACCTAGTGTCGGTTGGGTGTGTCTACACCCTTCGCGCTAGACTGGTCAGGGCCTCGTTCGCACATTAAGACTGGCGACGAGTACATCACAGCTTAAGGCACACCATAGGTACTCACCTCCCTGCTTAAACCCAGCAGGGAGGATCACACATCCCCGGGCGTACCTACCCGGGGAGATAGATTTAGTTAGGTTAGTTTGATGCTAGGCGCGTCCCCTACGTCATTATCTATGTTAGGTTTTTAATTTTAATTTGTTTTCACCTTTTACTTCTCGTTTTCTCGAGAAAATGGATGCCCTTTGGCCCCGTTTCATCGAGGAGATGAAGAACTCCCAGGTCATCCAAGACCTCTTCCAGGCTTGGACCCGTAAACATAACCCCTCCTTGCTCTCAGAGTTAGATTGCCCGCGCCCTCTTATCGGCGCCGACAAAGGGATTAAAGTCCGCCAAAGGCCCATTGTCTCGACTGCTATGTCGAAACCCATTGTTGGGAACGCTATTGTTCCTATTTCTATTATCTCGTCTCCGAGAATTACTTCGCCGAGTTGCACACCTGCGTGTGACGCATCACCGGCATCCACTTCCCGCCCCCGCTCTGCTTCTCCGTCCCCTGTCGACGCCGAGATGGCTAACGCTTCCGATTACTCCATCGATGCTTTTTCCGCATCCGACTCGTCGTGCTCGACCGATGGCTTTACTGAAGTCATTGGAAAGGGTAAAAAACGTACCCGAAAGGCTAAGTCTCAACAGGTACCCTCCAAGGCGGCAAAAACCGTCGCCTCTCCCTCCTCTGCTGAAGCCTCGGCGTCTCAGCCAGCAGCACTCTCAGCATCACCCTCCTCGCATACTGCCCCTCTGGCGACCAATACCTCCGACTTGTCAGCCCCTAAGAAGGGTGGCCCGGTCCCTCCTCCAATCTTCCTTCAGGAGAAAGGAAAGTGGACCGAGGTGTCATCGTGGTGCACACAGCACCACATTAATTTCTCTAGTGCCCGTTCTGTCAAGGACGGCATCAAAATAGTTGTACCGACAGCGGCCGACTTTCGTTCGCTTACTCGTATGCTGCAGGAGAGAGCCCTGCCATACCATAGCTTTACTCTCCCAGAGGAACGCGTCCTCCGCGTAGTTATAAAATCAGTCCCCGTTGAGTTGTCCTCAGAGGACATTCTTAAAGACCTCTGTTCGCAGGGCATTCCGGCCCTCGAGGTACACCGGATGTACCGTTTGCGAGGCAAGTTGCCATACGAGATGGTCCTTGCCGTCACCGAGAGATCGGCAGACGGTAAGTCCATCTTCAACATTAAATCCGTCTGCCAACTTTCCGGAATAAAAGTTGAGCCGCCACGAAAAACCGGCACTATCGGTCAGTGCCACCGCTGCCAGTTGTACGGTCACTCGCAGCGTAACTGTTTCGCGCGCCCTCGTTGTGTGAAGTGCCTCGGCGAGCACGGAACGCCTGATTGTCCCCGGCCCAAGGACCGCACCCAGTGCGCTGAGCCCCCTAGCTGCGTTCTCTGCGGCGAAAAGGGTCACCCAGCAAACTACCGAGGCTGTCCAAAGGCTCCAAAAACCGTCGCGAAACGGCCTGTCGCCCGTGCACTTGCCCCCGCGCAAAAACCCGCGACCGCTCTGCCGCGTCTTAGTCCGCAACGCCCAACCGGGGCTTGTTGGAATAGAGAAATGCATCTCCGTGCGTTCCCGGCCCTCGCCTCTCCTCCGAAGGAGACAGCATCGATTACCGCGCTCCAAGGACCCTCTGTCCCACGCATACCTCTCGCCGCGTTCAAACCTGCGCCTGTACCGAAACCCGCGCACGCATCACCGTCGGCCGCGGCCCTTATGGCCCCGACGTTCTCGGCCGACATCACCGCGTCGGTAAAAAACTATATCGAGGTGTACGAGTCGTTTGACTTGAATCGTATCCGCCTTATGGCTGAGGCGATTAGAGCCAACCCCTCGCCTCTGCACGCACCTTTCATTAGGGAGCAGTTCAGCGACGTATTCGCCGCATACAAAGCCGCCGCGTTCTAATGGCTACATCCGCCGGTAAACTCAAACCCCGTTCCCTTAAATTAGGTTTCTTTAACGCGCAAAGCATTAATAATAAACGCGATGAAATCGCAACGTTTCTCCGCGACCACCAACTCGACGTTTTTCTTGTACAGAGACCTTTCTTAAACCGTCTCATAGAAACCCGCGAATCGCGAATTATAACCTAGTCCGTAACGATCGAACCAGAGCCGCAGGCGGCGGCACGCTCATTTACTTCAAAAGGTCCCTGTACTGTGTTCCGATGGACCCACCTACGCTGTCGTACATTGAAGCCTCTGTCTGTAGGCTAGGCATGACCGGTCATAGACCTTTGTTCTTAGTCTCAGTTTATATCCCTCCGTCACCTCAGGGGGTCGACTTACGACCTGACCTGCAAGCTCTTCTTGCTCTCGGCGACTCCGTCCTTCTGGCGGGAGACCTGAATGCAAAACACGAAGCGTGGAATAGCCACACTCGTAATATCCGCGGTAGACACCTAGACCTTCTTAGCTCCGAGTTAAACTTTGACATCATCGCGCCTATGAATCATACGCACTTTCCCGCTAACGTAAATCACCGCCCCGACATCTTAGATATAGCTTTGCTTAATAACGTTAACCTAGCGCTTCGGTCCATTGAAGTTATTCAGGAATTAGATTCTGACCATCGACCAGTGATCATGTCTTTCGGTCCGCGTGTAGGTCCCCCAGACGCTGGTCAGCCCATCCCCACCAAGATAGTTACGAACTGGACGAAGCTTGGGACTCACCTTAAGTCAGTCCACTCCGCGCATCTCGATTCAATCCCAGACCACGTAAAATCCGCGATGGACGCTATAGGCGCGATCGACTCCCTCACTGAGCACGTGCAGTCCCTGGTGAACGAGTGTTCACGGTCGGTACCTTTGACAGAAGACGCTCGCTGGCTCCTTCCGGACGACGCCCGTGCCCTACTGACGGAGAAGAACGCGGCTATACGCGCCTACGACGCTTATCCCTGCGACTCCAATCGCGTCCGCATGCGCTCTCTACAGCGTGCTTTTAGAAAACGCATAAGGATACTGCGTGAGGAACGCTGGGATAAGTTTCTGGACCAATTAGAGCCCAACCATCACGCGTTTTGGAATCTCCAACGTAAACTACGTAGTTGTACCGAAGTTACTATGCCCCCGCTGAACCGTCCGAATCAGAGCCCTGCCTTCGAAGACGACGAGAAAGCGGAATGCCTAGCAGACAGCTTAGAGGCCCAGTGTACGCCTAGCGACCTTCCGGTCGATCAAGCTCACCTCGCCAGAGTTGACGCTGAAGTCGAACGTAAGGCCTCGCTCCCTCCTTCCGAGGATCCGGAACACCCACTCGCGCCGGTAACTGTAGACGAGGTACGCTCTCTGATCAAGGAATTGCATCCACGTAAAGCCCCTGGCTCAGACGGACTCACCAATAAGGTGATCAAACTCTTCCCCCCAGCATTAGTAATCCTCTTGACAGGCATCTTCAATGCAGCATTAGGCAACAATCTCTTCCCACAGCAGTGGAAAGAAGCGATAGTCATCGGCATCCACAAACCCGGTAAACCGAAGTCTGAGCCCACTAGCTATCGCCCAATTAGCTTACTCAAGGTTCTTGGGAAACTATACGAGCGAATTATTTACTCCCGTCTTATGGACTATGCCGAGTCCAGGAGTCTCATACCAGACGAGCAGTTCGGTTTTAGAACCCAACACGTCCAACAAGTCCACCGCATAGTCGAGCATATAAGCGCTGGTTTTCAGCGTGGAAGGCTCACTGGCGTGCTCTTCTTCGATATAGCAAAGGCCTTCGACAAGGTCTGGCACAATGGCTTGATCTTCAAGTTATACCAACACGAGGTGCCAGATCGTCTCGTGCTCATCATCCGAAACTTTTTGTCGAATCGGTCCTTTCGCTATCGCGTTGAGGGCACCCTCTCTTCCCCTCACCCGATCCGGGCCGGAGTCCCTCAAGGCTCCGTACTCTCTCCACTCCTCTTCACGCTATACGCTAGCGACATTCCTCGCGGTGGCAAACCCCAAGTAGCTATGTACGCCGACGATACGGCCATCTATTATTCAGGCACCAGCCCCTTAGCGATAGGTCGAACTCTCCAGACCGCGGTCACGACCCTCGGGAAGTGGTTCACGAAATGGAGAATTGAAGTCAACCCTACCAAGAGCGCAGCCGTGCTCTTTAGCAAGAAACGGCAGCCTCCCGCTCCCCCTCCACCTATAACCATCTTCGGCAAGTCTATCCCTTGGGAACAGCAAGCCAAATACCTGGGTATAATCCTTGATCGGAAGCTTACCTTCATAGCTCATATTAAAGCGGCACGCGCGCGAGCCGCCTTCGCTCTCGGCCGACTTCATTGTATGTTGAACAAGCGCAGTAAACTCTCCCTTACTTGTAAGAAGAGAATTTACACTGCGTGCGTGAGACCTATCATGACTTACGGCAGCGTCGTATTCTCTCACGTACCCGATTATCGACTCAAACGAATGCAAACTCTCCAAAACCGTTTCATGCGTAGAGCCACAGGCGCTCCAGGTTACGTCCGTAACTTGCAGTTGCACTGTGACTTAAAGCTGCCAACAATCAAGCAGTTCATGAAACGCGCCGCGATTCGATTTTTCGACTCCTCCGAAACCCACCGTAACCCGCTAATCGTAGCGGCCGCGCGATACGTACCTTCCGTAATATCTAAGATTAAACGTCCCAGACATACTCTCTCCTACCCCGATGATAAAACAACGCTTCTCCAAGAAGCATTCGATTTAGCTAGCAGTAGCAATACAAAACACAACCGCCGTATATTACGTCGTCGCCGGCGAGGCCCGTCGCGTATTATAAATAATAATAACGTAAATGTTATCCTCCCGTCCCTAGATCAAGCTGGCCCGAGCCGGTCAAACTAGCAATAAAAATATGTCCCTAAATAATAAAAATTTAGATCCAGCCATCCCTTGTTGTTTTGCTTTATTAAGATTGTTAGCAATGCACTAAGTCGAGGTCCGAACCCCGCAGGGGGTGCCCTTAGTAGACGTTGCTAACGTAGTTAGTTTTTCCTATTGCTCTGGCTGGAGGCCTTAAGGTCCTCGCCAAAAGTCCGGTGAAGCAGTCAAAGCCTGCGCTCAGGCTAACTGCAATGATCTCTAACAAAAAAAAAAAAAAAATTGAATTTAAAGACCGTTTAAAATAGTAAATAATTGTAATTATTAAAGCCTGTAAAATTGTGTAACTTGCCACTAACAACTTCTCCCTTTAATTTAATGTATTAATTAAGTACAGCTTCACTTGGTATCAAAAAACATTCTCATAATTAAACTGATGATATACGTGTGATATACTGTTCAACCTTTCAGTTTCTAACCATATGATTTTCAGCTGTAAAAACTACATAGTAATGTAAACATATGAGTTTCCTCCTATAATATTTCACTCCCCAAAGCTCTATCAGCGCTACTTTACAGCACCCGTAGTAATTAGGACCATAGGCAGTAAACATAGGGCCACACACGTAACTACACTCGCGCTATGAATCAACTTGACAATGCCACACTATTTATTGATTGAACTGCGAGCTTTAGATCGTAGGGACACCATGATGAGTGATATAAAAAGGGAGATTCTTGATTGTTATCAAAATCAGCGCTGAAAGGTCCAACTATAATATTTTTTTCAATTATATTTATATTGCCTAAATTGCCCATCAGTGAGATCTAATTTAGCTATTTTAAATTATACTTGTTTGAGGTTGCGCGAGACAGGGACCAATGGAAGGACTTGGGGGATTCCTTTGCCTAGCAATGGGATAGCATAAGTGAAACAAAACATTATATTATTATGTCTTCATTAGTTTATTAGGTGCACTTACAGCGTCTTAAAAAAAGTTAAGACGGAGTATTTCGTGGTCTAAAATGTAACTATAACATGGAACGCATAGCACACAAGTCATAATATAACACTTGTTCATAGGTGTTTATTCAAAAAGTCTTAGTGTAAAAGAATTTTCACGGAACGAATAACTACTTAAATACTGCTAATTTTCAAACTACAGCTGTTTACAGTAATATTATTTAACAGGAATTAGCGCAAAACATGCATAAATACATTTTTTATAAATGCATTCTCGTACTCCAGAATAATATTAAACAAAGCCTTTTTTAAAGGAATCCAAAACATGAAATATAGTAATCTATAACTACAAAACCAACTGTAACTAAAACAATGGTCACCATACTTGTCACTTTACACAACACTTCAACAATTTTACGACTCGTATTCCGTTCGAAATTTAATTCGTATTTTTTAACTTTACATCGCAGTAATAGTTCAAAATAGGTCCGTATTAAAAGTGTCCAGTTTATTTATGATTTGGATACAAATGAATCAAGTTTTATTGTTCGACAGCGATTTAGAGTGACTTCTAGACATTGATGAGCGGGTATTTAATTTACGATCAACTCTTGATCCCATTTTTTAGTTCGTTACACGTTTTATTCAGTCGTAAAGTTTTTGGGGACGGCGCCACTGAACAATGAGTATAATTTTTAAATCAATTGTATTAAGGACTCGTTTGTAAGGAAGTAGTAAATCTTGTTAGACATTGATGGGTAGTTTTACGTAATTTTGCTCCGAATGTCGTCGTAATCTTTACTTAAGGCTGTAAGTAGTAATTATTGAAGCACCTCTTATAATGAAGGTTATGTCGGTTTAAGTGTATCGGTAGTAGTGTTCTGATTTGTGACGCTTGTTTTATGTCGGAGTAAATTATGATGATAGGCTTAAGTTTTCTATAGTAATGATGGGCTATCACAGCTTTTGATTCCCTTTGTAGTTTATTAATCATTTAAACATTCTCTCTCTAATGTCGCTGATACCCTAACACCCTATTATGGCGTAACTTAAATTCAATATTCCTGAATTTAGACTTCAGAAGTGAATCAATGCTCATTCCTCCTCTATTTACAAAAAGAGGTGTTTCCCAACGGTTGAACGATTACAGGCATTATAATGACATGTGCAAACCACACATAGATTTCGAATTATATGCCTACTTAAAGCCATTACATATGGCGATCATATTTTAGGCTTTGGCATTTATTGCCACATTATCACAAAACTAAAATATTATAACAAAATATTCCTTTGTTTATCTCTAGTGTGCTGTACCAAATAATTGTATTTCTATTTCTAAATATAGTTCTTTGGTTTCAAACCTATCATTCCATAGTATAGAAGTTTTTTCTCGACTTATTCCCACAGCGTCGCAGGTTTACAGGTTATCTTAGAGTAGCGAAGCGCGTGCGCAGGCGCAGGGCGATGCGCTCGTAAATCCGACGGTTAACGCGCGTGTCGCGACCCGGGTGGTCCGGCGGTCCGGCGTTCCGGCGCGGTGCGGACCGGACCGGACCGGACCGGAACGTTTTATACACCGTGATGATATGCTGCAGCAATGAACCATGATATATACATGATATTTGTCGACGTGTTTAGCGTGGGAACTTTTTGTTACATGTGTTATATTGTAGAAATTTTCAAATTTTATTTATTTTATATTCTTTGGTATTTATTTGTTGGTGACACGGTCAAGTTTGTCATTTCAATGTAACGTATTCAGGAAACTCCAATATTGTTAACATAATAAACAATAACCTTAACATCTTTCTAAGAAGACTAGAGGCAAACTGTTGTAAAATTAAGATAATTACAAGCATCGTCGTATCGTAAATATTTAGCAGCATTTCATAAGATCTCTTCTAAAAAATAATTAACGCAATTGTATTTTGTTATAATTAAAAAAAGAAACAATTATTTTTAGTGAACTAAAGTAAGCCAGGAATGCATAACATTGTCCACATTGACGTGTCGTCGCAGGCCAGCGCGCTATAAGTCTGCGATATCGCATTGTTTAATGCCCCGGCGTCGCCCGAGTGCCATACCGTTAATCAATACAGGTGCACAGACAAACCGACAGCTTTGCATATACCTATGTAATGGATAGAATACGGTATATACGGCTGTGTGTAAATGGCAGAATTAAAAAGAATTTTACAATTTTGTAATTCGCCTAGTTAAGCACCTAGGAATGCTTATCTAATTTGATTTTTTTGTATTCTACACGTGTACAAAAATTGATTTCAGTTATCTTAAAAATTGACTGACCTAATTTTCAGTTAAGTATTCACTCATAATATTGAATAATCTTATAATTAATTAACGACAGGAAAAAATCCACTAAGCCGTTTAAATAACAAAACAATATACAAGTCAAGAAAACAAATTTTATTTCCATCTCAAAATGCCCACTTAAATCTCCATCCAACTAATACGCATCTTTAATTCAACTCTTATTCAAATCGATTCTCTAGTACCATCTCTATAATTATATCGATAAACCAAGTATAATATTATCAATTTATCCAATCGCAATTACCGACTCAACATCTACTTTACCATAAACTTAAGCACGCACATTCATAACATTTAAACTGCTCGCTAAATCACCAGCAGCGGGTGTCGCGTCACTACTCATTAAAAAATAAACACATAAAATTAATTCTCGATCGTCAACAAATTATCGAAGTCTCGTGATGGTTATCGCGGGATCTCGCCGGGGCACGGTAGCGCGGGATTGCGTATCGGCCGGCTGACATCACTAAATATAAATTTAGTACTGAGTCCGACCTCGGGTTAACAACGTAAGTTGTACCGCACTATTTCTCGCCGATCCCGCGATACCGTTTATGTAACAGGCTGTTAATGCTAGGGAAATAAAGGGATCGGTAGTAAATACAACTATTAAAATCGCTGTAAACCCAGTTTATCCCTAATCGATAAATTAGAGAATTTAAATTGAGTACGAATAAACGATAAATAAAATTTAGTAATATTTAATTCTAGTTTAAGTGCTCTTTAAAAATAATTAAATTAAATATTTATAACGACCTTAGAAGGTTTAGTAGCTTGCATATTAACAACGCTGAAAAAACATTGCATCGTAACCTAAAAAACTTAAAAAAAATTAAATTAACTAAGATTCTTCTACTCAAAAAACCGTTTCTAAGGACCACACAAAAAGTACCACAATCTCATCCTCAATCACTCTAAAGCCTAAAAAACACAGTTTAAGACTAGACGTCTTAAACTAAAATTCCGATCATAGAACCAATAAACTAAAACACAGAAACGACCACAAACAAACCTTGAGTTATTTACTAACACTAGCATTCTAAATCATCAGCGCACGCCATTTTTATTGCTAATACTCGTTCGCCACAAAAATGTCAAAGATTTACGATATCGCCGCGGCATTTGTCCCTATATACGGTATATAGCACGAAGTCGATACTACGGTCGTAACTTCGATTTTTCGAACTGATCTCTCGATATGTTGACTCGATGTAATTTATATTTTTGATTTTCTCGATATTAATCGATATTTGAGACGGTTCTAAGATACGTCTTAAGGGGAGACTGATAAGGAGTGTCTGCGTGTTACCCGTATTGTGAGATATGCTTTTGTTTTAGCTATTTATTGGGGCTTTATTATGTGTTTAATTTAAGTAACTATAATTATGTTGGCTTACAAGTTTTGCTAAAAATGGTTATTGTTATATTTGGACTAAATTTCACAATTCTTCTTTTCTCTAATGTAAAATTGTGTATCAGTTTGAACACCCAAAATATTTGATTAAAAAGAGTAAAGCAGATTTATGTCGTAGAGCCATTTCATAATACAAATTTTCCCTTTCATTTCTCAAGCACAACTTTACACCGTCGCTAAAACGTCTCTCTCAGTTCAGACTGGTTCACTCACATTATATTTATTCGCTGAAGCAGGAACTTATCTATAAGCCTTAACTAGACATCGCGAAGACACCGAGCTTGTTGTTTTTTTCTCCAACTTAGTATGCGCAGATAAAATCAATTAGGAATCGTAGTGGTGATTTGCTTAGTGCCGAGATCTGTGCGAGCGGACGCGTCCCGTGCGATGTCGTCCCGTTATCATCCCGGGATCGCGTGCAAGCGCATCACTACGTTATAGTGCGCCCTTTTCATTTGCGTTGAATATATTTTTAGGAAACTTAAATGTTGCTTTATTTTGAAGATAATATGTGTTTTGAAACCATTGTTGTTATTGTAATTACATGAAAAAAAATAAGCACAAATACTTTTCAAAATAAGTGATGCAGAAAACGAACATTAAACAGTAAAAAACTTCTTAGACGGCAAAAATTAGATTTAACCTACCTGAGATGTATATAGTCTTATAGTGCTCCTTATTTCTTTTGAATCGTCTTCCTAACTAAAGCCAGATTAGACAGTCTTAAATAAAAGCAATGAATTAGCATCCTAGACAAGACCACACAGTTAGCAACATCAATAAATCAAAATCCGTGTGAACGAAACTAACCCGAACTTCAGTGGAAACCAGATCGAAGCAATGAGACAATAAAACCGACGATAAATATAAATCTAAAAGGAAACCGTTCGCAGACTTCCTATCGATAAC
Source organism: Autographa gamma (assembly GCA_905146925.1). Taxonomy (NCBI): domain Eukaryota; kingdom Metazoa; phylum Arthropoda; class Insecta; order Lepidoptera; family Noctuidae; genus Autographa; species Autographa gamma. The sequence goes on from LR989862.1 coordinate 11,270,870, forward strand.
AATTCGATACAACTACTACGGACATCCATTTAACATAACTGACGAACAATTATTTAGACACACACAATAAAGAATTTAAACTGCTTTCTTGGGTTACGCACTAGGTTGGTTAAACGTAGCTGTGAAGGAGAACGGATTCTCTGAAAAAAAGTTAGAACTTATATATTACGTTTATACAATATCAAGACCTAAATGCCTATCTTTCATGAATGAGATGACTGAAAATCCAAAACCTTTTCGTTGCAAGAAACTTCATCAAAAAGACCATTCAGCTTGCGTGGATGTTTTTCATTCCTGTGAAAAGTTTGTCACAGGACTGTAAAACTTCCGCAGTTAAAACACATAGTGCGTAACACGATCTCAATGTTATGAATTCCCAGACAATTGTTCATTCAACGGAATCTCTAATAAAATCATTAAAATATCATCTATACAAAATTGTAATCGATTTTAACTGGAGTTTGTCCACGATTCAAATATTCGAGAAAGAACAATTGGGCCGTTCTACATTTCTCGATTTGCAACAGATATATCGATTGAAGAATCAACATCGCTCTTCCTATAAAGTGCTTTGTTATCGATTTTAAAACGATAGTGTTAGAACGATTAACGATAGAACACATCTGGTATCGAATTTAATTGCTAACGATTATTGAAATGATCTATATTTACATATTGTTGCTCTTCCTAGGTTGTAATTTTAGCTGTTTGATTCGACATGGTTATGATTCTTTGTTTATATCGTGCATCCTCGAACTAAAGATTTAACTTCAAATTTTTGTTGTTTTAAAACTTGCTTAAAAAATGATAATCTTCCCATTGGTAATTAACAAATCTGACTTTACTATTTAAAATAGTTTTATTTAGTATTATATCATCATTATAATTAACAACCCCACTTTTAGCTGTGGACAACTTATTTCTTCACAAAGTATAAGTTTTTCTCATTATGTATTGCAAATTCCCACCTACATACATATTTTAAAATCAAATCTGGCACTTTCAACAACATCAATATAAGAATAAAGTTTGAAACAAAACGCTGCACCCGCACAGTGAGCACAGCATAAGCGTATGCGCCGGCCGTGATTTACAGACGGGCGGCGGCGATGCGCGATAGCGTTTTACTTATTGTTACACTGCATTGATCGGCTAACGACGCATGCAGATACCAACATCTCGTATTTATGCCCTGTCAACGACTTTTATTGCGATCCATGCCATTTTTCAGCACCTGTTTTTTGATTTGCGGGCGGTTGAACTCTGTTCTGAATAGTTTTATGGTCCTTTGGTACGAAGTTGGTTTAGTTATTAATTTCAGTTTGTATTTCTGTTCTTGTTTGCGGTTTCCTATAACTATTAGAGCTACATCTTCTGAGGCAGATGCTTAGTTTATCAAGAGTGGGTTTATTTCCCACGCAGTATCTTTAGAGTAGTCACTTTAGATGTTATTATGAACAAAAGATATATAGCTATAAATTAATATTAATGAATGAAACCAAATAATGTCACTAGAAAGCAAACATTATGAGTCTGATACCAATTATTGGTTACAAGAACATACCCTCTTTCAACACAGGCACGATCATGAAGTAGAATAAAAATCGAACTAAAAAGTTCAGGACAAAGGACCAATTGCTTTAATTCCTGCAGTCCCTGACCTACGACGTGATTCCGTGTGACCAGGTGTTGTTCCACCGTTACCATATCAATCAGGCCACTGACTGGGACAGCTCATCAATGGAGGCAGAGTCACGACCCTCAATAATGAGGCAGCGAAGCAAGAGGAATGCAACAATAGGCTATTACTTGAACCTAATCCTGGAGCTTAGCCTAATGAAGAAAGCCTAATGATAATTGCTGGTTGGTCAGCCTTTATGTTAGTCCAAAAAACTTGGTCCTTCGAGTTTAAAGAACGTTTAATTAGAATATGACACGTCTGATTTTCCGGCAGTCAATCGTCCTTCGATTACCCTTCATGTGACACTTTGACTTCTCTACATTTTATATACCATGAAAAAATTCCACTAATTAATTCCTTGAAGCATTATTAACCGTATCGTTCAACACCATCAAATCCTCTATCAATTACCCACCTCGCTAATTAAACCACAATAAAACAATACACAGAAGCCTATTCTATTTTTTAAATCGGAAACACCGTCGTTTCAAGGCGACGCTTAGGCCTCGCGGTAACAAAGATGCATTGTCAGTGCATCGTTCTTTGGAACAAATCCAATATTGTTGACTGTCTCTACTGTTAAGACAATCGCGACCTCCAAATTCCACATTTGAATTTCTGAGACATGACTTAGGACCTAAGGACCAGTTTTTACACCATCCAATTTTGAAGCTTGTCCAGATTGATTTAAGGTTGAATTTTCTTTGTTGTATGTTTGGATTAACTGCATCAAATATGCCAATTAGTTTTAAGCATTAAAAGGCCAGGATGGGCAGATCGACGCCATTGTTTTCCCGACCTCGACAAAGAAAGGCTCGATGACAAATCCCATGGTCTGGTCTGTCAAGGTTACTCTTCGTTGTTTACGGCTGTGTTTGGACGCTTGTAGTAAATTATGTTTGATTGGTGTCTGATGCGTACGTGGTCCTGTCTATTGGTGTGACTACATTATATACTAAGTAGAGAACATTTTGGGGCTGGATACACAAGATGTTTGTTCGTCTTTGTTTTGAAGTGATGACTAGACCAGGAGTGACCAGTTGTTTTTTATTAGGTAGAACTGAAAGACGTTAACGTTAGCCTTAAAAGTAGACCAGGTACGAGCACAAAATCTGAATACTGCAAATCGTACCTAACATTATCCGAATACCTATTGCAAAAGTAATATAAATAACCTTATCTTTACATATTTACCTAAAACTTACTACAAACTCTAAATCTAATCCAAAATATCGGAAAATTCAAGGACCGACCCAAAACATTCAAGTTCAAAGTAAAGTCCGCACTGTACAGAGTCATACAGCGATATATTAGATTAGCAGTGTCGTTTGTATGACACGACATTACATTGTGTGGTACAATCACCCTGCCATAACAAAGGATTTTACGATGAAATCGAAAGCATATGAGCTGAATTTTAACACCTCCCATTCGGTATAGTACTACAGTCTGAGGATTACTCATTATCTGTCTGCCGTTTTATATGGATACGAGAATTCTTGAGATTTGAGGTTTTGGAAGTGAATATAACAAATGTTTGTGTTTTGTTTCTGATAATTTGGAGAAGAAGCGTGTCAAGATTATGAGAATTACGGAGTATTGTTCAGTGAATTTGGGCACGTTTGAACAGTTTCACTTCCATGATTTATTGGGTATTTTTTGCTTAGGAGTGAGGTGTCATCCATTTCCTAGTTGAATTCTGAATATTAAACGAACGGTTATTGCCTTGTTCAAAACAAAGCCTGGATACAGTTGAAATACCTTATAGTATATAATGCTTGAGAGAAGAAATTGCACAATGCCATGTCAATTCAAAAGTGCAACTGAAAATTTTGATAGTTAGATCCAAAAAACAGAACAAATAAAACTATAAGTCAAAATTAAAACAATGTTCTTATACAGTTTGTAGAGTAACAAATACAGTTCTTAACAAACCTCAGTCTATTTCCCACTTAGCTTCCAGCCACAACAAATGGTTAACCGTAAAGTCCCAGTAGCGAGCAAATAGATCACAGCAGTGCTCATTACCAAAAGGCGCTACTAGTTGCGCGCGAGCAGATAGCATCGCGGGCGCGCGCGTAAATCACGATACTATCGCGCTGTCCTTACATGAGGACCAGACCTAATTGTAGACGAATTTATAGCGTTTATAGAGCTAGGTTTTGTATATTTAGGAATTTTCTTTTTTGGTGAAAAATTTTATGAAATTAATTCAAAAAAATCTTTGATTGCTGTCGGTCATCATTCTTTAAATCTTTTCAAGTATAAGCAAAAATTAAAAATGGAATGTTTTTAACATAACTTACTATCACGGTGAAAAATGTAAACTATACGCCTATCATGTACAGTTAATAAAGAAAGGTATAAAAGTTACATTACGTGAATGAATTTCCTATAAAACATTGAAACTTTGATAAATTGAATTAAAAGATACAGACTACGTTTTATGCCGAGCGACATTTTACAAAATACTTTTCTTTAAATGTCACGATATCGCGATTCAAAAACCAGACAATTAATCAAGGTACAAAATTAATGTCCTGCATCGACCTATCGTTTCTAATCCTCTATTTAAACGTAGCATATTAACTAATCGCTTCAATTATAACCAAAACAACGGACTTTCCCAATATCTAATTTCACAGAACACTTGTACACAATCGGTCCGCGATATCCTATCAGATGTGTCAATTTAATGTCAAAGCATTTATCAAAGGGACAGCCGATTCTTAAAACATTAATTTACTTTCCTTACGCAGAGACCAACTTTCTACAATAAATTTAATTCACACAATATCACATATTCTTTATCTAATCACAAGAACAGTATATCCAAAAACGATAGATTGATATTTGATTTCTCTGGTCAATAAAACATCTGGTATACACATAAAGAAATGTCATAAATTGATTAACAAATCAATATTTAATGTCCATTCATACTTACAATAAAAAATAACGCACAAAAATCAACCTTAATGCCTCAGTTATAAAGATGTTGTCATAACTGTGTCAGGTTTATGAAATAAATAAAATATTGGTGCGAATATAGAAAGCAATAGCGCACGGATATGGGTGTAACATGTGACAAACTCGCTGTCAATCACAAATGGAGGGTAAAGTACTAAAATAACAGCTTTCTCTGTTAAACTTAGCCATGTTTATAGTTTTAAATAACTAAATAATAGAAACTTGTGAAGACGGATAAAGGCAGTGCTTAATCGAAATAAAATGTCCGATACGAGTGCTTCAGAAATATATGAACTATACCTTGGCCGCTGAAACAATGCGCGACACATGTCAGTAAGTCTTGACAAGTAAACTGAACAAAATAACGTTATTTAATCGACCCATAAAATTGCATATGCTTACCTCCTTATGTGATACACACCCCTATAAAATACAAACTGTCTTATTTAAAGGCAGTATGTATAATAATATATATATAACTCTATTCTTTTACCGGCCAGGGTATAGAATGAATGTGGCATTTAATACTCAATAAAATATTTTTCTTTTTAATATTGTTATTCTGAAGGTTATGAAATATTTTTAAATAATAATATAAGTAAATCATTGTACCTTGAACTTACAAATAACAAATAAACCAACCTCCACAGGATCACATTTATGATTTACTATCGCTATTTAAAATCGATTCCAAAACATCGATATCATAATCGTTACTCCCCATCGATAAGCGCCACTAAATACCGTATGTTAATAAGACGGTGTAATATCACATCACTAGTTTATGTGTTTCCCATCACTACCTTTATCACTTGTGTGGTCTTACTATTCTTTGTTTTCACCCATAACAATATAGAATTATAATTTATTTAACTTATACGTTTCAATGACAGTTTATTGTGGTTTAAGATGTTATGTTGTATGTGTAGCTGCGTTGTCTATGTAAATGATAATGATTTGAAATTATTATAAATCAAGAATGTTTACTAAAATAAACGGCCTATGTTAAATTAAATGTATATTGTGACACTGTCCTGATGGTTTACTGTTTAAACTATAGGATATATTAACAAAGAGGAAAATGTAGATATACAGTAGTTTAAAAATCATCATGTAATTTTGTATTTCTTTGTCTTAAAATCTGAAAAAAAATAAGGTATATCAACCTTATTGCTTATCCTGGTCGATCTTTAGTAACTACTCTTATTTCTTTTTTCGAACTATATTGCTCACAATGATCCTCCCCACAAATCAAATAAATATAACCCCAGAAAACCAAAACCGATTCAAAACCAATATTCTGTATCTAATTTGTCTGCCTTCCCATCCTTGTGTTCAACGATTAATCTGGTCTGATTTCGTAAATACACACCAACCTATCCTTACACCTCGACCAGAGTATTAAAGCTCTTATTGTGAGAGACGTAAGGGTGATTTTCAATTTTGTGAACGGTAAAGTAATTTGTGTTTATATGGGAGTGTTGTCAACAGAATATTTTTCAAATGTACGTATATATTTCGGTTTTATAACGTCCATGTTTCGACACGAGCGCTAATGGTTGTAATCAATTTGATGCTCTCACACTTGACAGTCGGCTACGAATTGTTTTGATAACATTTGACTTTGGAGGTATAATGGGAGTATGAGGTGTGTGTGAAAAATCTCCGAATTATCGGCTAGACGTGGGAATGGTGAGCTTACAAATTAATTGAACCTTAACGTAGGTGTTGGGCTTAAATAGATGTTTGTTTAGCTTGTTCGGTACTTGTGTGTTGAAATAAATAATCTGTAAGTACGATTTATCCTCGAGGATTGAAACAGATTAATGAAAGTAAATAATTTTAGAATATCAATGAGAGAGTGTGTACTTACACTTATTTACTATCATTATCTAGGTTTTAAATAAATTCCAATTTATAATTTTATGAACATCTAAGCAATTATCATTTATGAGCATCTTTTAAGCGATAGCTTAATTAAAGGTCGTTTTAAAGAGCTTTGAAATGATAATCACTATAAAACTGTTACCGTAGCTAAGGACCAGAACTTTCATCTCAAAAATGCCAGATTAGTATCATCACCACATGAGCTAGACTATCTTAGATCGTCTACAAACAAACAATAATTACAATAATATATGGTCCCTACGGGGGTCCGAGGGAGGCCAGTGGTATATCGACACCAGCACTAATTGAACCTCTCAATTGAGCGCATTAACCATAGGGAGAGATTACACGCGACGGATGACGAGCATGTGTCCAATTTTCGACGGTACGGGAACTGAAAGAAATATTTATTCATACTGCAAAGAAAGTGGTCCTGTACACTACAGCTTTTTTTTCTATATTTTTAAAGTAAGATACATATGTTGATTATCTTGTTTCCTTTGGTATATTCAGCTTTTGAATAAATATTACTTAAATACAAAAAGTATCCAAAACAAAACAAAAACAGAAACTAAAATAACCCGAATACTGGAACTCAGTTTCAGTTCTTAAGTCCATTTTACTTCTTCACACTCCCAAGCTACAATTACTAGGACTGTTAACTTTGGCTATTAGTCTCTAAAAACCGTGCCATGACACGTCATCAAGATTCCAATGGACACAAACCTCTACAATCACGCCCACGACTAGGTTTTTGTATTAATATCTTATAATTGTGGTCTCGTGGCTTTCATTAATTGGTCCATAACATGTGGGAATGTTATACATTGTTAATATGATATATTTTACGCATTACCTTAGTGTCTTGTTTATCTAACATTGTACTCTTTTAAACTACAGAAATGGAACTCCTATACGAATTTAAGTTATTAGTTTTAGTAAAACGATTTAAGCAAATCTGCTATTTACACACACTTTTTTTTAATCTATAATATATTTACTATACTTTACTTTAATTAAAAAATGAACGCCTATACAAGTTTAACTGATGGATATTTTTTCTTAAAACGAGGCCTTCTTAAACAAGTCTGAAAACCATCTCAAAAGTATCCCTCCGATAATAAAATTAATACCTGTGTCGGATATATAATATAGATCTCTATGAATATAATAAGTCAGCACCAAATCTAACATTCACTTTAGTCCTTAATAAAAAAACAAAACTCTAATCGTCATCTCATCAAATATTATGATCCGAAGCATTAGGCGAACAATACGATTGCTTAAGATGACATTCACACATGACCTCCGGCGAACCTTGCACTAAATCGTAATCATGCTTTAATTATATTACTGCGTTATGTCACAGCTCCCACGAGAGGCTTTTGTGCGCGAAGCCTTGGTGTGTAACAATAGCTGATAATGTGACGGATGCTTGACATTTTGGGAGGTTTTGATTTTTGAGATTAGGTGTCAAGGTTTGCTACCCCTAGTTTTAATCATTTTTTTGATCATTTTAATGTATTTTTTTATTATTATTATGATGTAATTTTTGTTTACAAAATTTTCAATATAATACTATGATATCAGCTATATACAAAAAAATAATCAAGATAAGACATTACATAATTTTAATCCTTAAACAAAAGCCTATAAATCAGGAGTGTATAAAATAGGGATTATTTAATTGTTTTTATTTTCACCTTTAACTTACTCTACTCGGTATTTAACAAAAAATCTTGTTTGTATAGTATGTATTTTGTTAAGAATATACTTTTTCAGACAGTAACGGGTAATAGTTAGAACCTTAAAAAATCCAGGTATTTTTTATATACAACCAACCAACATCCTGTCAAAATATCATTATTTTCTATGCACTTAGCTAAATAATAACATTATGTATATATATCATAAAGTGTATGAAAACAGAAGTAGTCGTGCTTAACAGCCCGCGTCGGCTCCCACGATTACCCATTACAATAATAAAACAAAAACCATGGTTCGCGATCAACTGATATCTTTATGACCTACATTAGCAGAGACCTTGAAACAGCTCTTATTAAATGCCTAACTAATAATTAATAGACTTAAAAACTGATTTAAATTAATGAGTAGGTTTTTGGGTTAAGGGCTCTGTAAGAAAATTTGCGTTTTCCTGATTGCTTTTTGGAAAAAAAAAACAGTAATTAAAGATAAAACTAAAGATAAAATACCCAGTGTATTTTGCCTTGCTACCTTACTCGTTATTTAATTTTACATTGATAAGAATATAAACTTTGGCTTTTTGGACCTAAAGGTTAAGACGTGTTTTACATTAAATCTTATTTTATTTAAGTTTCTGCTGTCGAACTAGTTCCAAAAATAGTTAAAATACAAGTCTATCGGGTTGTCCAGCTCTCCCTACCTATGTCTGAAATAACCACGAAAAGTGCAGCTTAAATTAATCTTCGTTCAATATTTTAAGTAAATCACAAACACTTTATTTAAAACAATAACAATTAAATAACTACGGACTCTTAAGTATCTTATCATCTTGCACTTGACTGATATTTTTTCAAGTTTCCCGAACAAAAATTCTCCTTCAAAATACGTATGTTTGGGAAAAATGTAGTTCGACCTTGCTGAGATCTTATTTACGCGAGCGATCGTTAACTTAGATAAATAATTATGTATATTTTGTGCACGGGTTTGTGTATAATTATAAAATCTTAACAATAGATTATAAGTTACTTAGCTCCGGATTTCGGTAATAAATATTTTTTCTCCTGACGTTTGGTTTAAATTGTTACCCATTATTGTGAACTCTCATTGAATTTACATGAATTTAACGTTGTATTGCCTAATGATTTATGTAAGGTTTTTAATAAATGTTTTTGCAGTCTTTATAGGCAGATAAAATTGTTTGTGTTGTGAGTCTATCACCGCTGTAAGACGAAATGAATTCCTGAAAACGGGATTTGTTCACCTCTTATATTACCATAACCAATACTGATATAGAATAATACGTTTTACTGTACATAATTACAAAATATAATAATAATAATCCAGCCTATAAACGTCCCACTGCTGGGCAAGGCCTCTTCCCATATAGAGAAGGCATGAGCATTGATCACCACGCTTGCTCTCTGCGGATTGGCGATTTCAGATCCCAAATTTTGGAATCCAGGTTTCCTCACAATGTTTTTCTTCACCGTTTGTCAGAAGTGTCTTACAATAATTAAGAAAGTACATATAACTTTGAAAAAGCCACATTGGTACTTGCCTGGGTTCGAACCTGCAACCTTATGCATACAAATCCATTCATTGAACCGCTAGGCCACCACGACATTACAAAATTACAAAATAGCAAAAAAAATAATTAAACTATGACCATTTCAAATAAAAAATCTGGAACATAATAATTAGGTTAGGTAGTTAATTAATTAAGAGTAAATTAGCTCAAATCGTAAGATATTTCTTTGTCTGAACTTGTTTTTTTTTTTACACGAGTGAGAAAATTAAAATAATTCTCACATACATTAATTTTACTTCTAGAATACCTCAAAATGCATGCAAACGTCACGTATCATTATAGTTATATGGTCTAAAACAAAAACGTTTAGTTTATATTTTTATACTTTACTTCGTCAATAATTCAAATAAAATATCTATGTTCGAATAATTATATATAAGTTCCCGAAGTCTCAAACAGTGTCTTGGCCACGGGGACAACTACAAATAATAATATTCCTGGACAATTCACACACGGTAATCTGATCCCAAGCTAAGCTCTAAGAGAGCTTGTGTTATGGTAACCAGACAACTGATAAACATACTTATATATTTCTAAATACATACATATTATAGATAAATTACACCCAGACCAGAACAAATGATCGTGCTCATCACACAAACATTTGTCCTGAGTGGGAATCGAACCCACGACCTCCGGTATAGCAGTCAGGGTCACTAACCGCTAGACCAACAGGCCCGTCAAAGGTATTGAAAAGTCGCGAAATAAAATCTAAAATAAACGTTTATGAAATCCGTGAAAACTCGTTGTATTGCAACGTCTAACGTACGTGACACCGTGATTTACACTAAAAAGCTAATGGATCTGACAGATATATTATAACTTTTTTTTTTTTTGGGAGAGATCTTTGCAGTTAACCTGAGCGCAGGCTTTAACAGCTTCACTGGACTGTTGGCAAGGACCTGAAGACCTCCAACCAGAGCAATATATGACAATAAGACATACTCAGTATACATATCGCGCTCCCGCTGTTAATTATATCGTGATGTAAAATATTTTTTTAGCACATGAACACGAAGTAACTTTGAAAGTTGTAAAAGCTACCTTATTTGTCAATTCCCTTCTGGTATTCTTAGGTACTGTTGCCAGGTAGCTACTCGTATATATGGCTATTGATGGCTATAAACACTAGGTATATAGCAGCAATAAAGTTGACACACGTCGCGTGTCGCTCGTGTGTCATACAGGAAGCCACTCAGTCCACAATGTGTGTCTATTGAGTCTGAAACGTTTATACTTTATAGTTTTTCTTGTTAGTGTCGCTACTGATATTGTGGACCTAGTTAAAATAATTTGTGATATATCAGTGTTATGAAACTTTCTTCGTATCATTGTTTTTAGACCAAATCGATGGATGCCTTGTCAGCGGAACTGAATTGAAAATTTTACTTGAATATGGTCTATCTAGGTCTGGTTCTTAGTTACGGTATTTAAGTAAGTCTGGTATCAAATAATTAGATTTACTACTGCAATTGCATTTACCGAGAGGCCATAAACTCAAGTCAAAAGTTGTGGCAATATGGACTCTTTTCGTACAAACCAAATTTAACTAGCATTAGTTGTATAGATTGCAATATCTTATTCTAGTCAGAATCAGATTGAACCTAAGTCCGCACACACAGTACTACTGTTGCAGTCTGTCGCACTCTCGTAACGCAATAAACCATTTAGTGGACACGCGTTAAGTCACTGGACTTAACAACCAAGCTCTGACACTTGAACCTTCAACTTAGGGTACACTAGCGAAGTGTTGGTTGCTTCTGGAGAAATGTTGTGGAAAAGCTTAATGTATGTATATGTAAAACTGACCGAAAATCTCATTTCTTATCATGGCCCTGACTCTCATTTTCATTCCTTTACTTTGTAATATCTTTTGCGCCTGAATACTGTCAATTCGATATATTCAATAATTGATAGCAATAATAATTATTATAAGAAAATTAGACGTATTATGCTAATCTTCTTCCATCGATATCGTTAGGCACTTTGTAGTCAGGTGTAACCTTTGAATAAAAAAACATCCAATCCAGACAAAGTATCACTATGTATACATACCGCAGATCAATATTTAAACCTTAAAAAATATGTAAACTCTGCCTAAAATAAACGCTTTGCAGCATGCCATTTAGACCGCTATGTGTAAGATGTTAGGTTTAGCAGAGAATTGTATGTAATTATCTGGCTCACAACGCTTTGTTGGGATTTCATTCGTTAAGTTTTCAATTTGTTGTCTCAAACTAGTTATGATGTAGTTGTAACATTGCGACTCGACTCCGCTTAGAAATTAAAGCTTTATGTACGGTTGGCTCGAGTCTTTTGAATGCATTTGTCAACGAGGTAGTTTGAGATGAGTATGATGAGGTAAAGCTGTTTAGATGTTCATATTGGTTGGGTTCTGGGTGCGTTATTGAAACGGAATAGATGCATTCTATAGTCCTTACTCGAGCATATATAAAAAAAAAACTACTAAAGTCTTTACCGACAAAAGATATATAAAATTTAAAAGACTATTTACTGGAGTAGCGCAAATGTATAAATTACAAAACATAGCCAATTGATAAAATTAGGAGACATTAATATAAGTTTTGCTACTAAGCTCTAGTATCTAATATCTTCTGAAATCTAACCCGGCCTTGATTTCTCCCCGCGCTCCCACGACCGGAATCAACAAATTTAACATCTGCATTGTACTTTAATTGTATAAACTGCATACCTAGACTAGAAAACTGGTCAGACAAAAATAGAAGATTTCAAAAAAGTTTATAAATAGACTGCACTCGCCATTACAAATTCGTTAGAGTAAAATATTTTGCATCAAAATATTTATATAACTAGTCTTATATAAAACGTCTGTTTCGCTTAATATCTCGATAACTGCCGAATTTATTTATAAAACCTAAACAGTTCAACACCCGATTTCCGACCACACGTATCGACATAAAAACTGGTATGAATTCCTCACATAGTGTTTCCCATATTCGTTCTCACGTTAATCAATTTAATAATTCGCAATACTAAATGTAAAACAAATCGGTAAACAAACATTCACACCATGGACCATTGAAGGGTTAAAACAGAAGTCTAAGTTTGAAATGGTAACGATTTAGATTTGGAGATACTCGTAAATGTAGGTATAGTTCATAAAGGCATCATGATTGGTTCATATTCCTATATAAAATAAGTATTTTATTTAATAATTTGCCAAATCGTATAACAATTTTGTACTGATATTTTCAGGAGCAATAGGTAACAACTCTAAGTTGTGTTTCTACATTTTAGCTAGGTTTTTCTTGTTTTCATGCAATGTTTTTATTATTGCATTAACTAAACACAACAACCTACACTTAATTGACAAAACTACATCAGACACATTCACTTTCTTTTAGCTCTTTTATTTATAAATTTTATTTCCGTACTGTCTTTTTATGCCTAAATAACATACATATTTCAACGATACACCTTCTGTATACATTTACACAGTAACAAAACGTAATCCGCCATCAGTTTACAAGCCCAGCATGATCGATGCGCGGACTTACAGACGCGAGACTAAACGGATTGGCGCGAGTTTTTGCGAGTTGCCACCTCTATTGAATACACTGTGACGGTGTTTGTTCGCGTAATTGATACGACGTAATCTCTTCCTAGCTCTCGTTTATATCGTGTTAAAGAATCATGTTTGCTTTGTGACAGTCGTTCAATACAAAAGCTTATGGGTGAATTTCAACAAATGCCATTTTTCTTATCATATCGGTGAACTTTTACTATTCTTATTTTTTTGTAGATTTTTCAGGTTTTATGTAATCTGTAGGATACAAAATATACCCAAATTTAATATCATCAACGTATCATTTAAAACTGAGGAGAAAATTCAGTTTGAATTTTGGTTTCCACCGATGTGAAAAACCGGCACCGATTATTTTTTTTGTACACCGATATGATAAGTGTATCCACCGAAATGATGTACGTATCCAGCGATATGATAATCTATTCACCTTTGAACATCAAAAAGGAAATTGTAGGTACTTAAAGGTGACTTAGAAATGAAGATCTGAACTTATGGTAGATCACATCCAAAGAGAACTGAGTTCTTAGATATAAAATAAAAATGTATTTTTGAAATTATGTACCTATTTTTTACGTTTTCTAGAGGCACTTAAAATTAAAAAAAAAAATTATGATTACATTTATTATCATTGTCTTTATTAAAATGAAATATGAAAAAAAAAACAAAAATCTCATATCTAGGTTTAGCTTAACGTTTTCTTAAATGTTCCTCTCTTACTGCCTCGTTGGCCTAGTGGTGCTAAGCGCGACTGCAACGCTAGAGGTCTTGGGTTCGATTCCCGAGTCGACCAAGGTCGGAGCTTGGATATGTGCCCGGTTAGTTCGCCCCCTATTACATGGGACCTAAACATATCGGCGAACTGTGGGTGTACATTGGTACACCTCTGCCTACCCCTTCGGGGATACAGGCGTGATGATATGTTTTATGTTTTTCCTCTCTTAACACAGAAACATCTGTTTTTCTCCTCATCTTTTAGTTTTGGCCTCGGCATTCTTAAACAAAATTAAGCTACTATTATGTTTTCTTTTTAGCTATTAATTATTTTGTCATTTATTATTACGTACTTACTATTTTTTTAACTAAAAACTCTTTTGCCATAGAAATATTTATGCGTTCAATTGCTCCACCTCACCATCATCATCTCAGTCTATGGTCGTATTACCGAATACAGACCTCCCTTAATGATACGTTTATTTATACATCTTCTACTACCCAGTGGTATCGTGGTAATGATTTTGGCAGTGTATATAGGTAAACTTACCTTGTATGTATGTATGTACGAATGTTTGTATGTAGGTATATATGTATGTGTCTGTATGTATGTTTGTATGTGCCATTGTTTCTTTGTATACCTAACGAAATGACACGGGATCTACCGATATGATACAACGACTCACCGAGATGATAAAATGATCTACCGATATGATAAAGCAATCCACCGATGTGACAAAACTGTGCGTTGATCACGAATCAGAACACCGATATTAGATATATGACACCGATTGATTTTTTCTTATCATTTCGGTGTAAATTATCACATCGGTGGTAAAAAAGACCACCGATTACAGCGATATGAGAACAGCGACATGAGAAAATACACACTTTTTAGAAAATTATAAAAAATGCATAATATCTAGGATAAATTCAATAACAGACAATGAAGCTCATTCACTTATTACCTCTGTTAGAACCAAACAACTATAAAAAAGCTACTCATTACATTAGAAAAATGCAACCACCGATTATATAAAACAATTGTCCGGGAGTAACTGAAATGTCGTTCTTACAGTTTTGGTGGGCATATGCAGCGATTTAACCCACTTCTATCCTGACTGCCCACTAGCACACACCAACGAGGGAAATACAATTGGGGTGGGGATGCTGTCCGACTCGTCGATGTAAAGTTATGTTTGAATTACTTTTGTCCAGCGATATGAGAATATTTTTCAGGACAAGTACGTTTGTGCCTCTCAGTAATAATAATCGTTAATTATGTAATAAAATATGCTATGTATTAATAAGAAAACTAATATTCTATGGAATAGAATAAGTTATATACCAAATTTATTTATTTTTAAAGTGTATAAGCTGTTTTGTTTGCAAAAAAGTAGTGGGACAGCACCGATTTGCAAAAAAATAGAGGTTTATGTATTTTATTTATACCTTTGTAATAGTCTAACTATATTCCTTTTTTTAAATACTAATTTCAACGAAGACAAAAAAATAAGGCCTTTGGGAAATTCACCCTTATGTATTCAAGTTGTGCATTTGACGATTGGCGTTGTTAAATAGTTATTTACAACAAAACCACTACTAACTAGTTTAGGTTTTACTAAACTTACCTGACTGGAGAAATTTGTAAAACACTACTTACTACACTAATGTTAAAAATTGTCTATTCAAAAATAAAGGGAGAATAGATTGAGGCATGGACTTTACAAATGGTCTAAGTGCCAAAACTTATTTCGGTTCTTTGCACCTTTGATATGAAATGTCTGTAAAACATAGCTCCTAAAAATGTTAAATTAAAATATGCAGTTTTTTTGTAATTAGCCCATTTGTAAATTCCATGCCTCGATTATTACATTCGAATTGAACCTGCTGTCAAGACGGAAACTATAAAAGCGTTCAAATTCTGATTTTATGCTGACGCCTTTCAGAAATACTCTACTAATTATAGAATACACACAAAATCGGATTACGTATCAAATAGAAACCTAATAAATAAATAGGATGTACCAACAAAGCCAGCCTAGTGATTGATTCAATTTATTTTAATTGATTGATTCTTGTCAGTTTTGTATGCGTTGCGATATAATGATTTGTAACAAACAAACATGAAGCATGTTTCATCGATAACCGTATTTATTACGAAGTAACGAGCAATGTCATAATTTCACTAGTTATGTAAACATACGGATCACTGTTTAGAGCGTGACGGCGGTTATAATTTTCTTTTCGTCTGTGCATGGCTTGGAATTGCATTCAGACTTATCAAATTAAAACGGAAGTCAAACCCTAAGTTTAAATTAAAGTAAATCAGTTAATTACAGGCTTTCATTGATATATGTTTTAATGAAGATACAAAAAGCATAGTGACAATTACATAGCTTTTGGAAAATAAAATTGGCCTTTTAACTAGAGCGCTACAATGGAACACATGTATGTTGCCTTCTAAATACATAACAAGTTTACAATTCAGCTAATCCCATTACACAAAATCCGCCACAGACATCACCCTACATTACCTCCATCCCCTAACTATTGCTCGACGTGCCCGCCCATTGTCAGCGACCGTGTGTCCCGACTAATCGCGTTACCTTTCCACGATCTTAACAAAAAGGTCAACTACACAAGGTTCGCGCGTAAGCATCACTAATTGGTCCAAATCAAATACGAATCATCTCACTACACATCTTATTAATCACCAGTGTAAAGTGAACCTTCAAAATGAAATTTTAATCAGTTTTTGGGTTGAATATAAAAATGCGAGGTTTAGTTATGTTGGTCGGATAGTTCGTTATACAAATTGGTTTTATTTTTTTATTTGTTGAGGTATTGTGTCGCAGTCGGGTTCCGTCAAAATTGAATCGTCATAGAGAAATATTGAGCGGTTCTAATAAATAGGCGTTGAATGGCGGCGCGTTGAAAGCTTATAATCTTGTTCGTTATGTTTCGATGCGCGTACGCATGTGGCTCGCTGTGGAGTAGAAATGTGTTACGAATTAATGAATGACAGATCGGGATTCGGACTTGTAAAGTTGGTAATTTATGTTTAGTTTTAATCCTTTAGATAAATCGTGGTTATATATTTTTTTAACAATTATTTAGTTCCAGTTTGGATAATGTCAAGACAGACGATAAGTATTTCATCAAATAATAAAATATGAAACGACGCAACGTACTGATATGTCCTAATAAAAATCTTTTAATATCATTATTGATATTAAAAGATTTTTTTGATTTGACCACTACACAATATTCGTAAAAAAATATTGATAGGTACCAAAGAGAACTTACTCTACATAAAACTAACAGAAATATTAGAGACAAATACCGCAAATAAAAATGAAAAATAAAAAACAAGATCCCAAAACAAATATTATATTTTCATTCAATAAATAATTTACTCATCCTGGAACCAAATTCCCAAAAATCACACCTTTAATACTAAAATAATCCTCAACGAAACGCTACCAAGTCTGTACACACACTAATTCAAGCCCGTATTCGGTAGTCGGGCCGTCTCAGCTAATTTGTCGGAGTATCGCTGTAATTACTTGTGAGTGATCAGCCATCACGCCGAGTATGGGGCTTATTACTTAATTGTAACTTAGTATTAACTTATGACTTGAACATTATAACTCTTAAAATACATTTAATGGGAAATCTGAAGTTGGACGCGTTAAAAGCCTATTCCTAAAAAGGAAAGTACTTTTTGTGTTTTCCCAACATTTATGGGACAAATTAATCTGGGTACTGGATAACAAAAAATCATCTATCGTAAATACTGATACGTTCCTTAATTTATATAAATTAAGACAAGAGGTACGTCCTGAAATACCTTAGGGGACATACTTTTAAACAGTTTTGTTAGTCCAGATTGTGTGAGCCCTGGTTACAAGGTTAATTCAATAAACAAAGAAATTCCTAGATTGAAATCTATTAAATAAACGACATCAATTCTTAACTTTTTAACAGTAAGTAACTGCTCTCCAACAACAAAGAAAAAATCAAAAGTAAGGCCCATTACAAACACAAATACAACACTTTTTACCACCATTAAAAACTGTCATCTTTACATTATCTAGAATCGCTTCCTAAAATAATAGGCGACCGTTACGCTCGTGCCCCTGTAGCACCGGGAATCAAACCCGCATCCGATGATATCTGCGCTCGTGGTGACGCATAAATATTGCGCCGAGATATGTCACAAAAAGTGTCATGTGTACGATATAGTGTTATTCTAGTGTCACTCGATGTTTGATAGATGTCGAACACGGTTTTTATGTTTGATTATGTTATGATTTAATTTTATACCTTTTTAAACTTTGTATCATAATGTAGAAAATCATGAAAAAATTCTACTAAAATGTTTAAGTATAGAATGGGTCATTTAAGTTGAATCAAGCGATATGTGCTCTTCTTTTAATAAACTATTTTTAATTTAAAAATAAAGCATTAATTCGATGAAAACCTATCTAATGATCACTAACTCACGTCTTACCATAATTCTATTACACGTAAAACACCATAGCTATTTTTTCATAGCCAAAATATAATCCTCAAAATAGACCCCTATCAAGGTGCGAAACATCATCCAAAAAACAGACAGTTACAGATTATGCGCAACCCTCCTATTATAAACATATTAAGATATTATCACCATACAAAAACGTTCCTTTCAACATTTATAATCCTTTCATTCTTTGCTTTGAGAATTGACACCTCATTTACGTACACGCGAAAATAGCTCTTATTTTCATGGAATAAGGAAGCCATATGTTACAAATTAAGACATTAAAGGGTTAGTTGCTGTTCAAATGAAATTGAACTGTATTTTTAAGTGTTTAAGGTTTGTTTTGCAGTGTTGAGTCTAAAAGGATTTATAAGTCAAAATCGTCTATTTAAGAAATATAAAAAGATGTTTATTCGCATTAAGAACAATAGCGTTTGGTGAAGGGAAGTGACTTGTAAGGGAATATGTGTAGACGCACCATACACACTGCGGACTATTGTAAACAGTTAACGGAAATTAATCACTGCATATATTTTACAAGACAAAGGTACGAAATTATGTGAATGATAGAACAAACTTTGTATTTTACTAAAATGTGATCATTTTATTATGATAAAGATAACATGCTAAAATAACTTCAAAATTTTCCACCTCTATTACATAGGCATTAGACGATTCTAGGATGACCATTTGGACCAATAAACTTACCAAAAGAAAAATATATCGGATAAAGCACATTTTCTGAATTACTTAGCAGGCAATATGATTCTACAACGGAAGTGTAAAGATATTGAGGAAACACTATTTAGACTGACCAAAATACATAAACAGTGGTTTGTAGAACATACTAACATCACAAACGGGAAAAAATTGTGAAGATGAGTCGACATATAAGACTGCACGGATTTGGATTAAGTGATACAATGGTAATAGATAACCTAGATTTGAAGATAAGAAACTTAAATGACAATAAGTAATAAAAAACTACGCCACTAACACCGAAGGTTTCAGTTAATAATATTTCATAGAAGCTAATAATATGCACCAAGTCCAAACTATAAGTGCACCTACAAAAGATCGTTATAGATAATATTAATCCAGCGCGATAATTGTTGGCACTATAATAATTATTATTTGCCGCGAAACAAAGGGTCTTTAGCAGAACGAGATGTTATCTACACAGTTAGCAAGCAAGAAACATGTGGGGAAAAGTGTACTTAATGGAATATTAAACAATTAGTACAATGAGGTAAAGTCTGTTTAATTTAATGATTAAAAATAGGTCGCTTTGAAGGACAAAAGTCATGAGAGCGTCTGTCAAATATATATCTTAAGTCTAAAAATATGAATAAGAAAATTGAAATACGAGAATGTCGACTGTTGGAAAATTCCTTCTGGTATTAATTCCGTTTATGAACTGATGTAGGCATGAAAATATTTATAAATATTATTTGTGGCTTTTCTATTATCTAGGTACTCTCTTAAATTCAACTTTCATACAACTCATGCAGGATGGTCATACGATTTTATAAGATGATTTTTTGTATAAGGACATTTAAAACAAATTAAATGTTGAAAAAAGGCAACAGTTAAGTTCCTTTAGTACAAAAACATCGATCATTTCTTTTACAGGCAATAAATAATTAGTAATGTAATTAAATATAAATAAAATATATCCCAATGTTATTGTATAAATATGATGTATGAATATGATGATAAAAAGCACACAAAGAAAAAGCAATTGATTAAGTTAATCAATACAATTTTTTGAAAACCATCAACGTCAGAATTGACAAATTAAATGCGGTCAAATTAGCCACGGTTGCAAAACGATTCAATACAATCAATTTTTAAATACTGCAACTTAAACGTGATTGAGAACGAAGTTTTGTATAAAGAACCACTTAATACTACACAAAACAAGTTTTATTTCTTCTTAGTTATACTAAAATGTTCTTTTACAGAACTCAAAATCTTCAAAAAGGTATAAAAAAAAATTCCAGGAAGTTAGTTTTATATTTATTTCTCAGGGATTTTTCTTGTGTTTCATTCTCTTGTTTACTTTGTTTCAGATTCAACAAAATACTACTGATTGAAATGGCTGACGAAGAAATGGCGGACAAAGCAAATATTTTTTATGTTTTAGGTAAGTAAAATAAGGGACTGACATCAGTCAAGTAGTATTCTCAAGAGATAAAAAAACTTCTTGATGAAAATATCGTCAGATTTTTAGTAACGGTCAAAATACAACTTGGCTATGTAATAAAGGTTCATATATCCAACTAAAAAGTTACGAGGAACATAGTACCATACATAACATAACTTACCTATCCTCTCTTAAATAACATGAACACAATTCCGCTAAAACCTTGTATCAGAACAAAACAAAAAGAAGCAACAATAATATGCAAGCTAATTGACGCTAATGTTCCATCTGACCTGATGAATTCTATCGGAGATCTAAAGCGAATTAAAACTTCTATTTTTAGAGTACCCAAGTTTATTATACATAGTTGCAGAGGTAACAAAAAGGAAAAACCAGGAAATATTCTTGAATGATTGTCTGTACCAAACAACTGTATTATTTATAATAAAGAGTAATGAACTAAATTGGTAAGCAAGGGAGTCATATCATAACGATAGATCTTTTCTTTTTTGAGAAAATTTTAACTAAACACAAGAAATGCCGTATTTTAGGTAAAACTAAAACTCCGTCATTCGGTGCTGCCAAAGAAACCGTTTAAAATGTTAAGTGTTCACTTCCTGAGATATCGAACGTGACAATACATTCATTATAATTTCGGTTTATGGCACTTTTAAGTACTAACAACTTTGGACCACCAGTACAAATTCTGCTTTCAACTCGACTCGCTTCTTTCCTTCCACTTTCTTTAAATATATTTTTTTTCTGGTAAATCATCTTCGATCTGATGCAAAATGACCCAGGAAACATTTACATAATGACTAGTTTTTATTTCACTGCAGTCTTTCTTGCACTATACATGCTTAAGGTCAGATTTTTTACTTCAAAGCCTAATTAAAAGACCTCATGTCGAGTTCTTTAGTAATGTTATGACCTTCCGCCCTTGAAGTAGTTTTGGTTTGTCATGAAAAAACTTGCTGAAGATTAATTGCTTTTATCTTAATTGATTTATTGTTAGTTTGACAAAATAGACAAATTATTAATTAATGTTTTCTCAAGCACAATTATCATTAGATTTGTCGAATTAAATCAACGATGGATAATACTAATGTTAGAAGCCTACTAGTTAGTGACGATTGTAGTCAATAGTTAAGTAGTAGTCTGATGAGTCATTCCTCTATATTCGTGGGAATAGGCAAAACACTTGCTTCTGTGATTAAATGTTCTGAAATAGTGTACATGACAGTATTGTGTGAATGTATCATTATGCACTTACTTAAAGGATCGCTCACATAAACTCATAGGACTTTTATTAATGCTGAAGATTTTAAATTAAATGATATTGCTTAGAATTT
This sequence comes from Autographa gamma, assembly GCA_905146925.1. Classification (NCBI taxonomy): domain Eukaryota; kingdom Metazoa; phylum Arthropoda; class Insecta; order Lepidoptera; family Noctuidae; genus Autographa; species Autographa gamma. The sequence goes on from LR989862.1 coordinate 11,293,005, forward strand.
TTTCTCTCTTTACATTTTTTTTTTTTTATTTTGTGAAGAATTATCGCAAAACTTAATTCGTATTTAAGCATTTCTGCTATTATATAATTAACATTGCCCATTACGAAAGTGATATAATTAAAGATTATGCAGCTCGCTAGCGATCACATCTCGGGGTAAAACTCTCAAGAGATAAAAATAGCTGCGCGCTTCTAAATCAACGGCGATTTTTTCGCACTGGCACACATGAAAAAATGGCAAATCCTTAGTACAAAGTAAAACAATCGCACATACAGACAGACAATCTAAACACTCACACGTCAACGCTCAGCCTTGTGCTCCTTAGCTGAACAATGCGCAGATAAGGCGCAATTACGCTGCGCCCGGGCAACGGCGATTTGGCGTTAAATTCCTTGCGCACGCGCCAATCATCTGGGAATTTTGGACGAGGCAATTGTTTGAAAAGTGTCAAGTGTCAGGCAGCAGACCTCTAAGATAAAAACAAGATCAAAATATTAAAATACTGGATTAGAATATTATTTCTAAAAGTGATGTCAATAACTATTAAGTAGATTTAAAACTGAAAATATTTTTCTACCTAGATGATAGGTGTCTTCTTAATAGGTAGGCTCTACTATAACATTGTTTTACCAAATGATGATTATACAGATATATATTTTCGCCTTTAAAATGCTCTTTATTTTACTTTCTTTTAATAAAAGTAGTAGGTACTTTCAGTTAAAGTTGGATCGCTACCACAAATTGATGTTTCATTTGATACTATAAAATTATTTTCTATGTTAAATAGACGAATGATTTACCGCATCTACATTTCATGGCTCTGCGGTGGACAAGGGCTAGGTGCTCAGCGATAGCATCGCCGGCGGAACCCGCGGTCATCTCTGATTCGCAGATTCCATTCACGCAGAATTTTAGCCCATGTTTGATTTAACACCAATTATGGACTTCCTTGTTCATAGTTTTGGTTTTATTGTCAAAGAAAGTCTTTCACTTAAATTTATGTTTTAAAGGTGCATTTATTTCAGTAGAAATAGTATTTGAAAGGTAAATGTGGAGTAATAGGGTACTTAACGTAACAATATTAATGTTATGCCTAACAATAGTTTGCGTGCGAGCTAAAATAATAATAGTAATCTAGGCACTAAACTAACAATGTGTTGCATAATACACAAGTTAAGGCCCTAGGTCTATTACAGTGTATGCAGGATATAAATTATACACATATCATTATTGTCTATTGAAAGAATGGTGTAGTCATAGAAAGGTTATGTTAGTAAAGACAATCGGGACATCAAAAGCATCACCAAACAATGCTCAGCAAAAACCCAGTGGTCCTAACACTCAACCTTGAAGTACGCCCGTTTCCCAATTCAATATAAAGTCAACAATAATCAATAAAGTGCATATGAAACGTATGTAATCGATTGTCTTGTCCGGAGGCATGCGTGGCCGTGCTATTGTCGTGTTTTTTCCACATTTTCAACAGTGAAGGGACGGTGTGAACTATGGCACTGCAAGGTCGCCACTGTCAAAGGCTTTTGATAAATCTTGAACAACATCTTGTTGCCGTTTACAAGAAAAAAAATAGGCTTTATTTTAAGGGCATAAGGTTTGTGTTACTGTAATTCTTAGCCACGAGTCCGCTAAGTAAGTTCGTTGATTCTTTGTCAACTAAGTTCATTGTTTGTGGTGTATTTTATGCGTCTACGTAAAATCAATTTCGCATCACATATTTTTAGTTTCACGTTTTAGTATCTTAATTTGAGAGTTACACTGAGTTTCTAATATGATTCTGCCTTGATTTCGACGTTAGTTATGCGTCATATACCTAAGCTGAGTAAATTAAATTCCTACACGTTTATAGTCGAGTCTACAAATATCACAATTTTGCATAATTAGTAACATGTTATTAGCTCATTGCTTTAAGTACCATCGCATTAGATACCTGTAATTGACTCTTACGAACTACGTGGGAGGATACTCGAAATCTAATATTTTAAATTCCAATCGGATCACCGTTGACTTAATAGAAACATAATTAAATGACTTTCCAAAACTATCAAATTCTACACTAACTCGTTTCCCGTAATCGATATGAAATATAACCGATGCATCATAACCGTTAATTAATCATTCGATTATTGAATCGACACTGGAACCTAATAAAATTTAAAATATAAATAGAATTGAGAATGTAGAAATCATAGGGATGTGATTCGATCGTCGGAGATGTAGTGGGCGTAATGTGGTTGCCGGCATCGATTGCAGTCTATTCGGTATAAATAATCGATTTAAAGTCGTCATATAAGCATCATGTAACCTGACACGGGGTTAGAATGTTGACTGAACTTGTTGGCATTATGAGCACACGCAAAAATGATAGGCAGGTACAGATAGTGACACAACTGATAACAATTAATTTGGCTTAATAAAGATTAATTTTATATTTAATGCGTCTTAATTATGTCTTTGAAACTGGAAAACATGTTTGCAAATTTAGAGCAATAAATGTTCAAGAATTATATATATACTTCTCGTTAAAAAGGCAGTTTTTGCTTTTACATATTAATGTATTTCGTCACAGTTAAACTCCAGTAAGCAATTTAAATAATACTTAAATATTTTCAATGGTTCATTATTCGGGCTATTTAAAGTAAGACTTTTGGGACCACCAGTACATCCTAGAATATGATTACAAAGTGGATGCTAGGAAACGAGTGCGAGCTCGGCGATAATTATCCGAGATGAGGACAGTCGCGACATCAAGTGTTGTCGTGATGCGCCGGCGCAGTGTTGCCGATCCTTGCATAGTTACATAGTGATAAGAGCGTAGCCAGAATTGGGTTCATCTTTTTATTTATTTTTTGTTGTTATTTGTTTTGTATTGATATTTGATCTAATCTGAATCTGTGGAAATCTCGTCAAATTGATTTTGATTGAAAAACTAGTATCGTACATAAAGAAAAATAATTACGTAGAAAAGCGAAATCCGCATCAAGGTTTTATGTTTTTCAAAAAACTGCCTTGTCGAATAAGACTACCAATACAAATATATTATTGCAGAAAAAAATCGTTTATAATTAATATTTTATTCTGTTGTTACTTTAACGATTATTTATCACAAGCATAAAATCCTTGATTAAAAAAAAAAGCGTACTGTTCTTGTTCCCATCCCTAGTGCGTAACATAACGCCGGTACGTTACTGCCTCTCGTCACTATAAAGTAAGTCGCAAATCGGTTTGTTTGTCCGAGCGCAGACAACGTCTAAATATAACCAGGGCGGGATCATCGCTGGAAGGTAGTTGATGCAGTTGCATCAGTGACACACATAGGCTTATGAAAATTCCTTCCTACTTGTTTGGTGAGGGTCATCTTTGACCCTTTACAGTATTTAAACTATATTTTCATTTTAAGATATTGATTTTTGTTTAAAAATAGTATTCTATTTTTATACCCTACACGGTATGCACAAAAAATTTGGTGTTGAAAGAGCCTCGAGCAGCTTAAATGCAGTAAAAAGATTTTTTTTCAAGAAATGAAACTATGAAACTGAAAAAAGAACTTGATTATAGAGCAATTAATAAGCGAATAATTCATTGCATTTACATTGGTCGTTTTAGGAGTATTTATTCAGGAATCTAAATGGACTGGTATTCTAACATCAAAAAACATACTGGCCGGACAATGACTTATAACAATAATAATACTATCTTGTACTCTATTAACTCAGCACTTCTGACCCTAAAGAGGTACCCTTTAGGTATTGAGTATATAATATTATAAAAACAAGCTGAGAGAGAGCTGACTCAAACACCCAAGGGTACTGCACACAACCGAGCTTACTCTCAACAAATAAATAAGGACATGATAATCCAAATCAATGTCTTTAAAACCATATCAACTCCATTACCGCACAACATGACTCATAACATTCAAAAAGCACATGTAACGTCAACAATACTTAACAAAAAGTGTCGGCAGTACTGCGCAGGCGCAGGCGATTGTCGGCGCATGAGAACGGGGGCGCGCCTTGACCGCCCGCACAATGGCGCGCCTTGAGACGCATAGGATATCCGTATCAATGGACAGGGAAAACTGATTTTAGAGAAAAACAGTTTTGACGGAAAATTCGCAAAATTAGAGGAAAGTTTTTAACGTTATTTGTGTGTTCTAGTTTTTAGCTTTCATTTTCAGTGTTGAAGCTAATGCCAAAACCTATAAATACATTTTAAATTTACACGGATATCCATTTAGATGTACAAAGTTATTTAATACCACGAATAATCAGTATTTGACGCAAATAGTGACGCTAAGCAAAAGGAAATTTGTTTTAAACCAGACCGTGCCATAACACTAGTAGTCAATTTAATGTCAAATAAAATCCCACGCATTTTACAAACGTACAGTCCACACAATCATCAACAGTTTGACATCGATAGCAACTTTATTTTGAAGGACGAAGGTTTTTTTCCCAAGTCATTATTAGCAATAACACTGTGCGGTCTACGATACATTAATCCATATCACTCATACATTTAAAGTAATAGAACAAAATTATAAATGCAAGCGACCATATAAATTATAAGCAATTAAAACTGTAACACTAATAGAATCCCAGACCTTAATTATACATAATAAAATTAAACTAAACTCATAAAATAGCATTCAACTATCTTCAATAATCGATACAAGATATTATTAATTATTAATTCAATTATTAAAATAGTAATTAGCGGCAACTTCAAAGACGTTATTAAAGAAATATTCGTTATTATAATTATGTTATATTATATTAAATGGACTACATGTAAATGTATGATTGTATGTTTTGCGTTTAAATAGAATGAGATATTAAATCAATTAATATAGTTTTGTTAATGTTATTAGTGTCGATATTCTGAACAAATAATATGATGTTAATTAAATGCTAAAGATGAATAGAATCAACTTTAGTTATAAGCTGAAGAATTATATTAATATGAACAATTCTAGTGAAATTATTCACAAATATTCTCCCACGCATTTTAACTGACCGTATTGTAAACAGAAACTCGTATGTTTCTTTTAAGTATAATATCTATCTAGTAGTAGTAGTTTCTTGAACCATCTTCTACCATAGTATTTATCTAGATGAACTTATTACCTAAACATCCTCGAGACACATAGCGTGTCAAAAAATGTTTAAATAATAAATATCTTTACAGGCAGTCCAAATCACTCTTGTGTGAGAGATATATAGAACTAGCTGTGCCCCGCGGTTTCACCCGCGTGAATGACAATACATACACTATCTTTATAAATTATAGCCTGTGTGCTATTCCGATGTATAAGCTATATTATTGTAGAGTTTCATTAAAATCCATTCAGTAGTTTTTGCGTGAAAGAGTAACAAACATCCACACATCCATTCTCACAAACTTTCACATTTATAATATTAGTAGGATAGTATACGTCATCTTCATCTATTTAACTATCATTTAATTTAACGTCAAATTATAAAACTGAACTTGATATAACTACGCTGTTATATAAAACATTTAAATACACACAGAGCATTGATTCAAAACAAGGAGGTAACGAAATATACTAAGTTTTAATTGCATGGTTAATCTCAAGTACTGAGATATTACTTCCTAAACACATTCATTTTTTATCACGAATTTTTCTAAACCAAATTACCTTAATAAACTATACTAAGCGCAAACTGGATCTTATCTCTCAATCATTTAATTAAATATTGATATCATAATTCATTCTGAAAATATTTTTTTCTATTACCCACATATATTATGTTATGCTCAGAAACTTATCATAAGGTACAATCTCAAACAAAATCGTTACATAAAGGATGTGAGAACAGCGGATAGTTACAAATATCAATCAAAACCGGTTCTGTGAAGATTCTATCGCGGAGTCATTGATTAATCGCAGCATATTAAAATCGAACGAATTAAATAGTTAAAAATATACCGAAATAAAGACGTCACGATAATCTTAAGATAAAGTAGCAAACGGGAATTATCTGAGCGATCCGAGGGAACCGCATTCAATCGGACAATTGATAAATTGACAACATTTATCTGTTGGCGATTGTATCAAAATATTTGAGACTATGTACCGGATAAGTGTCACTGCTCGTGGAGGATTAGGCCGGGAGCCGGGACGCTTTCGCAGCTTTATTGTGACCGACCTAATGGGCTCCAATCATAAATGAATAAATAAGATCCCATCAAAAACATTCTGTAAAAAAACTAGCCAAGTCTCGATGGAGCTGCTTGTTTATCTCTAAAAAGTAATGAAATCTAGACAAAGTCGTACCAAGTCTAAGGTTCCTTACTGCGATTTCTTTATTGTTCTAGTTAATGTTGTGTGACCTGGCCGTTGAACATTCCTTTTACGTTAGTGTGTACAAGTAAATTTTGTTTACACATTGATACTACCTATGTTTGTTAAGCCAAATTATAGCCCATACTGGTATTGGTAATTGTAAACTAGTACCTTATTTAAGGCAGTTGTTGATTGTGCAACATATGCATTCAGCATTGACAATGCTGACGTCTGCTCTTTTTTTTGGAGATATAGACGTACAGACGGACTTCTCTCAATGATTATCTTAGAAGTCCGTCTACTTTGGATTTTTTTATACAGTTTTGTATATGGCTCCTATACACAAGTATTATTGATATACGCAGCTTAAGCCTACAATTGACTGGTTATTGAATAAACGTTTTAAAAATGGTAATTTTCCATCGTCAATGGGTGGCGGTCCTGGCGATAGGTGCAATGGTGTCATGAAGCACCTGGTTTTGTACCCTTGTGTACCCTTCAACGGCCAAGTCACACAACATTAACTAGAACAATAAAGAAATCGCAGTAAGGAACCTTAGACTTGGTACGACTTTGTCTAGATTTCATTACTTTTTAGAGATAAACAAGCAGCTCCATCGAGACTTGGCTAGTTTTTTTACAGAATGTTTTTGATGGGATTTCACTTCTTTTTGTAGAAACTTACATTGATTTATTTTATTAGGTTTTCTTATTTGACACCTTTTTTTTCTTTTTAGGAGTAATTTTTAGGTATATATATGTGTGTATATTTTTCTATTACAATTCTTTCTTTTCTAGCAGTATTACTTAATATTTAAGTAATACTATAAGTTTTATTTAGGACAGCCGATTGTAGGACGCCGAGTATTTTTATAAAAGACCAAACTAAACTATAAGAAGACTGCAACTTATCGTTTTCAATATTTATTTTCAACTCTCCGTAACTAACGATGACGCGCCGAATCACGGCTAGCGTTGGCGGGAAAACGGGTTGTCTTACAATGCAACCACTTATTTTATCATAACTAATATTTTAACTTTATAATAATATCATTAAATGATAAATTAATTATATTATCAATAATCATTAAGTTATAGTTTTACAAATATCGAGGATAATGCCTCGATATTTATACATTCACAACTTTTAATACATTTTAGTCATAATTCTCTTTATAATAAAATTCTTACACGATATAAAAACCCATATATTTCTTTAGGTAAAAACCGATATCTGACAGAGGTGTTATTTTTCGTCACCATGACAATCATTAAAAATAAATATTTTAGGAAGCAGGTTTGTGGAAGGAGTACGCCACACTTTATTAATATTATAATCCGTCACTAATCATAAACTTCCTAACCTATTAAAATCTTCGAATTGTTATAATAACAACTTGCTAATCTAGCGACGTGTGCGGGTATCACCACCTCTCTTAGTCCAATGCATTATACAAATCTTGAGCGAAATTAATATTTTAGTCATGGGGTCCGAGCGCACGAAATCTTTTCAAAGAACTTTCCAAACGTTTGGTAGAATCTACTCGTGATCAGAGGGCTGGTTTGTTCCTTGCACAGAGAATCGGCATAGCCATTCAACGTGGCAATGCTGCCAGCCTTCTGGGCACGTTCCCCGCCATTGACAAGGATGACGATGAGTTCTTTGACGCCGTTTAGTTTTTATTTATGTAAGTTTTGATTTTGGTATAGTTGGAGTTAGTTCTTATATTAGATTTAATTGTGTATTAATAAATAAGTATATTTTAGTGTAATTTGTTTGTTTAATTTGTGTTAAGTTCGAGTAGAATAAAGTTAATCTTTCTACTATATCTTCTTGTAAAGTTGTAAGTATAAGTATAAAAGCCAGTCTAGTCTTATCCAGAGTTTTCCTTTAATTTTATTTATATACGTATTAAGAGGGTGTTTTGATAATTTGTTCAGGGGGTGGATCTACCAGTTATCTGTCCGACAGTTGGCTAGATCCACTACGGGTACGCGACCCCGGACTGCCCTAGCTGTTGCCGTCACATTCATTGTACCTCCGTGATGGTAGCATCCTATAACCCATCCTACCTTATATCCTTTCCAACGTATCCTTTCCCAATTCCTTATCCCGCAGGAACGCAATGGATATTCATAAAAATAATTTAATTATCCAAAATGGCGGCGATGTGGTTCGCCACCCATCACGTCTCGTTTCTCGCGGGGGCGAAAAGTGGCCCACGGAGAGCCGCTTCGCTACGTTGAATGTACGAGGAGGAATGCAAGGAAAGGTGGATGAAGTATGTCAGATGATGGATGTTGAGACAAAAATTAAGAAAGGTATGCTGAGGAGGTTTGGCTATGTCGAGAGAAAGAATGAAGAACGATTGACGAATAAAGTGTATAAGGCGAGTGTGAATGAAAACATGCCAGGTCAAGAGTACCATAAACCGAACAGCATGTATGCAGGGAATAATGAAAGTGGACAAAGCGAAACAGGTGTGTAAGGATCGTAGCTAGTGGAAAGAAGTGGTCTCTGCCTACCCCTATAAGGGAAAAAGGCGTGATTATATGTATGTATGTATGTATTAAGAGGGAACGCTGACGGAAAGACTTTTGAAAATTCGGTTATTGAAGAAAGTAGTGCTATCGTTCTACCGCAAGGTTTGTGAATGAGATTTATTAGAATATCATTGGAATGAGAGCGTAATTTGACAGTGTGTGATAAAAATAATGTCAAAGCGCGCTCGTTTCGTATAGTTGTCTACATAATTACCAAAATCATTTTATCATCTGCACTCGTAAATTGGAATTATTGACGTATAAACAAGGGGTAACCATGACGGTAAAAGGGAGCCATATGATGAACTTTTTGAAACTCTAGCCGTAGTATTAAACAGCTTGGTGGTAGTACGATTGGGAATTAATATTCTTGCTGCCAGTTCAAATCTTAGGCGAAATGCCCTTTTTGTGTTTTTGTAACTAATATTTTTAATTAAATATTTTCTAAAATTATGTTGCTTTTTACGACATGCAAATATTATGAATGGTTTACATTTTTGTCGTGCATTTTTTACACAACACGCATAAATAATGATTATTATGTGTTTGTGTTTACTATTTTTCTTTACGTAATTTTGATGCTCTTTGCAGACAAAGAGTAAATTATGTCGTAAAAAAAATATGTTATATCTATGCCATCATCTTTAGTACTTCCTTGACAAAGAATAATTCATGGTATATTTACTCGTGATTATTATTACTTATTGTTTTTACTCAATGCCCAATGATCATTTTATAACACAATTCGTTAGTGACTACTAACACTTAACTCTTCATACTAAGGCAGCTGTAGTAGTTGTTGCCTTGATCCAGGTAAATCATAAAGATTTTGTAAAAAGAGCTTTCTTAAAATATGAACATAAATTGACATACATTTACATTACCTCCTGAACACACTGGAAATCATTATTTCATTATAAAAATATTCATACTAAGTTCAGAAACCAGCGAAAAATAGACGAGAGCGTTTGTATGGAGAAAAGTCCCCCACCTTTCCTCTTAAAAGCAGAAGGAGAGGCATTCGCCTAGCAGCGGGACACTATAAGCTAGACTTAATTAGGAGATGTGACCCACTACTCTGGATTTTTGCAATGACAGTCGATTGTTTTAAGTACGAATAGTATAAGGGTGCATTACCATATCTGTAATACAGCTGAAACCAGCTGAGGGTTCTTCATCAGATACTTCAGACCTTCAATTTTTGCGCTCCACCAAGTTGAATATTTTTGCTAAGGTGGTATGTCGATCTCTAATAGTTTGCTTAGGCTCGTGTGTTTTCTAATGAGGGTCACCAGGTACTCCAGATCTTCGATTATCCTAGTTTTTATAGTTTTCTCTTTATGTGGCCATTAAACCCTAACTCTGTACCAAATTTCAACTCTCTGAGTTAATGGGAAGTACCAGTTCTATTTTGATGATCATGAGTGAGTGAGTGTCGTAAATGCGAAACTTTGGTTTCGCTTAACTTTGGAACTAAATGAGCTACAGACCTGAAATTTTGAATTTTAAGTATATAATTACAGCTAACTGGATGCCGAAAGTTTCTGCGTTCTGGTCTTATCCAGAGGTTCTCAAATAGAGGCCTGAAAATGTGGCGAAATGGTTCCAGTAAAGGATGGTACGGCAGTGTTTGCTTCGCGCTCGACTTGGCGGGGGCACTGCCGTGCCCCCCGATATGCTATTTAAAGGAATTGGAAACACGATAAAAGCTGAGATATATTACGATCACTTTTTAGGGCTTAAATAGGCTTAGATTGTTTAACCGAAAGCGTGTTCGATTCATTCATAAAAATTAAAGTCTTGTTTTTCAAACTAGACTGTGAGCTTTTAAAACTATTACTTTTCCTGCAAATAAAATAAATGTACTTTGAGAGTATTATAAAACAAATTGGATTCAATTGAATTGAGTAAAATTCTTCCAGAACCTGTACCTAAATGTATGTCTATTGAATATTATTTTACAACACATACCTATTTACATTATAGCATAATAGAAATAAATAGTTAATAATACAAGTCGTGCAGATGTTACACAGCAATGTAAAAACAATAAAATTGTTTACTACTAGTTAGCGCAGTTGGTAATAAAATGATATTAAATTAGAAAATTAAACCACTCTGAAATAATTATATCTCAACGAAGTATTTATGTACCCTGAGGTACTACTACTGTAGGTATTCCTTATAGATACAAGGTTAGAGTCTACATAAGAAACTAGAGTGAGCCTATCAGAGTTTGAACGTAAGCACTAGTGTGAAATGGTTTTGTCGTAAATTATGTATGAAGAAGGAGCTTGCCGTTTTAAAAAAAATATCTAAAACACTAATATTATCCTAAAAATGTCAAAACAATCGATATTTTCGTATATAAGTTTCTCGTTGCGAGAAAATTAACTTAAATCAGTAAACGCATGTACTAGGTTCAGACTAAAAACTGCTCTCGCTTGACACAAGAGGAAACTAGCGATAGTAGCAGTCTATGTATATAGTACGTCAATGGATACAAGACTATTGCGTCAATGCTTGGTCTGTGCGTAAAGCTTTGAGCTCATAATTAGAAATAATGTAATTATGAAGAGTACAATTTATTTTATTCATTTAAAGTCATCGACTACGAGATCTACAAACATCAACGTAAAGAACCTATACTGAACTTTATTGAATAAGAAGCCAAATAATAATTACGAAAAATACTAAATATTATAAACGAACATGAACATCTAACTATAGTATTAAAATCAAGAAAGCTTTTGCAAACCGTAAAAGGCTGCCATAAAACTAACATCCCCAGCTGAAATAACAGGCATGTCATAAGAGGGAACTTATGGCAAAGTTCACAACTAAAAGAAATGCAGATGATACCTGAACCCGGATGGAATCTACACTAGAAACCACATAAACAGACCACTCTAACACTCCATGAGAATTCAATAAAACTAACTGTACCCATTATCTAAATGAATAATTTAGTCGGCATGAAGATTTGCGCGCTTACTCATAACTTAGCCATAACTTGGAGGATATAAGTAGTCGTGTGTTAACTTAGGTCACCGGTTCAAGTGCCGATAAAACGAGGATTCCGTTAAATAAGGAAATTTGTTGGGATAACACATTTTGAGGTAACGTGCTGTTTTATGCTGAAATGTTTGTGTTGCCTGAGTGAATCGAGATTGAGATTGAAATTTGAATTCAAAATCATTTTTATAAGTGTTATGGAAGTATTCAATGATCCTCATATATTGAACTTGGAAATGCAGTCTTGATATAAATTATATACGAAATGAAAAGAAAACCACCACATTACTCGTAATAGTCTAGTGACAATCTGACAGCAAAAGCTCTTTTACATTAAACGACATAAATTAATTACCACGCACTGATTTATGAACCGCGATCGTTACAGATTTCCTAAAATTCTCTTCATTTCTAACGGTAATCCATTCCATCCAAGATTTTTTTAAACCATTTCTATTTAATCTTATCATTATCACAAAAAAAAACAGAAGTCAATTTAATCGTATTAAATAATATCATTACTTAAATAAATACCTTAAATCTCATCCAAATACTCTAAACAATTCTCACGAACTACATTGATCACAAAACAACCCAAACGGGTTTCTTCCCCAAAGGATTACCATAAACAAAAGACGGGGCAAAATCGTCACCACATTATTTGTTTTGATCCTGATTAAATGGATCGCTAACAAGAACTGTGGTTTCATTAATGCTAAGCTGTTTTTTTCTTTTGACGTTTATATTAAATATTTGGGTCAGGTAGAGAACGCGTGCTGGGTTTCTTAAAGGGACCTTTTGATGTAGATGTTCCATCCGGGTTTAGTCAACTGGGAATTAAATACAACAACTGTACAGTGTATGTACAGTCTTAAATGTTTTGTGATTTCTGTGGCTATATTATTATGAAGAGATTAAAATGGCCCAAGCTTAATTTTGCAGTAGTTTATAGTTCTGTTTTATAGGTTAATTTTATCTGCTTAAGAATTTGCATTGAGTGTAATTTCATCGATATTTTCAAGTAATTTTTACACGTTTTCTGTTTATTTAAGTCTTTTAGTATTATACCTAATAATTACTTGTTAATACTTGTTAACTCTCAACCGACTACGGACCCAAGTGGGCCGCTGCAGAGACCACCTGAGCAAATGGGGCATGATTGAATGTTCGGCACAATGTGAATGCGGTGCCCCAACTCAAGACATGGCGCATCATCTATCCTGCTCGTCCTGTACCACCGCCGCCACCCTCCAGGACTAAATGGAAGCCAACGACAAAGCCATTCAAGTGGCAACTTTCTTGTCAAACAGAGTATAGAGATCAATGACTCAAGAAGAAGAAGAAGACTTGTTAATATTCCAGAGATTTATAATACAGTTTAGATAAGTTTCTAAGGCCTACTATTGATAATATTTTACTACAGTTACACATAGATATACTGCATTCTGTGGCAGTGTCTACATTAATCAAAGGTTCGTTCATAAATCGCGGCTCCCCGAAGCAGCGTATCGGATTAACAGCCTCTAACTGTCGTACGTATCTACACGGAAATGTGTTAATAACTGACGATGCTTTGGGGTTCCGTACTACAGTTTTTGAACCTTATTTTGGTTCGACATTTTTGACATGGTATTTTCGATACATATATTATGAATTTATTGGAAATATTACAGTATTTATGATGTCCTCCGTGGCCGAGTGGCGCACGCACCGGTTTTCAAGGTGTCGCTAGCTCTGAGGTCCCGGGTTCGATCCCTCGTCGGGTCAATGTAGAAATTCATTTTTCTACATTGTCTCGGGTCTGGGTGTTTGTGGTACCTGTGGTTGTTTCTGAATTCCATAACACAAGCGCTTTATAGCTACTTTGGGTTCAGGACACTGTATGTGATGTTGTCCGCATTTATTATTTATTATTATTTAATAAAATATATAACTACATCTACAGTATCCACAGTGCAGCAGATAGTTCAATGCTTCAATGTAAACATGGGTTTGAAAAAGAGGCGTTTGCCCATCCATTGCAGGTGTAATTATTGTTATCTTACAGTCCATTATTTTAGAATTCAATTCATATTGTTTTAGCTTAAATTGTTCACAATAATATTCCGGGACATCTCACACACGGTTGCCTTTTCCCAAGCTAAGCAGAGCTTGTGTTATGGTTACCAGACAACTGATAAACATACTTATATATTTCTAAATACATACATATTATAGATAAATTACACCCAGACACCGAACAAATGATCATGCTCATCACACAAACATTTGTCCCTGGTGGGAATCGAACCCACGACCTCCGGTATAGCAGCCAGGGTCTCTAACCACTAGACCAACAGGCCCGTCAAACACAAGTTCTTTACACGAATTCCATCTGTTGCATGTTTAGAAATTTCGAATTGTGTGGTTAACAGCTAAAAGGTTTTGTATAGTGCTATCCGCATGCTTGTCTTTATGGCTCAGTAATGCAACCTTCTACAGCCTTTGTCAACTTTTATGACATTAACTTACAGTTTTCTATCGATACTAGTTTCTCTAGATTTTATTAAAAGATGTGTGGGAAAATTGTTGTGGCGATATTCTATAGTATACAATACGAAATAATAATATGTATAACTATGATATTCTGAATTGAACATAATAAAATAGAAAACACAACCCAATAAAGTAAACACATTATTATATAGACGATTTTTTTTAATATTTAATAAGCTGTATGAATTTATTTTAATAATGAATATCAAAATTTTTATTTATGGACTATTTTAATGTATTTTATAATTAAAACAGCTTCTTCCAACTGTTTGTTTTACAGCCTGACGTCTTTATTTCACCTTGTTTCTCTCACAACTTCCGTCACAACTGATTTACGACATTATTTTTACTAATTTACCAAATACGGAATTAAGATGGCGATATATAACTTAATGTAATATAAAACACTAATAATTTTGCATAAAAAGGACATATTTTTTAATATATTTGTCACTTTGCGTGTGAAATTCGTGATACATTTTATCGTTAAATATTTTTTGTCTGAATATTATTAGTTAGCTATTAAGATTTCTTGTTCTATTTATTACACTTTGTAAAACTAAATAATGTGGGTTTTATGAGCTGAATCATAATAGTACCAACACAGGAACCGTCAAATATATGATTTACTCTTATCAGTTGTTTTGGGAAGTTAACTGGTTTCTCCTTCTTCTTGAGTAATTAGTTTTCAATCGAATTGATTTCTTGCATGTGTCTTAATTAATTGTTATTGAAATTTTTGGTACTCTACAAATATTTTTTTAAAATTAAATGTTATGAAAAATATTTAGCTTTAATTCCGCTACAAAAATCCAAGCTTGGCAGTAGGATGCAGTCCCACCCTCTCACCCTCATGCAAATATGCACATGCAGGAAAGCCCACCCTCCCGCCGCGCCTAAATAATTATTATCTATAATACTTACAGACTTTATATTCAAGAACCATCACAATATCTAAACATATTTTTTCTTTTGAACTACATCTCTGGAATAAAGACTTCTCTACTTACTTAACATTTGAAGCAATGTTAAATATTATATTGGTTTTATCTAAAAATATAGACTGAACCACAAAAAAATGAAACAAATGTACCGTTAAAACATTATCTTCTATAACGACGTATTAGGTACACTGCTATAATAAATATACGTGGTACAGCGACACCAATAAATTTATTGTAAAATTGAGACGTATAAAGATCTAATCTTTGGGAGGAGATTTATGTATCGAATAGATTTATTAAAAAAACTGTCGTGTAAGGATTTAGTGGGGAAGCCGGGAGAGTTACTGGTGCAGCCGACCGGTGTCTGAACTGGACTAGTGTGGCTCTTTTATTTTGTATGTAGTTTTTGATGTCGTGTGTATGTGTACTTTGTGTTGTTATTTTTGGAGTGGAGTGCTTGATGGTGGAGTTTTAGTTGTAAGATTTCGTGGTTATGTAGTACTAGAAATGGATTCGTGTTAATAGTAGTAAATTTGGATGTTTTAGTAATTTAAAATTACAAGTTTTATTAAGCGTTTACATGCCATCCGGGAATCAAACGGTAGTATTCTAGAAATCGAAGATTAAAAGTTTATTTTTAACTAACTACGGTGAAGCCAAAAAAAGAGTTATTGGCCTTCTTACGTAAATTCAGAAGTCCCTTAACCAAAAACTTAACTTAATTAATAGTTTAACATTTGTTGCCAATAAAAAAATAGTGTACTTAAACCTAACAAACACTACTTTATTTATCTTCTAAAAGGCAAGTTAACGGTGCTTCATAATGATTAAAATAAACAACAATACATGTAGCAGTTCTACTTACCCCGTATGGTAAATGTATGAGTAACACAATGTATCAGAAATCCCCGCGAGTTCGCGGATGCGCAGTACTGGCTACATGCCCGCAGCCTTCTTATACATTAAACATTATTATCGACGAGGAAATTAAATGGAAAATATGTCGATACTTATAATTTAATACTTATCTGTGAATGCTAATTTGTTGTGTAAATTTTATTTTCTATCAATTCGCAATGACTTACTTATATTATTATATTATGTTTTTTTACCACACATTTTAGGGTTACAATACAAACGAGCCTTGTGAGTGTGGTACCTCTCCCCAGACCATGGCTCATTTGCTGAGCTGCCCAGCGTTTCCCACCAGCTGTACAAGCGAGGACCTGTACAACGCTACAGATAATGCTGTCCGCGTGGCTGAGTACTGGTCCGCAAAAATCTAGCTACTAAATCTAGATACGCTAAGAAAAAGAAAGGTTGTAGTTTAAAAATGGATCATCATTTGTTTTTTTTTTCAATAGTACTCATCAACGTCTTATTACTTATAACAGTCTCTGATAATAACGTTTACATAAAACATTATGAACAAGAAAATTAAATAGAAAATATGTTGATACTTATAATTATTACATTCATACCGTATGGGAAGCCGAATGGGAATCATATGCAGGGCTTAAGTTCAAATCGTAAAAGCTGATAGGCTCATTTTCATAGTTATTCTATGAAACCATACTTTCTTTAGTAGTGCTTAGGAAGTAAGCTACTTATAGTTTATTTTATCTTATTATTTAATGAGATGTATATGTGATTGTATAAAAATTTATATGTTATTGGATTTTAAATCAGATGCTTGATATAAAATAAAGAGAGAGCTTGCATTACATATCAGTCTCTTCTATGTCATAAAAAATATCAAAGTTAATTTAAAAAATATTTCTATACCACATTTATTCTTATGTGTTCAAACGTTAATAGTAATATCAACCCGTGGCTCTTTTCGTCCAATCAAAGTATTTAAAGAAAAATTGTAAAAAAAAACATTACTTAACTACATATTTAATTAAGCTCTATATTATTTTCAATACATTATTAATCAGATTTCATGTATGCTCTTTCATGGCACCGACACCTGAACTATGTGAAAAGCACATAAAAATCTCAGCATTGACTTCACTTTTCTTCCACGCTACCGACTACCAAGAGCGGCACAAATTAAAGTTCATTTTCCACTAATTAAGCTTCAGGTTAATACCCTTTTTTATATCCCCGTCCTGGTCGTCATGGCAACCACAATCTAAGATGAAACAAACCGTATTTAGTTTCATTCGACCTTAACTACTGAAAACATTCGTTTAAATCATTTATTAACAGCCTGCTAAAAGTCAATAAAATACCTATGGAATATTAAGAAAACATTGCAATTCATCATGAATCAAAAACAATCCTTCAATCATTCCGCAGAAAAACTTATTGAATGATATACTGCTAGGAAAAGAATAATAAATAATTATACGTCACATTAAAAACCTAAATGTCTGTTACTCGTACAAGTATCTTACAGTTTGATATAATTTTGTACACACCTAAATAACGTCTTAACTATAACTACGACAACATTAAATAAATTATTCTGATTCTGAAATCCAAAAACTACCGATACCGTACCGAACCCGTTTCTCTAAAAAGTGACAAAAAAATGTGACGTCACGGGCCCAAACTAACGGACCATTAACACCGGACTACCCTAGCAATAAAAAACGTTAACCGTTTGTAAAATAACTGTCCGTAAGTCTAATAAAACAATTAATATTATATCTCTTTCTCTGTTGTGCAAAATTTCTTTTCTGCGAACCGTTTGTCGGCATTTCGCAATGTTTTACCTATATTATTATACTTTTATTGCCTCGCATTTTAGGGTTGCAATTTAAAAATGGATCATCATTTGTTTTTTGTAATAGTGCCGTCAAGGTCTTATTACTTGTAACAGTTATATTTAATAGTTTTTTGCGAATAACGATACTGTACTTCTTTCATTTAATTAACCTTTTGCTTGAGATCAAGATTGAAATAGTATTGCTTTGTCATGTTTCTAATGTAAGTAGTTTCTATTTATAAGTTTTGCACATATTTCATGTTAAGAAAAGCGAGACTGTTTATTGTTTAAACATAAAAAAATAATACTATAAGTCTATAATACAAAACAGTTTTTTTGCAAGATAGTGTGCGTGCGATTAATGACAAATTGTTAATGAAAATGCTTGTTAAATTGTTTAATCATACCAATATTAATCATTTCGTTCAATTTGTTGTTTGATTCCGGGTTGTTATCAGTTCACACTCATATTTCACAACATAAATGTTTATCTAATATAAATAACACGTACGTATGCTAATACTAATATATCGGTACCGCAAGTAACAGGTAGATATCGAGCTGTTATTTCTCACGCTGATCCTATGTATTTATGCAGATATTACGATTATTTTCTATGTAGTTTAGAATCAATATGAAGACGATGCTTGAGAGGT
Source organism: Autographa gamma (assembly GCA_905146925.1). Lineage (NCBI taxonomy): Eukaryota > Metazoa > Arthropoda > Insecta > Lepidoptera > Noctuidae > Autographa > Autographa gamma. Next base: position 11,311,743 of record LR989862.1, read on the forward strand.
TACTCAGGCTAAAAAGGTCAGTACGTAATAGAAATATAAATTAAGTATAAGTAGGAATCCTTGTTCAGTATACTTTTTGATCGTAAATAGGAGGTCAGTTTATAAGGGTGAATACTTAGTGTGCATATATTATAATAACACTTGAGGCTTGAAGCTGAGACATATATAGTTTTCTTTAAGAAAATTAATATTGGATTAAACAAAGTAAAGAGCTTTACATTTACAAAATGTAACAAGCACTTAAGTAAGTAAGTGATCGAATATGTAATGTTGCAAAACTATGGACTTATGTGACTTAATTTGGAGTTCATATCATAGATAAAAAAAATCATATATAGGAAGATAATAACTTGTGACCACGGCCGGTGTAACCCAGTTGAAACGTCAAGCTCAAAAAAGGTATTTATGCATATGCCTTTATTCCCGTGAAGTATATTACTATAAACATGCAGCGCGAAAGTTTAAGAGTAAATAGATAAACAAAAATCTCACACTGAAAAAATTCTATGCTTTCACAGAGAGCCGAAACACAAAGATTTCGTCGGTAACATTGAAAGTCTTTGAAAAAGGTCAAACAATTACCCCTTAGCCCTTAGCTTAGCAGCGCAAATAGTCAACGAATTACATTCCTAATTCTTCCTTGTTTAAAGTCTTTTTAAAGAATACTAAAAGTAAATTTCATTCATTCTCAGTTGAAGGGAAAGCTTTTGTTGGCTGTGACAGCTTCGAATTAGTTATAACCTAATAAATAATGTATTTTTAAAGTACTATAAGTTTAAAGGCCATAACAAAAAAAATACAAAAATACACACGTCATATATTTTTTCCAATTTATATATCTTTCCAACACTATACTAAAGTTAGTAAAAGCATCGAAATGAAACTACTTTTACGGATTTTATCGCGGTTTGTAATCTCGTAACATTGTCACATTGTCTAAAATTCGCGTAAACCTCAGAACTCAATTAGTAAAACACTAACTTTTACTTAAATTCACCATTATAACATAACATAACATATCATCACGCCTGTATACCCGAAGGGTTAGGCAGAGATGTACCAATGTACACCCACAGTTCGCCGGTATATTTAGATCCCATGTAATAGGGGGCGAACCTATTGCCAATAACCGGGCACAAATCCAAACTCCGACCTGTTACTGAGAATTTCACAGAATAACCCAATAACACCTTGGTAGACTTGGGAATCGAACCCAAGACCTCTAGCGTAGCAGTCACGGTTAGCACCACTAGGCCAACGAGGCAGCATACATAAAATATTTATTGAACTTCAAAAATAATGACAAAACTTTCTTCCTAACTCGCAAATGAATCTTCCCATTTAACAGCAGCAACACAACGGGAATAAGAAACGAAAAGTAGTTTTATAAAAAAACCTACTTTTTTATTAAAGAAACATAATTGCTACCCAAGTGTTCAGTGAAAAGATTTCGCAACTATTGTTTCATGTTTAAAAAACATTATTTACAAAGAAAGTTTTATTAGGGTAAGCGTCTGTTAATGGATTCATATTGATTTGGTTCATTTTTTAGGTTTTGTACCGTTTTGTTTGAGCGTGTTAAATATTTTGTGAGTACAGTTTGTGTATTTTTAAACGACTTTTACGTGCGGAGTATGCCGAGAATTTAATGAAACAAAATTATGTTTTAATGGTAACATAAGAACGGATTTTTTAAAATTAATTACGTTTAATTATAATTATTTGTAATCGATATTTTTACAGTATTATTATAAACATTAAAATAAGGCCTTAAATGTTTAACAGGTGGCAGAAAGTCATATAATAATATATGCTAAGTAGGTATTACCGAACACTCGTATGCAATAATTATATTTTCAATAGATACCAAGACGCAACACATAAAACAATTGCAAATGTGCATTAAATAAAAAACCGCATACGTTTAAAAGGCGACGCATTAACTGTGGAGTTAGGATAATCGCGGCGCGATCTATAACGTCGCGTATCGTTTTATTAATCGGCGCGGGCGCAGTGGCAAAGTTCACGCGATCCCACCAGACCGGTAACGCACCGCCGTTAGAGAGAGAGACATAAAGATGTGGAGTAAGGAAGGTTAGAGGGAGATGGGATGAGAGATAGATGTTGCGTTAGAAGTTGGCCACGCCCCTCGCTCGCTCGAAGCTCGGAGTCCACCTCCGTGAGCATTCGTGCGCGCGCGCCGCAGCAGACACACGCCATCCGTGTTCCATATCACAAACCCTCGGAAATGAAATCGGCCGCGCGATTTCAATCCCATCACATCAAATGCCAGTGTTTTACTCAATATTAGAACTCATTAAATACAAGAACTGTTAAAATGATGTGCCAATAGACAATCAATTGTAATACGAGAGTGCGGTTGCAGCAGTTTCAGTTTGCGTTTTCAGTTATACGCTACATGTAAATTGAGCGGCGACATTTCGTTTGTTTGTTTTCATCGAAAGTGACTGGACTGTGACATTTGAAATCGATAGTACTCCTAATTGAAGTACCGCGTATGCGGCTCGCTTTAGTGAAATTTTATTGACTTAAAAAATTGAGAGCAATTTTGTGAAGTGACAGTGGGATTTATCGGAAAACTTCGCGCTGATTGTGCTCACACCAAAGATATTAAGGTAAGCTGTGTTCTCTTAAAATACGTTAGTTTTAATCTTAATAAGGTAGCGATATTTGCAAAATTTCCAATTTACTTCGCGTCCTTTTAAATGTCCGCCAATCGATAAAATATTTTTTATTCATATATTTTCATTTAAGCCAAATAGTTTACTACTAAAGGCAATATTTTTTTAATTTTCAAATTTATACCATTTTCGTTAACGGGACTGTTTCCGCCGAATGCAAGTGTTCCCTACAAAAGACATCAACGGGAGTCATGCGTCCTTCAAAATATAAATATTTCATATTAGTTTATTACCATTCAGAATAGTTACTATTATAATTAAATTACTGAATTACAGTGAATAAGTGCATTCATAAAATTTCAAACATACTCCAGACTATAAAATTATAGATAAACATTACATGTAGGTGCAAATAGCCTTTCGGTAGACAGTATGTCACGTATGACATAATATCAAGGCTTTGTGGATTTATAAGTAAATACTAAATTTCAATATTTGCCATTTTACACATTTTATTTTTAAACTACAGAAAGTACTTAATAACATTTTTTTTTCTTAGTTACAAAATTAGAATACGCCGTTAGAATATTATACTATACAAATAAAAGGCTGAATTGCATTAGGAACAGACGAAAATGATATATAACCATCGAATCTAATGAAAAGAGGCGTAAAATATTAAATGATATACCTACATGGCGGAACCACCACGCCCACCGCAACCAGTGACCATGTTAAAGAATATTAATACATTTAGAATTAATTCCTTTAATAGTACTCTTTCCGTGTTTTTACATGATTTATATCTATTTTCAACAATAACAACCTGATATTTTAAGTATTATAGAGGGTCCGAAATTGTTACGCACAAAATCCAAAAATCTACGCGTTTATGTCTTTTGAACTGCGAAGAAAGGTTGCAATTTGAGAGTAGAAATTTATGTTTTCTACACATAATGTTTTATTTAAAAGCAACTAATTAAGGTTTATTAGAAGTAACCTGATTTGTCTAAATGGCGCTAAGTGTTGCGCGTCAGGCTTTTTAGCTGTATCTCTAGAAAAGGCTTTATAGCCATAATCTTGAGTTAACCTCAGGCTGTACCTACTAAAGACGATCCGATTAACGTAGTGGTTTAGTTAACAAGAAACTGTAGGTTCGATTCCTGTTTAGTCAACATTTTATACTAATGAGTTTATGTCTGTTTATAATAATGTAGGGTATTTAGTTAAAGGTATTATAATATTCAACCACAATTAACTATCTGAAAAATCTAGATGATAAGTGAAATATTTGACGTAGACAGTATTTATCGATAACATTTCATAATATTCCCATTTTAATTAACATTAACCGTAGAGATTTGCAGCACAATGGTCCTTATATTATATAGATAATTTTACCAAACATGCGAAAAAATTGTCCGTCTTTCTACTTATAACAGTTATTGCTCAGCAATCATTTGTAAGAACAGTAACTTGAGGTAATGGAAGAGAGTAAATGATAACTACAATTAAGTCCATATCTATTTAAAAACATATTGTTGAAGCTTTTTATATCCATTTATTATGTCTCTAGACGGGTCAACAATATATACAATCGGATTTTCGATGTTTTCTACTTCTAAACTTTATCCCTGTATTAAGTTTATTAACTTTTATTTATTTGCTATACATAAACATAACATAAAATCCAAGTGCCTAAACACTAATTCTTTAAATGTGTGGCATTTATAAACACTATTTCAATTCTAAATAATCCAGAAACAGAACTTAGTCTAAGCGAAACGTACTAGTTTCGCCATCTAGTGGCGACTAGCGTAAACTAAAGTCACACTAGAAGCTAAGCTTGCTACTATAACTATCTTTGCTAACGCTTTTATACCTAACAAATTAAAGGTTAATAAAATAAAAAGAATTACGATAACATACCACGTACTCTACCATATAAAAAATATGTCTATATTTTAGACTACTAAAATAATTCAACGCAAACTAAGTAAATAAACTTTATGCCCTACATCAAACGTTCTGCATCATTCTGCTAACTTTAATAAAAGCCTTATTATACATGCGCGTGAACAATCTTAAAATCGAAAACTAATTCTCGGCGCGTATACGACTCTTTAATTTACATGCGTTTCAATAAAAAATTGTAACATTAAAATAATACATACATACCATCTCGCCTGCATCCCCAAAGGGTTAGGCAGAGGTGTACTAATGTACACCCACAGTTCGCCGGTATGTTTAGGCCCTATGTAATAGGGGGCGAGCCTATTGCCACTAACCGGGCACAAATCCAAACTCCGACCTGCTACTGAGAATTTCATAGAAAATGCCAAGAACACCTTGGTCGACTTGGGAATTGAACCCAAAACCTGTAGCGTAGCAGTCGCACTTAGAACCACTAGGCCAACGAGGCCATATTTCGCTATATGCTCTAACATTAAAAAAGGTCCCAAAACGCAGTATTAGTTACAAGCAATTCCCTAAGATCCACAACACAAAAAGCCTATCAAATAACCAATCAATTGAAATCAAACGTTTGACAAACAATGCTGTGAACGGCACGTATCACTAAGACGGCACTATACGGCACTATTCGGCACCAAAAGTGCCTATCGCACCGACCTCGTTCAAAAATCGAAATTCTATTGAACAATTGACCATTATGCTTATAATAAAGTGTTATTAAAAAAATAACAGCTAATGAGTAAAACAATGTTCCGTGGGAACAGGTCTCAGGCCATAAGAACATAATACACGTAATAGCTTATACAATGGACAATGACAATTGTTTTGGATCTGTTGAATCGATTTATAGTTTAATTTGGGTCATTATGATTAGTCGATGATGTTAAGTTTGGTGTTTTATTTCTATGTAACCAGCGGCGACAACAGCTGTGGCGGTCGGTCCGCGATGGAGGTATTCTTTTTTATTTATTTTTAGCTTTTATTGTATTAAATTAATAATATTCTATTGGAGAATCAAAAAAATATATATGCGAAATTTAGTTTACAGTTAAATAAAACAATATATAAATTTCAGTTTGAAAATAAAATGCGCAGTGTTAACATTGGAAATATTACAAGTTAGAAACGTTGCAATATATTGTTTTTTACTAGATTTAAAAATAGTGATAAAAGTTGTAGATAATAAAAAAACACTTTTATTTTTACATATACTATTAGTTGGAAACAGGACGGGGAGATGACGATGATTAGTCAAAATATGACATAATTACTTGCCTTTAACCTATTAAGTTCATTCTAAAGAGGTTGATACCACATAGGTCGGTACCCGCGCCGTCGGTGGCGTGCCGACAAACCAAAGCTATCAGTAATTGTATGCAACACAATTATCAAACAAATCGGCCCATTATCACTCAAACATGCATCTCAAGTATTGCATAATTTGCAGTTTCTCTTCAGAGGATACTCGTTCTGTAATCACTACAAATACTCCTTATTAATGTAATCAGGTTCAGATTAAACGCTATTATTATACGCGAATAGAAATTGTTTATTTAGTCCAGATACTTATGAACCTTTTTTTTTTTTGTGCTCAACATAGTATAATTTTAAAATATTTTGTTCTCGGTAATAAGGACTAAAACCCTCAAAAAGCACACACACTTATTGATCCGTTATATTTTTTTTTTGCACAAGAAATTAAAATATAATTTTAAAATATTTTGCGCTCGGTAATAAGGACTAAAACCTAAAAAAGCACCGGAATAGTTCAATAAGCAAGTCTAAAAATATAAGTACAAACAAAATTTTGTAAGAAAAAAACTGAGTCACAAATCATTTACCGTAAACGCGCTAACTTACGAAAATGCAAGTAAATAGAAACGAGAATGAATCAACAGAATATTGCACGACTCATCTCCAAAGGTTTACAACTTCTCCGCAACACTTCCACAACTATAGAAAAAAGAATCATCTATCATCAATCATTGAAGTCAGCAGTTAAATATCCGAAAATCAGTGCAAAGCTTATTTCGAAAACGTCTCGCGCTAACGACTCGAACTCTTTTCAAATACTAATTACTCGGTTTATTGGTTGGCCAACCACCATTGGTTGCCAGAAGTCGCGACTGGTTGTCGCAACCTGCGATGTCGCCGAAATGTTTCCGTTTGGAAATTTGAGAGCATTTAAAAACGTATTAGCGTAGGAGAAATTAAAGTGGGATGGGGATTACTGTTTTTAAGTAGAGTAGCTAAGTGCTTGAGTTAATGTGAAGATCATTGACTAAACGTAAACATAGTATAGTCAACTGCGACTTTAAATTCAAAACGAATAAACAATTGATGTTCTTTGTATCTCATCATTCAATCATAAAGTTAATTAACGGAAGAACAACGTGACAATGGTGAGACGTTGTTTCGTTGCATTTTAAAACACCAGCGGCTTCATCTAAAGTCCCTATCCCTCTGCCGGCTCCCTCGCCGAGTCGTGAACATACGTTAACAACGAATGCCGCCACTTGCAGTCACTTAGTTGACCAGAGACGCCGTTCGTGACAAAAAACTGTATAATTAACTGATCTGCTTTCATTCAAGTGCACCGCTTTGCTCATATAAGGCACGTTAATTAAACTGTTCTAGTATAACGAAAAAAATGTCTTTTTACCACTCTTCGGTCAACGTTTGATCTAAAAATCATTTGCAATTGATATTAAGTCTTTTGTATACAAAATAAGGTTGGAATTTGTTTTGTTGTACAATTCTTGTTGTTTTTATGTTATACCTATAGGGAAATGCTTATATAGTATTTATAACTTTATTTAGTGAAGAATACCGCCAATTATAAATATAAACTATTTTCATATTTGGCCATAATTGATGAATTAAAAAAATGTCATTTGTTGTCGGTGTGGTAATGACATTTTTTCTGGAATAATTATACCTATAAAGTATAAAAGTTGACGTTTTTGCGTCAATACTGGTAACTTTGAAAAAGCTCGCGATGACAGATAGAATAAGATACCATAAATATTACAACATTTCTTCGCTTCGTTGAATTACTTATATGAAGTCAAACCTTCCGACTTCGCTTGCCAGTACCGACCTAATTATAACAAACAAGGAATTACACTTATAACTGCTGTACACAAACAATTTTTTCCTCTTAGAAAAACCTTAAATTAATTTCGAACTCCTAAATTTAATTCCACAACATAAAATAGAACATCAAATTACAAAAAAATATCGTAGGACTGGAAATTAAAATCAGTTCAAAAACTCCTCTGAAAAATTCATCGGTGCGCGCTTATTCCCGTGAATTATATTACTGTAAACTTCGACGTTAGTTTAAAAGTTAGTATTCATCTGAAAATGTTATCTAAACTTGGAACCATCCATCACATTTAGCAGACTTATCAGCGTATTCAAGGTAACACTCAGGCTATAACTCTTGGCCTCAGCAGTCCAGTTCCCACGCGGCCGTAATGCCACCTAATGGCAACAGGCATCATAATCGCGGATCTTGGGGACCGTTCACACTTGCCGCCGGATCGTAGAACCGGAGATGTTATAGTAACGGAATGGAAAACAAAAAAAAACATATTTTCTTCGCGATATTACGATCTAATATAAGGATCGAAAAGTAAATTAGAAAACTTTATTTTCCTTGAAATATTGTAGTATCATAAATTCATCGGAAAGTACGACACAGATATGTAAATGAATGACGTGTAATGTGATTTTCTGGAAAGATGTGATCGTGTTTTCTTAATTTGTGGTAAAGGTAAAGGAAAACGGTATTAAAGCGAACTACTGACGTTATTATGAAATAGTTTACCTTCCTTCTTTAGGTTACCATTTTATGACAATAGCCTTTAGCTATTTTTCTTTGCCTAAACATTATTTACTACTTTTTATCTGACTGTGACATGTCATTTCAAAACTTTAGTTACAATAATACTGCAATGACTTTCAAGTTAATAACTTCACATATCACAAACTTTTTAAATTCATCGAAAGTAACACAAAAATAAGAAACGGTTCAATCAATTATACCTACCGGATTCCCGTTTCCGAACCGTCAGTCTTTTGTACAGTCTCCTTAACACAACAAAGACTGGTATATCGCGTGTGTGATTTACTTTCCGTTTCATACGGAATAGTGCAGCAATTTCATATTATTTTTATGCAATTCTAAGAATGATCGCTCTAACATTACTGTTAGAAACGTATCAAATCAGAAAGGTTTATGTTATGGCTGTAGTTTTGTTCTAGATTGTAGTTAGAACTGTAGTTTGGGCTTTTATTATTTTTCTATGTTAAAACCGGCGGGCCCCAGGAAGAGGTGGCGGGACTTAGTCGCATACCGTGAGGGCTGGTGTGAGGTGGCGCGGTATCAGGTTGTATAGGAAGGACTTGGGGGGCATTTTGCCCAGCAGTAGGGCAGTGTGAGCAAGGAAAAAAAATAAAACATAATTACTTGACCCATCGAAAAATAACAGAAAGTTTTGATGATTTAAGAATGAAAATTTACCAACATTTCAAAAAAAATATCCAACATCAAGGAGTGATACTTACACTTAGCTAAAAGCTATTTAGACAAAGTACCTTAGCAGATGACTCCTATAAATATATCATTATATTTTAATAAGCATTTGGCGCCAGCACCTGTTTATGACATATCACTAACTGCTAATATCGGCATTGATAGCTTAATGTTCAAACACCTTAAGAATGGGTTAAATCATCAAATCACTTATTTCCTGATAACATATTTCATTAATTTTCATTTTTCAAAACGAAATATTTTTATGCTAAGACTTACATGCTTATTATTAGTAAAGGTAAAGACAAAATTATCGAGTCTCTCTTTTAGGGCAACTACATAACAATGATATACTTAAAAAGCTTTACTGTTTCTGGCTGTAAATTCATACCAAAAGACATTGAATACAGTTTCCTATTCCCAAACGGAACCAGCGTTTATATCGACGTGTGGCCGGTGCCAATAAATCGCACGTACCGTTAGCAGCCGCGACACATAAGAACAGACAGACATAGGTACAACTTCATTCGGGCAAAATCGTGAGCGCTCCGAACCACTCGTCCTCGATGTTACATCGCGCGCCGTTTTCGGTGCTATAGGGATGTTCTTACACCGAGGATATTTACAAATCTATCATAGCATACCATCACGCCTGTATCCCCGAAGGGTTAGGTAGAGGTGTACCAATTTACAACCACAGTTCGCCGGTGTGTTTACTTACAAATATCCGAAAAAAAAATACCGAAAAATATCAATTTTTATTGCAAATTAATAATATTGTTAACATGTGTAAATGCAGTAATCATGTTAAGTTAACATATAGTAATTTGAACGCTAATGTAGATGAGATAATATGGAATTAGCTTTGAATGTCAGCTTCAATTAGCGAATCAACGGACGTATTGCCACACTTGGTAAGTGGGTTGAATATGGTCATATTATACCTAATATATGAATATGACTTGCCAATCGTTAACTACAATAATGTACCTATGCGTCACACGAATAAAGTTAAATTGTGTGCGTGGTAACAAAAAATTATTGAAAAAAGTTTCGGATATGATAGGAGTACATCCCTATTCAGTTTTGTATTGATTGTCGTATTGGCTACAGATGGCGCCCTTGTTTATGAACAGGAAGGTATATTTTATTGGTATTTCGTGATGTATCCGCAATATTCGGATTTGTGTCGATTGTAGCTGACTCTAAGGGAATGTCAAAGAATCACGATCGATTTTCTTTAATACTTTACTTACTCTTGATGTCTGTAGTTAAGTGAGTAAGTAGAGGGATTACTTAAAGCGATGCTTAAACTGGCGGAGTACTAACTTTACGGGTGGCCGTATTATATTGGAAATGATTTGATGTCTAACAATACACAGGCATTTCTCTAACCATATTTAGAACTTCTTTAGTGTTATCGAAGCAACTAAAATATAGAATTACTTTTTACCTTATAAGTACTTTAAAACCCTTACCTCCCAATGTTAAATTAACTAACTATAAACTTTAATATAATTGTCAAGGCGAAACCGTTAAGATCATTAACGGTTTCTATATAATAAAGCAATAAACTATTTAATTATCAAACTGTTTTTGTCCATTCAATCACATGGTAACGGCTTGTCCAGACCAAATGAGATTTAGTTAACAATCCATTGAGAAAATTAGAAACGTTAAAAACATACGGATATCTATTAATACAAGAACAGTAGTACAACATTGAAAGAAATAAAGTAATTATGGAGAACATTAAACTGTGAGTATCAATCGCCACTGTTTTCAATTTGGTATTAATTTCACTCATCACAGCTCGTGCCTTAGGGGCATCGCACACGGATGTGAAGCCACCAAAAAATCGGTTAACTCGACATAATAACTATTTGAATAGACTTCAAACCGATAATGTGGAAACGTATTTAACTAAGTTATTAAAATAACAATAACCTAACGAATTACAATAAAGCTTATTGATATTAATTTAGTTTTATTGATTCTTGAACATTGATTTTTACATTGTTTGAATTAGCCTCTTTTTTAATATCAGAAAACTTTTCCTATCCGCTTTTATCTTTGTCATATTTATTATATTATATAGCTTTATTATCAGTTTTTTCTTTTGGTATAAATCGCGGGGTAAAGTTACACCGCGTCTTCGCTTGATTTCTTCACTGTGCGTTGTTCTTAAAGGAACATCATTAGAGGCACTCGCCCTCAAGTAGCCTGCAGTGGAAATTTATAAATCATTAATTTACAATACGCTGGTCAGTTAACGATTATTAATTTTAATTAACTGTGAACGAAACTTAGCAGTGTTTGATTTAAGTTGGAAGATGGCAGCGGGGCTATAGGCGGTAGCGATTTAACCCATTCGAACGTAAAAAAGGAATTTATTAATTGCCTACATTTTCCTACATAAATTATTTGGACATAATATTATTAACGACAAATTCTTTTTCTTCTAATCTTATTTTTATTTCGTTTTCTAAATTACTTTATTATTAAGTTTTTCTAAATTTTCAATACAGTTCCACTTAAACAAGTGCCCTTTGCCCGCTAATCTCATCTGCCCCAACCGTTCCCACTTCACTCAGATTAATTTAACATTTACTATCAGCCGCACGCTTCGCTATAACTGTCTTTTCAATAACCATTAGTATATTATCTTCCATATTGCACCACGCGTCACGGACCCAAATACCGATTTCTAGCATTCCGTTCGCATGACCTCTTACGTCACAGCTCTCTCTAATTACACTGTGGCAAAAATTCTGACATTACCTATCTTCACTCCTCATATGCTCCACCAAACTTATTCTGCCATCATCATCACTCTTATCACCTACAACACAAAGCTCATTTTTGAATAATGTAGGAGCATTATTAAGTTTGTCTTAAATGTTGATATTTAATTTGTCAATGTTATCGATGACAGCCTCATTATTTCTATTCCTTCTATTTGTCGAAAGTGTTTTAAGAATTGGAGTGGTGAAAGATGGTCTCGATTTTTTATGGTTATTAATTACTGGGTTATAATTGTTGTGTTCGTTTCGATATATCACGAACTGAAATTTAATAATTGGCTAATATGAGAATATGAGTTCTGTATAATTAATGTTAGAGGTCTTGGACGTGGAATGAGGAAATGTATATTCTTAAATAACTTAGACAAATGAGTGTTCCGTAAGAGCTGGACTGTTATTTTATAAGATGAGTCAGTTTAGTTCTAATAAACATTTCACTTTAAGACTTAGATGGAGGAGTTACATTTGTAATACCGTATTTTAAGTCCGGCTTGAGATACATTTTAGTTTTACAAAGTCCATTAAAAAGCGCAGTCTTGATGTCTTTTAATTCTATTTAACTATCTTTAAAGGCAATTTCCGTTGTAGTCTCTGGCCATGTTATATGGCAGTGCTATCATTCTTACAGGCAATGGCCGCTTTGTTTCTATAGGACATAAACCTGGAACCTTTCCCCCACACTCGCGCATGCGTGCTATGGGCGCCGTAATGTCTGCCGGGGCAGGCTGTTTATATTATACGACCTCTTCGTCATCGTCCAAACGCTCACTCTAAACTCATTCTATATTCTACCCCTTAATTTAACAATGAACGTAAGCTCTGTAAATTATTTTGCCAAATAATAAACGTATATTTTAGTTTATCTAAGAAAGCATTCAAATAGTGTATACTTAACCAGTGATGAACTTACTGTTGTTTTAAACACTTACATCCAAAGCAATCAAACATAATTTATCTTCAACCTCATTTCAATCGGCACCTAGTTCAATACAATCCTCGATTACCCAACCTTCACAAAAGATTTACGCTAATAAGGCGAGTCAACCGCAGCCGTCGCCGCGTCGTCCCGCCACCGTGTCGTGCCGACTAAACACCTTCCTCGTAATAAGTAGCCATAACTCGGTGACTACTACGCGTAGACTATAGAATTTCAATTTTACTGCCACAGAGTGTCATCCTGCATATGATTGATATACACAAATAATAGCCAGCCACATTGTACTGTCAATCTCCTATCTACAGTTGTTCAGAACTGACGATTTTTATTGAATTATTGCGTATTAGAATGTGATTGGGAAACTTAGAGTAATTACTTGAGAGAGGCTGAGATTTGTGGTTAATGGTCTCGATAGTATCTTCGATACTTTATTACAGCGCTACCCAAAGAGCAGCCATGATTGCTAGTGTCACTTGTATTATTTACTCACGGGTGCGATTTCTAGTCTTTAGTCAAGTGAATGACATTTAATATACTTTATTGATTATTTGACAAAGCCGTGTAATAAATATAAAACGGCTTTAAGTCACGTGATTGTGTGAAAGCTTCTCATAAACAAACGCGGTTCATTTTCCTTGGACCTGAACTTTACTATTACTTGTCTGCGTATTACCGCACTTGTCCAGCCTCATTCACAACATTGAACTAATTAAATCGGAACAATGGGTGACGTCACGCGCACGCGCCGCCGCCGCCGCCGCGTAAACTGGCGCAGTTAATTACGCGACGGTAGCAAGATCAAGGCTGAGCGGTTATGACGGTTCAAGGGATACGCTGACGCGGGGAGCACGTGCGTCTTAATGATGTGTCCATTATGTCAACTGGCCTTACATGCTATGTAATTTATTTCTTATCTATGTAAAGCACTTCGTCTACACACAAAAAGATACAATTTATATTGTTTGTAATACAAAATCAGGACGTAAAGAACAATTATTGACCATAACCTCATTTTGTATAATAATTAGAGTTTTTTGAAGGGCCTTGTCGGTACCATATTGTTATCATGATTATAAGTTAATAACATCATCAGCGACCGCATCATTAGTGACCACGTAACACATGTTTTTATGTTTGTCGGCACTTTTTAATTATATGTGTCATTTATAACGGTCGCAGACAATTCAATTACAATTTAATGACGTTTGGCTCCAGATGCAGATATGTGGCATATCAACATTTTTCCACGTTTCCATGGACACTGGTTATTAGACTAACATAGTTTTAATTATGTGCCTAATTTGTGTAAGTTACGTTATCAAACTTGAAGAGACGTCATTATATCGTTAACGATGTAGAATATCCTTTCTTTCACTTTAATTATTTAGTTTTTTACAACAGTATCCCAGGATACAACAGACTTAAGGTCCTAATAGGGATCACGTCGAACACCTTATCATAAGTAAATTATATTTTCCAATATTCATGTAAGCCCATGTTGCCCTACAGCTTGAAGAAAGCCTCCCTTACAAAACAACACTTCCTTAAAGTTAGGGTATGGTAAAAACATAGTACTTAACGATAAAAAAAAATCTGTATGTCAACAATAAAATCGCAACCGTTTGTTACTCATGCGCGTGCGCACACCGCGGGCCGCCCCCGTGAGAACTGGAGCGGCGTAACTTTTTCACTTTTACCCGCGAACTCGTCTGTCAACTGTGACTTACTCTGATACAATGTTATGCTCTGATACGAGCGTTATTTCATTGACAATTATTAATTTAGGTTATTTTGTAATCGTTTTTATGCTATTTTTTATATATTCGAATCGGGTTAAGCCATTGTTTTTGTTCATTTAATTATGCCTAAAGAACGTGAGCCTAAAAAAATAATTCGTATCGAAGGAGCAATTCAAAAGACCAAGTAATTATTAACCTCTCGCTTTATAACACAGTACAAATCTCGTTAGAAAATTGAGAGGTACAATTTTAAAGAACACATAACAATAAATCAGTGTACAAAACTTTAGCATTAAACATACAATCATCAACAAAGTACTCGCATCATCTGAACATCACGTAACAGTTTCGCGTGATCTAATTACTTCAAAATGTAATTCTGTAATAACCGACGTCTTCACCTCGGCTCGCATGTTGCGAAATTAAATAATATCACTCGTGTCGGGTCGCGGGTTCGTGTCCATTACACAATGCGTTACGATTTTATGGACATTCAAATGACGGTATTGTTTCCATGGTTTATGATCCAACAGGAATTCGTATATTAAATATGATAATTGCCGGCTTTTACAACCTGACAGTGAGATGAGATAAAACCATTTGTATAATAGGATGGGTAATGCATGTGCAGGCTGTCGGAGCTGCGGCATGTTTGTGGCTGTGACGTATTCACTGTCTGATTGGTCAATGCAACTCGAATTATTACCGGATTCAATAAAGTAAATAATAATATCTCTGCCTGTGGTATGAATGGATTGCACACTTGCTTATGTTACAACACTGTTAAGTAAACATTGTAAAATGATCACCTTATTTTACCTTTGGCCCGTGTTGTTTCATCAGTAAATACCTGCCAAATCACTAAATACCTACTAGTATTATATACTACATAACACACTAGCTTTTAAAATTAAAATTATTTAAGGAGCTTTTAGCAATTCCGCATGTAATTTGCCCAAATTTCGGTACCAAAAATAACCGTAGTAAAATGGAAACAGAATAACAAAAACAACGTCAGCATTAAAGTTGAACTTTAGAGTACATAAATAACTAAGACATGTGGTGTAAGGAATTACAATTATTATGTTTGGAGCGACGATGTTATTGCCACGTTCGAACCGATTTACTTTGAACCCTGATCGTTGCGAAATGTGGAACGTATGAAGATACGCTGCAAGTCAATTGAGAGACCTATAAAGGATAAAGATAATACCACTATTCAAAGTTTCATATTTTGGTGTCATTTGCGAAGATCCATTTTGAATTCCAAGAGAGGAAATTATTTTCATATATTGTCGAGATTTCGAAATTTATTACTTCATTAATTATGAAGTTAGTATGTTAACTTATCTCATTTTGGCTTCTAGGACCAAAAGACCAGATGGTCCTTTTTGATTGGTACTTCTAACAGACGGGGAAATCGTGATGAATACACCCATCGAAAATATGTTCATTACTAAACAAACATTAAAATACTAATGCATAAATCAAACAAGGTTGTTTCGAAACGACCATTTAACCTCGAAACATCCCATATCACACCTTCGTTAACGAACGGACAAACTTAATCACGGATTTAACTATTGGTAATGTAAACATCACTGTTTTACACTTATCTACAATCGTGTCCTGAGACAGAAAATAAACAACCCAAAATAGCTCCTATCTCTAACCACATAAGGTACAAAGAACATGCACAAAAAACTTGGTAATAGATCACTCTGCAGGAATTAAGTAAGAAAATATTTCGACATTTCATCGGGTTCGAAAAAAACATAGTTCCATTTACCGTTGCCGATAACCGATCGTGACTTTAACTACATATGTATTAGGTCGATAATCGTGTAGCATTTGGTTTATCAAGTGTAAGTGGTCATGTAAATGCTTGTATTGATTCATTGGTGTTCAGTTGTGAACGGTAATGAGGTCTAATGAGAAGACCGAGACGCGTGATTGGTCGTTATGTGGAGGTTAGGATTTCGGTTATTTCAAGCAAACATAGGAAAAAATGTTCAGCTTAATATCAAAGTAAAGCATGAAGACGAATTGGTAATGAATAGGCAAAACAAACTGGAGAAATTTGGAGTTTCTATTTGCGGGCATTTAATCTCTTAAAGATAATATTGACTGTGTGGATTCTTGATGTGCATCGTTGCATATTCAAATGAAACGCCTAAGCACGGCACCAAAATGTGTTGGTATAACAAATATTTGATTGTGATAGTGTGTAGCTACTGCTAGTATAACGCGATGGTCCTCACTTATAAAAACAATTATATTAATGTAAAAAAAATTGTTGCATAAAGAAACTTAACGTCTTGTTAGATGTCAGTTTGTATTAGTCCTTAGATCCTGAATGAAACACTGTAGTATTTAATTTTAGTATTGTTCAGCTCATATTCCATTGTTTCTTATGATTCATGTTTAATTAGAACTTATGTTATTATGTAGTAAATATAAATGCCATCATTGTATACTAAAATACTATGTAGTATCTATAATCTTGTCTGTTTAAAAAAATACCATTCGACAGTTAAATTTTCTCTTTATTAATTTTTCAATTCATAATCTTGCTATGTTGTTTTAAATACCCGCATTATTTAAATCTTTTAAGCTCCTTATTCGCTTCTGTAAGCTTAAGACTATATTCTTCTACGTAAATAACCGTTAAATAAAAAAGCTCAAAAAGAGAGATTATTAAGACAGTTCCTCGTGTAATCCCGAGCTAACAGCGTAACATGTTAAGTGGCTACTAACTGCGCCTGCGCACATAATTGGTACACACAGCGTGTTTGTATTAACAACTATACTAACTCTGTTTGTTAAGCTCGTGTGTAACTGGCTTTACTTATTAAGATACTTTAGGTTTCAGTTTGGTATTTTGCGTTTTTCCACTTTGGTCTAAAAATACATTTATAAGGGTGATAAAATTCGTTACTTTAAGAGTTTATAATTCATATATTTTATAATAAAATAGTGATCACCTCACAGGAACTAAACAAAACAGATCACCGATACGAAAGGCATTAAAAACAGTGTAGCGACAGCAAAAACATTTATGTTCGAGCAATAACTTTATCCCTTCGTAACAAATAGCGTGATGATATCGTATCAAAGCGATCGCGTGTACCGACAACATAAAAGTGAATAAAATATCACGCCATGAAATTTAATTTGTGACCAATAATTGTCCATTCCGTGATCACTGTATGTTTTCTTGATTGCCGCGTGATTTTGAGCTGAATCGATTTATCGATGTTTGAATTCGTAATCGGTTACAAAATCGATCGTATATTTATAAATGTCATGGATTTTACGCTTTGTTGTATGAATAATTGAACTATAAAACGATTTGATGATAGCTCTATTTTATTTAGCCTCGTAATATTTGTTTTATTTATCGATTTTGGGTTATTTAAAACGTTATGGTTGTGTAAAGCAGAGCGATAAAGTTTTAGGATTAGTTTTTTTTTTGTTTTAGCGTTATTTTATGGCGATAGGTATTAAGTTGGTTATAAGTAACAGCATCTTACGATAGTCATAAACTTTGCAAGGGTTAAAAGTTCAAATAATACAGGCGTGGCAAGAAATCTTAGCTTCGTTTTCCTAAGAATAAACTTGGTAAATTATTATCCCATTATTTTCTTCATCGCCATAATAACAAACATAAATTAGAACGTTATTTCGTTTGACAATATTACTGGGACGTGTGCTGTTTGCTAATAATCGTAGTAATAGTAAAAGGTAACAGATCTTTTAGTTTTACTGCCGAGTCGTATAACGACAAGTATTAATAAAAAGAAAATAAATTTAAGCTATGTGATCTTTTAGGATTAAATTCCACACTAAATGTCACAATATATCTCACATAATTTTATTTATAGCGAAATTTTATTCACTAATCATAATAAAATATGTCACTGGAATTAATATTTATTTGAGATTAACAATCGCAAAAATCATCCGTATTAAAAAAATGAACAAAAAAATATATTAAAAAAAAACATTATACTATAATTTCTAAACCTTCCTAACCAATAAAACCATCAGTAGTCCTAACATCGCATGACAGTATATAGTAAGCTACTGCCGCGCCGTTGCTGTCGGTACTCAGCAATTACAGATCGTTCTACATAACGAAGCGCGTCAATCGCTTCATGAGATTCCCACGACTTATGCTGCAGCATATGTGATGGCTTTTATATAAGGCTCTGTAAACGAGATTATGTTGTGAAGGACTTAAAAGGACCAGACTGTACGGAAATCTAAGGGAAATCTAGGGCTAAAAGACCAGATACTTGATAATAAGGATCCATATGTTTTTTTTGTCACATTGAATTTTAAAATAAAATTGTATTTTAATGAAAATTATAATCTTATTTTTAAATAGGAATCTCACACCAGCAAAAAAAAGTTGTTTTTTCTTTCCAGTTTCTCAAACACACATCTTAAAAGTAACAAGGAAATAAGACTGTATTCCATTTCCTCCATAACAATAACTCCAAGGTTTACCTTACAAATATATACTTTGTAAGCAAACATCTCAGTTCAATAAGTACGAAGCTATTACCTACAAAGTCATATTTAAATTCGTTTTAAACTAACAACATAGATATTAACTAATCTCATTAGGTCATACACTAACCTTTAAACTTAACTGTAATTATATAACTATGTTTACATAACTGCAATACAACCTATCATACACATTAATCTCATACAACCTTTGGTGTGTGAAATTTTGGATGGTATCACACTTGGTTGAGATAAAAATAATTGGATTAACAATAACTTGGCGTTTGGAGGCGTGGATCGTATTTCTATAATGGATTAAATATTAAGATATATTTGTAATTGTTACATAAACGTACTTAGAATATAGGTGACTTAGTTTTTCAAAGACATAAAACCATAAATTATGATTATTTTTATGAAAAATATCTTCCAATGCAAAATGTTTCATTCGACTTACCATTAAAAGAATATGGTATAACCATTCCATTTTAAAAAGGATATAAAATGAAAAGTAAGTAGTGCTTAAAATATAACACAAATAGATACGCGAATGTTAGCCTAAATTGAAACACACACGGAACAAACATTGAATTGACTTTCATGCGAGATGGTAAGAGTGCTAACAAATAGTCTGGACATCTTGTAAGATGGCCGCTAACTAACTGTAGGGTGCCCATGATAAAGAACAAACTGAGGTATGCCGAAAAAAAAAACGTATATATTTTTCTAAAAAGAAATTCTCGTAAACAAAATATCTTTTAAACATAAAGTCGCACCTACTATATAAATATTTAAAACATTAAAAATTAATATTTATTCAAACCGCTAATTTTAATGTGTCCAGCTCACAAACTAAAATATTGACACTTTTATGGTTTAAGACGGTTAACAATTATTCATTATATGCCGTACAACTGTGCCAGCCTATAAATCTAAAATATTTTGACATATCACATGAATAACAGATTTTATAACTGGATCGCAGTATTAGAGCGCTGCTTAATAAATAATAATAAATTAATAATTTAAATTTCCTGCGATATTTGAGAACTGATTCCAAAAACAAAACTACATCTCATAATAATGTGTAATAAATATTTACTACACAATAATTTTAAAATTGTAATCACTGCTTTAATAAAAAATATACAAAGCGGTTAATTACACCAATTTGTTGTTGATTTGCATAATTATCAGTGTATACATAATAGCTAACTGTTATTATTAACTGATACATTTAAGTCCTTCGAATATTTTATTTACCTTGGAAAGAGAACAAAAAATTATAAATGCCTTTACCATTTATTTATATTGTTATTCTTTAGGCTGATCGTTGCAATAAATTGTATGAGATTATTCGAATTATTAATTGTTGGTATAAATATAAAATATAATTATCAACGCACATACATTAAATAACGTTTTAATGCACTAAACTTAATGCTCAAACGTTCAAAGTTTCATAATTTTATGTACTTTAAAAGTCAATGGATGACGTCAGTTGTTGTTGTTTGACATTTTGTGTTGTGTATCGTCAAAATATAAAGTAATTAGTGTCCTCAAAATAATTATTTGTTATACCTGCCATACCAAAAACCTAAGCTGACATAACTAAATTAAAAACACGTAAACCTTAATAACACAAAAAACAACGTAGGTACAAAAACAGAAAATACAAAAATCATTTGTTTTTTAACTTAAAAAAAAAATATTTTAAATTAATCCGCAAGTGTCGTGCATCATAGTACTCCTCTGAACCCTGTGCGTGCGCGAGTCTCACCAACAAAACTCGCTAATTCGTCCTCTATCAATCGCCTGAACGTGCTAATTTGGAAACTCGGCGACTTTCGCTACTCTGTTTGTGCGATCATTATCGGCGTATACGACACATAATAGTAAGTGTATTGATGTTCCATTGTTTGCTTGGATTTTAACACAATTTGCTTGTTATGCCTTGTAAAAATGGTTTTTCGATATAACTGATCTACTTGAATTGTGTCAGAATAAAAATACACCGTCATTCTACCTCGGTAGATTTTTATTTTATAACTTCTTACTTTTTTCTTTCTATTTTTTTTTTCGTGTCTCCCATTGGTTGGTGTATGGTCCATATCAACAGTTACCATCAAATAGAGTAGTACTTCCAGTTTCTTGCCACCCATTACCAACAGGACATGCCTCCACACGTCTGGTCTATTAACGCGGTCATAACTCGAAACATCTTTTGTACTATGATTTTTGTGCTAACCGTATTTGAATGCGCGAGCGCATTGTGAGTGTATATTAACACAGCACTTAAGCTGTTAGAGCCTGGTAATAGCGTAGTGTGGGTGTCCGACGATCTTACTATTATTGTGTATGCGGTAGTTGTTTGTTTTTTCATCTATTAGAGAGATTTTTATTATATTGATTAACACAATTACATTAAACAAAACTATATTAAGGAAATTATAATGACTTTTTACATGAAAATTACTTTTTTAAAAATATTTGAAAATCCCAAAACAAATCCAAATCCAGTACCCTGATTAAAAGAAATGGTTCGAAGACAAAATAATACTGCCAAACAGATTAAATATCATCACTGTCCTAACAAAAGATAAAAATTATGAATGGGTATCCCGTATCCAATTCCCAAGAAAGTTAAAAAAATCTGCAAACATCCCGTTAAGCTCTGCTACCTCAAATAAACCACAAATGTATAGCAAGTTGTAAATCAATCAGCCAGTGTCATGACCAAAGTCGATAATGGGACAAAATAGTTTCATTGTTTAACTAAACCGCACCCCGCACGGGAGGGTTAAATAGGATTAGGACATTTTTTGTTGATTCTCGGACTTTTAGTAAAAATATTTTTGACGTTTACAGATTCCGAGCATTTTTTTGTTAATTTCGGGTTTGAAAAAACTTAAGTACATCAAGAAGAAATGTATGTTTTGTATTTTGTTGACAATTTTTTTATGATTTTTGTTTTTGTTTCAGGTACGTTATTCGCCTTCGTGTATGGACACCATGGTAAGACGATTTAGATTTGTAATTCTTGCATCCTGTCCCTGATATTAATTAACACGGTTTAAATAAACATCTGATAATTATTACCTAGAGTACAATAATTTTATTACTCACTATTAGCAACGACATAAAAAAGACATCAAACTTTATATGTTACATTAGTCACACGTCGCCACATATAGCAAATTAAATATCTACGCAGACGATTGAACTCCAAAGTATACATTTTAACAGCAATAGAACTAATTTCATTTTAAAATCCTTTTAAAAACAGTTATTAACTGAGCAATACCTAATAGGGGTGGGCGGGATTCACTCGGCTATTCTCGGGCGCGCTCGGCTCCGCTCGGGGTCACTCGGGTCGCCATAGACGCCGATAGAATTATGCTTCAATTGTTTTACGTTCGCGCCGTGCTCGGCCAGTGTTCTTTTTTCAAAATGAAATATCGTACGACGCATCGGGGAATTTGTAGCAAGTTGTTTTTTATCGATTGTCTGGTGCTTAACGGTTGGGAATCGATATTGTTTTATTGCTGTACAACGAGGTGTGAAGCGATGTCGACACGTTTTGTACATCAATAATCGAGTCATCAGATCTCGAATTCGATTTACGGTTTCATCTCTAAGCCTCAGCCTAAACTTATTCGCACGCTTATTAAAAAGAGTTGAAACAAAATCGTCCGGTTACACCGCTCCCGTAATTAACAAAAGGTTAAACTGTAATCAAGATGTAATTGTATACAATCACTTATGACCCGAGGCTAGTTGTAATTTAATATCTTCGGTACATTATAAACAAACCACATTAGGGTTGTACTGGTTACGTACTTGTATTTAATATACATATTAATATTGTACTTTGATTTTGGAAGTGACAGGTGTCATGTAAATGTTCGTTTAATAATGGTTGTCATTCGGGTCACATATCACTGTGACAATGAACAGATCATTTGTGTTTATCAAAGCGTAGATATTAACATTGTTATTAGAGACGTATTTATGTGCTCATGTCAAGCAAAAACCTCTACATTATTAGTAATTATCAGGTGTCCTTGCCCTTGTGAAGTAAACTATGATAAAGAAGGTGACAGATGACATTTACTTAGTTTCAATCTGACTATTGTTAATTATGTTTTAAAAACTAACTTCTTTTCTATTTTGTTTGGTGAAAACATTTAATGCACAACCGACAGTACAATCACTGGGTACACATAAAAAAGACATCAATCAAATACAAACCAAAAAATACCAATGTTTATTGTACTATCACATCTCTACATTACTGAGCTCTTAATGTTCTTGTTCTAAAAGACCGTCGATCATAAACCGAGTTTTAATTGCAGGTTAACAGTATGGTGGCACCGGCCTCTTAATACTCTATAATATTTGCTTTGAGCGAAAAGCGATCGTTATTAATTTATATCGTTGCTTTGATGAATGTTTGTTTCTAATGATTTTATTAAGCTATGTTATTTAATTTTATGTTCTAATCCATGGGAATTTTTTCTGTCTCTTTTATGATTCGAGGTAAAAGTTGAAAGGAAACTGTTTGTGGTTTGGATTACTTATTTAAAAGAAAGTTAACAGATATGATAAATGCCGTTATGTTTAATATGGAAAGGGTTTTTGTAGTGAGTAATAAATTGAATAGCAGAAATTCAGAGAATCTAAATCGTCTGAAATTCTACTAAACATTATTTCATGGAAAACTAAATCACTCAGTCCGATGTGAGGTCATCTCCATTACTCCCTTAAACTGCAACTTTCGACCCATTACAATAGCCTTAATAACCTCATTTTGTTCAACACATAATAAAGCCATGCGTTTGAACACTTCTTGCAAACTACAAACATAACTTTACCGCCTCTAAAATATTCACAACAATATTCGACCTCATAACTCACACAATAAAGTTCAAAATTAAAGGATTGCACATTTTAAGACAAATTCAAGTGCATGTAAACAGTAATATCATCATTGTTGCATAGTGCGGCGCCTGGAGCGATTGGCACGACTATCTTCCTATCCCTTTCGCACTTAGGGTAGTTCCTATCTCTGTCTTTATCATGCAGGGGTCTCGCATTGTCATTTTTGTAAATTGACCTCTGACCCTGAAATATAGATATTATTTCACAAATGAATTATAAGTTACTTACGGTCCACCTTAATGGGACGGCTAGCGATCTCCAACAGCGGTCCTTTGACGATTCGATATGCATTGATGTTTCAAACAATCTGTCTAATGTATGTACCAAAAATAAAGTTGCTACAAAATCGTTACCAATTT
Organism: Autographa gamma; assembly: GCA_905146925.1. NCBI lineage: Eukaryota > Metazoa > Arthropoda > Insecta > Lepidoptera > Noctuidae > Autographa > Autographa gamma. The sequence goes on from LR989862.1 coordinate 11,336,194, forward strand.
TATGAAACACCTATATTTTATACGCCAGGTCATAAACTCTCAACAGCATCTTTTCTGTCTACTTACAACAAGTGTTACTATTATGTAGAAGTATTTTGGTCTTTCTCTACGCGTATTCGTCTAGAAGGACCAACTCCGTTCGCATCTCCCCACGCCTAGCCCACGGTCTCTCCTATTGTTTACACTTCTATCGATCGCTATCGAAGATTATCAAATTGAAAGCTATAAGTCTAATGTTGCATAGTGTGTGCTCATAATCTTTATTAGGTCGAGGTCAGAGTTTAAGATGGGTGGAGATAGTTAATCATTAAGAACTTATGCAAAACAAAGTTGAAAAATGTAGTGTTAATAATACCAGACAAAATTGCAATGTGTTAATAAAATTGAGTAACTCGAGATATGACTAACTTATTGAGTGTTGACTAAAGTCAGTAGTAAACAACTTTATTTGCATCACCAAGCCGTAAAATATATTTCAATAATACATTTTATTATCAATAATAATGTAATTGATATGCAAACGTCTTTCAATTTCTATTATACTTACAATAAAAATTTAATTAAAACCACAAAAATTTGTACCAAATATACATTCTATAATTTAATATCTATAAATGAAAATAAACGCATTCGAATACAAATCTAAAGGGAATCGATCACCAGTTCCATGTAATATTAATACACATAAGTTTACGTGCGTAAAGCCTTAATGAACAAGTTCTCACGGTCTGCCCGCCCACGCCGCCCGCCTAACATATAGCCTTATTTACAACCTTATAATCATACTTTACACATTGCTTTTTAGTTATAGCTTTGGAATTATAATCTAGACTTGTATTTAGAGTTTCACTTTCTTAATGATTTTTTTTTATAACTAACTTTTATAACAGACAAGTAAACATTATTTTAAGGTGTGAGACTATTAAAATTTATCCGTCTTTTCAAATACAAGTACTCAAAACTTTAGTTAACTAATTTATTTTTATATACCAATTAAAATTTAGGAAGCAACAAAAATAATCTAGCTTTAACACAGGCTTATCATTAACTCAGTAGTCTTTCATCGCAGTAAGTTAAACAACAACATACATTGCACACTAGCTACTCACCGCTTTAATTACTAAAAAAAACTACAAACAAATAATTCCTCACACCGTCTGTCGCATTCCAGCCACAATCGCACTCCCATACATCCCGCAAACTGGTCCTCTATCTACCCTCTTTATATCTTTATAGAATTTATCTTGAAATATCATCCGACTACAGATAACTAGTGGTTAAAGTTAACTATCAACTGTAAGCTGAATTAATTCTATGTGTGTTAGAACCTTTGACTGCCGGAAGCTGTATACTTCAACTTTATGTTCGGAGGCTTGCATTTAAACAGCTTTAATGAATTAAGTAGTAACTTAAACGTATTATAAGTAAGTACTAAGGCTTCTTCTATTACTAGACAAACTTATATGAGCATCTTGATTTCTGGTCCTTTTATACGCGTGGAATCGCACACTAAAAGGACCAAAAAGGTTTCACCTTTACTTAATATGTATTACTATTTCGTTACAATGTATGTTATGTGTTCACGACCTATCAAATACAGACAACGTTATCAAAGAAGTCAGGACGTATATTTTATACCAACGTAAATGTCAAACAAATTATGTTGACATAAAAACACTGCTTTATAGACTCCACATTGAAAGCCTCGAGTTTAATATCCAATGGAATGTACCAACATAAATATCTAGCACTTCACAAATAGACTTAGCATAGTATTACGAGGAACAAACCAAAGCCTTAGCAAAGTGACAAGTAATTGACTAAAATAATCGTATATTCAATTAGCTATAATTTCGGGTTATAGGCTTGATCCCTATTAGCCTTTACGGGTATACCTCATTTACCTCCTAACTTAGGTATTTATTCTAGTTGGTTCGAAACTAAACGCCCACTCATATCATATGAATTTGACAATGTAGTGGGGCTTTCCCCCCTAGTCTTTGGGAGTTTGCTACGTACCCAAAATAAAAGTTGCTAAGCAAGTGTTGCTATCTGGTTTCGTCTCCTCTTTTCCGTCGCCTGTTATTCTATTCTGTTTATGTTTTTCGTAATAGAACCTTACATTAAAACGTGTCTTGCAAGGACACAAGTGTCCCTTAAGTCGTAAACCTACAGAATAGTACCGTTCACACTTATCCTCTACCACTTTATTTCTCTTACCTTTCGAATACTTAACAACCGTTTTAATTTCAATCTAGACTAGTACATTCTAGCGTTAGAACATAATCCTACCAATACCTGGGAAATTCGTAGCGCCAGTAGCTCGCAGGCATTCGTGGCGAGCCCCAGTAATAACACACGATCCCCACACACGACCGCGATGGGAAACTCTTCGCAATTGAGACTTCTGTGAGACTCTGTGACTTCACTTGACTTAATGTTACTGGTATTGAAGGCTATTTGTTTCGGTGTTTGTTTGGGCCATGTTTATGGCATGATCGGGTGGATGGATCTTTTGGTCATGCCTTTAGAGTACGTGGGGATTGGTTCAATACTAAAGAGCAAGTAGTGCCTTTTCACGCTACTTTGTGTTTTGAAATATTACTCGAAAAAATTGTAGCGATCAATTACAGAGACCCTGTTCTGTTGTTGAATACTCTAGTAGAATAAACATTTTAAAAGCTCATTTACCTAGGTTCCCCACTCATTGACCAAGCCATAAAGTTCCAGCAAGATCTTATTCGTCCGATATCCTCAAACCCAGACATCTAGTTAGAACTAAACCAACCTGCACAGATCGCAATCTGAACCCCGATAAGTAAACCATAGTTTAACGACTGTCACTAACGGTAATACGTAAAGAAAAATATTCGTCGCATGCGCATAGAATATGTTATAGAGATCGAATCTTAACATAAACATGTGATATTATTTGATCGCGGCCCGATCTTATACGGAGATTACCGATGTTTGCCGATCGGTATCATGATGTTTTTAATTTTATGAGTAGTTTGCTGTGAATATAATGATGTCGGGGTTCTGCGATTGTATCGGGGGTAGGGTTACAGATTACAGATGGGACATGAGCCATGGCTAGGGTTAGTTACACTGCATACACCTTTCCTTATTAAATATATCCGTAGCTTTATCTCGAACCTAAGTTATTATAACTCGGAAGTAATTTAAAACCAAAGTCACGTTTCCTGATAATTTACACTTTGATAAATGCGTTGTGATTATTGCTTTAGCTCGTTAAACTAAATAACTGGGTTATAATTTTTGAGTTTTATGCATTCCATTCTATTGTAACATAAAACAATACCTACTTAAATTCTGACCTGAGTTCAGTCCTATTTTTTGTAATTGGGTATCTTGTTTTAGGTTTAAGGATCCAAGCATATTCCACACAAAGTTTCATCGAAATCGGCTCATACGTTTAGCCATAAAAGTGTAACTTACAGACAGACCAACTTTCGCATTAATCATATTAGTATGGATTGATACATCACGTGAGTAACCCATCGCATACCTAAATAGTTACAGCACTAGGTATCACAATTGACGTCACAACGGGATTAGTACATAGTACCACATATAACATAGTTAGCATGTCATTATACGCGGGTCAGACCTATTACCATACACATGAGGTTTGGCAGCCGTCCAATATTCTGTCCCACATTGTTTTTCCGTACCTACCGTCCTGGAAAATCTATCGATTAATTCAATCGGTACCAATCGATACGATTTGTAGTGTCAGTTAAGGCATGACTACATTCAAACATATTTTTTGTAGCCAAGTTATTTGATCGTCTTTTGTTTTATATTTCATACACATCACAGTGTGTCTTTTTCCGACTATGATCTTACTAAATTGACGTATTTTTGCTACTCTTATTATAGATTAATAGGGATGGTGAATATGTACTCTTATGGTCTTTATTGTCTTTTGTCTTCTCATTGCTGGTTTTCGTAGTAAAATGCTTGTCAATTTGACCAATTAATAATATAATCTTCTAATGAATATATTTGTATTTCTCGCGTCCCTTCCTTATATTGCGCCAACAGCCAATAATATCTCAATTCCTATACATATCAAGATAATGTAGTGTCAAATATAATTCAAGTTTATGTTAATTATCTACACTTAAGTACAGACAGTTGTTAGCGTCAATTTGTTAATATATTCATAATCTGATATTTTACGACATTGCGAATTCGGCATTAACTATGACTGATTGGTTTTACTCAATTAATAATATAATAAGTGGTTTGAGAGGTTTATTTTAAAATTTAACCTTTAGACGCGTGATGAATCTGTAAAAATAGGTTGGTCGGTATATGGGTCTTTCACAGTTCAGTTGAAAAGTTAAACTTAACTTAAGAAATTATAAGGAACATTAAAAAACTACACGGGGTTGTTTTTTTATATCAGTACAAAAAGAAACTAAAGGAATGTTGGATTTTTATGATTGTAAACCATAAAAATATTGCGTCTTAACCTAACCACCAATAAACTAGTTCCCACTTCAATCTAGATCATTTCACAAGTCGCTCAATAAAATACTTTATCATAAAAAATCTAGACTTTATGGCACACCGGTACATAGGTACTATTATACAATTCCAGAGATTACATCGAAACATCCAACAGAGCTGGAAATATAAGCGCAGGCGCAGATCCCAGCCGCGATTCCTTGAAGTCCCTCAAAGGGCACAAAGTTATGCCGCCAAAAATAAACCTTAAAACAACCCAGATAAAGTCTAAAGTTACTCGACAGCCACCCAACCTCCCGCTGTGCGCGTTAGCAGTCCAATTCAAAAAATAAAATATCAATTTTTTAAATAATAAAATCTTAGAGCAGTCACACGAAGTCATAGCGACTAAAATTTATTAATACGTCGTTTAGTTTGAATACACGGTATTATGTGTCTTATCCCCTCGTAATAAGGTTGTTAAACATGTTTGGAATGTCACCAAATAACTTGGTAACAGTGTAAGGAATCGCATAAATTCGAATAAAAACGTCAAAAATGAATTCTCAAGATCGTAATCGCAATAAACTTAATAATATCGCGATGAAATTTGAAATAAATAAAAATAAACAATTGATGTGTGGCGTCCGCGTCGCGTCGTTCGGAATTAGTGTACAATGCTGTTCAGTTTTATTAAGGAGCCACTTTTTGTGGGACTCATTTAAATAAGGATGGGACATTGATTTGGTGAGTGGGATAATTGGATTAAAAGCTCTGTAGCAAATTATTAATTTATTTATCGGGCATGACAACTGTCAAGTGTAAAACGTAACGCAAGGGAAAATTAAATTTAAAGCAATCTTCAAAAAAGATGACGGGTACTATTTTTGTTTGCTTAATTATATAATTAATAATTAAAGTTACTTAAACTTAAACCTTCAAATCAATCCACGTTCCCAAGCTACCAAAATAAAGTAGTTTATAGTCCACGTGTATTTGTGAGACATGCGCAAGCGCACAAGTACGCCACCTTGTAGCACCAATTACACTTACAATCTATCGGAGTGACGCGATTGGACGACGAAATGTTAAATTTGAACATTAGACCTACGACTTTACAATAGTTGCAGAGAATAAGCGAATAGCGATTTTAAAACCTCTAGTCATCTTCGGCCCTTTTGCGAAAGTTTTGAAACTTAAAGATTTTTGTGACCCTACATTATGTATTACGAGTCCAACTTTATGACTACATATTTTTTTGTTACAATACAATATTGAAAATAATATAAAGTCTTAAGAAGACTGTATAATCTGAAACTGTCAGGCAACCTATATCAAGCCTGTCCAATGACCATATCGAATACGTTTTAAAAAAAAAAACAGATTTAACAAAATAGGTATTTAAACTAAGCCAAGACCCAGGAAGACCCATTCGGAGATGGAGGGATGAACTAGATGACAGTTCGGGCTTTAAATAATAACTTAATTAATAAACTAAGCGATCCAAACAACGAACAGTTCTTAAAACCCAACAGAAGCTGAATAGACCCCTGACACTTGCACACCCGCTACCTCTCCTCACTCACACCGCCCTCGGATCGTAAACATTCGCGTGTCACCGTATTACCGACATCCGCTCCCCATTACCGCCGCACAAAGACACAAAGCTACCGACGATGTCCCTTTAACGTTACGCGAACACAGATTCAATTTAACTTCGAACCCCTATTGGTCGCCGCCTTAAGTATGTGTAGCTAATTTGATTGTAATGTCTAGTGGGCGATTTGTTTTAGCGTTATTTGCAATTTATTCTTACTTTGTATTTCAAAGTTTTGATATATTTATTAATACACAATTAAACCTAATATAAGAACAAACTCTAAGTATACTAAAATTAAAACTTACGTAAATAAAAACTAAACGGCGTCAAAGAACTCATCGTCATCCTTGTCAATGGCGGGGAACGTGCCCAGTAGATATTCTTTGTTTTTGACGATATAAGGATCTTTGTTGATATTTTGGTTATTTCTATTTTATGATTCGTAAGTGGCGGTATCGATGTACCTATATCAATTTATCTTTCCTTTCCCTATATGTATGGTTAATACTAATTTTGGCAACCCAAAGTTTAAGGCCAATAATGTTAGCTAATACATGTTTTCCTGATAAAGGTAATTTACACAATAAAAATAAACGACGGAAGTAAGAATAAAGTTACATAATTTTATTTCAATCTTATAATACAAGCTAGATTAGCAGTCATAAAAAGAAAATAAATAATCATCTTAAAACATATTTTACTTGTAATAAGCAGATACTAAAATAAAACGGTGTTAGACCAATAAAAAGTGCGTACCATCAAAACCCAGCTTCAAACGAGAATCTAGGAGATAAAATCTTCAGGAGGCCGGTTAGGCGGTTAAGGCTTCTAATTATGCTTCTTATATTCCTGGCTGTATACATAAGTAACAGCTAATCATATACCGGAAACTCTCCAGCCGAGCCTGCTCGTGCAAACATTGCTTTACGAGCAGTTCTCGAAGGTGCCATACTAGATTCTGATGCAATTCAAATGCGGAGATGCGACGATCAAATGAAATCTTATTTACATTTGCCGTGATTCTGGTAGCAAGGAAATCAGGATGGATATTTATGTGTGTTGGCTGCTTGTTAAATGGTAGTTAAAAAGCAAGACTTCCTATAAATTGGTGAAGATGTAGTTACTAGACGGAATACCGTATCTATAAGTTCATAAGTGTGTAAGTTATTCGTCACGACAAACATGAAACATTTCCACAAAACGAGACCAATAAAATATCGAATGTTCTGCTCGCTCGATTAAATATTCAGTCTTATAATAAACCGAAGCAGTAAAACATATAGAATTCCGTTTAATCCCAAATCAGTTTTACTATTACTTATTCAACTAGACCCAGTCTGGGGTTACTCGAGTCAGACTTTCTAGTTCAAAATGCAACGCAAACGAACCTCAACTTTACTCTCCTCTAAATAAGACTGAAATTCAGTAAACAGATTCGAGTAGCATCTTCTTTAAGTCGTTACGCAAATGTTGTCTTTATAATTAGATGGTTAAGGTTGGTTTTAGATGTGGGAGCAAGTTTTTCATGGGCCGAAAGTGGCCTGGCTGTTTGTGCGAGGGTCGCGGGATGATTCCAACCTTTCACGCGTGGTCGCTTCGCCAGTGGGCACGTATCATTGCATTGTGAATATTATTCGTTTGTGGCGGAAGTCTGGTGAGATATTGTGGCCATTGTTGAGCAGTTTAACCTTACGATGGGTAAAGGTTACCTGTTATCACGTAATTGACCGGTTACAGGTGATCGTGGTGGGCGTTACTTTGTATGCACAATGGTGACTGGGTAGAAATACATCTTCAAACAAAGATTTTATTACTATCAAACAATTTCGAAACATCTCACACCTTGCATGTTTAATTGACCTTTACCAAAAAGATTTAAAACCGTATTTATTCGCCTTACTCTCTTACATCGAGCTTAACAAACAAATCTTCGATTTATTGTAGTTTTACACAATTACAACTATCTTCAATATATTTTAAATACATAATATATTTTGCGACCACTGTAGAGCGCTGCGCTGGCATTCAATACATTTCACTTGATCTGCGTAGTGTTAGTTACTGCCTTCTATTAGAGACTCGCTCAGATTGTATGCTAATGCTGACCATCTGATATTATTGTGAGGAGTGATCGAAGAGTCGCCAGGAACCGCTGACAGAAATGTTCTATTCTATGTTGTCCTTTCGGTTACATAGGCGGTACAACTTAGGACAGGGGGTCAAAGTTTCGTCTTATATGGAAAAGGAAGCAGCTTAGATATTGTGTTTAGTCAGTGCGGATTTGAAGTCCCCGATAGATTTGCACTATGGGCTCGGCTGCTCCCTTTCCTCCTCCCCTGATCCTGCTACCTTTTTTCAAAGCTATGTAAATCTCAGGTTCTTATTAAATATATACTTAGCTGTAAACCATGTTATTTTTAAATGTATTATTTTCAACGTTTATGTACCATCCGATCAATATATCCGGAAGATTTAATCACAGACATGCAGCACCCTACTTAAACTTCCTCTTCACAATCGAATTCTAACCACACAAGGCCTGGATGCATGTAAAGCACATCGCGGCGCATGTGTCGTCACGCAGGGTGGTGCACGTGTTATTGGCACAGTTGCCGCGTCCTCCGCGACACCCGTTTGCCACACATCCGCGCGCACCCACCGTGACCGGTCGCCGTCGCCCGTTATATAGGATGATTCTGAACTGCGGTTTGATTTATTGGTATCGTTTGCATATTGAAAGGCACTGGTAATCGTAGTGTACTTTGATTTCAAACCACATGATGATGAAAGAAATGTGGACTGGATTGAATGAATACTGGACTAATGCAATTAACATTATTAATGGGTAACTTAAGGATTTTGTCTTCTTATTCCAATGTTCCTTTTAGGAATCCAGATTATCCGTTACCATCTGTTTCGTCTCTAAACAAGCATGAATTCTTACCACATTTAGTTCACATCGAACAGGAGGTCTTCAATATTTCTGTCTACATAATGTATAGACAGAACCTTTAGCAAATCGTAACAGCCTCTACAATAGGTTGACACTGTACTTAACATTTGCGTCACCGCTTCCCGGACGACTTCCACGGCCGACTCCGCCACATAAATCGGAAACAGTAGTGTCTCAATCATGTCGGACCTAACTATACACATCCTACGCTATGATTTAATAGCTATAATAACGGAATGCATAACTGACGAACTAAAGATGTCTGTTGGACTGTGGGAAATGGAATATGCAATCTTTTTACTATTAAAAGGCTTTATTAGTTTCTTTCAGAGTCTTCTTCAGAGCAACTAGAGTCAGTAGTTTTATTTGGTTGACAAGAAATAAAAACTTTTTGATTTGATTTGATTTGTCTTTAGGTATTTTTTATCAAGATTTCAGACAACCTGAACACAAATACAATATTCAACTTATTACGTATCCGACAATTTATATAACCCGATTAACCTTTCAAGTTTCAGTGTAAGTAACAGAAATTCCTCCAATGTCACATACATCGACAATGTCAAACGAGACAAAGTAGAACCATTTCCCTCGGTACACTCGCGTTCGCAAGCGTCACACAACTGATATTATTTATGTCGTAATACAGTTTGATGCTACGTTATTAGCCGGCGAAGGCCGAAGGCTGTAATGTTCGATGTGACACAAGGTCGACTAAGTACGGACTAAACGTCTCCTGACCTCTAGTATTTCACAATTCAAGCATTTTTGATGCCTTTGTTTTAGACTTCGACTCTGTAATTTAAGCAAATGTAGTGTTTTGAGTGATACAAGGAGTTTTTGTGTTAGTGATTGAGCGATTGACGGTGGACTCCTGTATGTAATAAGATTAGGTTGTCAGCTCAGATAAGAAATAGTAGGTTTTGTTCTAACAGCTTGTAAATAAAAGCTTATAAAATTATAAACTCACAATAGCTCACAAAATTCTGAACAGCAATAGATTCGTACTAAAAAATAAGCTGTACAGACTTTGGAATTTATTTTATTAAAAATTAAATAATAGAGGAAATAATCAATTTTTAAAGAAATATAGTTGTCATCCGTGTCAATGCTCTCATATCACGTGTCCAAGTATTAAAGAGACCACACAACATTCGACACGACGTTATATTCCACAAATTATTCTATTAATTAAGCTATTTGTGTGATGTTTATCTCAATAAAATTAGTTAATTAAATTATTTTTATTACGTATTAGAATTTTTATACTGAAACAAGTCTAATTTATTGCACCTTTATGTTAATACTAATTTGATTGACTTGCATTACATAAATAATAAATATTAAATTAATATCGAGGTACCGTAAACTATTCCTATATTTTTTGTTTCACTGCCGTCATAATTGTCGCATGACGTCGTGATGTACAAAAACATAAATAACAATGAGTGACTGGTATTTTATTTGCACGACATTGTTCATTATCTATTCTTATTTAATACTACCTACTACGTGACCCAAATTGAGTTCAGATCCCCGCATTTTAATTGCACGCTGTGTATGAGCAGTGTGCTTTATTTCAGAGGAATTAATTTCTACTTTGTTTAAGGAATTAAGTGCAGCCAATACCGTTCAATTATGTATTTCATAGCATTAAAGAATTTCTAGTATCAAAATATCTCTAGAAATTTTAATATTTACGATAACTGTCCAAATTCTATTTAAGTATAAAATTTATTTTAAAAACTTGTCACCAAGCTTACTCATAACTTATATAAAACGCTCGTCCGCCAACCAGTGGACAAATATAATTTTATAAATGTATTAAATCGGACGTTCTTATGAATTCGGATCCGCGGCGCAAGCGCACGGGCTGTGACAGCTGAATGCGCGCGCGCATCCCGGGCGCCCCTCATCCATATTGATCCATCGATCCATCTATGAGTTATTGCGGCGGCGCTGTGTGATCTAGATCGCGATATATTCCATACGGCCGTGTTCTCTAATGCATTTTAATATTGCCCACGCGTGGGAAATGGATCATGGAAACGTCAACATATGGAATATGTCCACTTGTCGAGTTTTTGTTTGTTGTTTACTGCCGCTCTTGTTTTTGTGGTGGTTTATTTATTTGATTGACACTGTAATTAAAATGTATCACATGCTGGGTGGGATTTGTCTTACGTGTGTTGAAATAGGCAGTAGAAATCGTTTCGCCGCAGAAAAAGCAAAGGCGTTTTCTTTCCTGTATGTCTATTCTGTAAATAATTTCGATATCGAGCTTCACCTGAGTGATAATAAAGCTCATTTCAAAAGTGAACCCAATTGGCCTTTATTTCGAATTCAAATTTGAGAACACGTTTTTAACATCTCACCGCGGATTCCGCTGTCGAGATACGAAAATAATGTTACAGAATAGCACTACTGCATCTTACCGCTAAAGCTATAAAAAAATGAATCAGCCTATACAATAATATTTTACATAAACTTGAAATAACCCTTGAGTGAATATCTAGAAGGTGTTATTATTCCTGCCTGCATCTCATACGCAGTAACACACACGAAGAACACCTGTAAAACAATAACTATTCATAACACCATGAATATACAAATGTAATGCAAATATATATCATACATTATGTGCCATCGTTTACAGGCATAATTGTGTTAAGTACATATTATTTATATACGCGATACATGCTGTTACATTTATATGCACATGCATTGCCCCCACTATGCACCTTGCTAACTTTATGCACCTAACTGGTTCTGTAAAGGCTAACACTTGTCATTGTTGAAGTTACATAGTTATATTAACATTTTCTTAGTTTTGCATGGATTATAATATGTATTGGAATTAATATCTACCTTTGTTTTAGATGCGAATAACGAAGATCCGTGTCGCATATCCGCGTTTAGTCAATTTTGATAGATTTTTGACATTACAGTATTCATATTCTTATTCATCAGATTGCATTATTATCAATAAACTACATACTAATTCTAGATTGTGGGATCACGCTTCGTAAAACTGCTCAGGAACCTACATAGTTAGTCGAATCAAGCTCCACCCTTGATCGTTTTATAAGCTGACGTCACGAGCAACTAGACTATATTGTCAAATTAAATGGCTGCCCTATAACAGGACATTACGAGTAACATTAACAACTAATTGTGGAGCAAGAGTGAGCGATACCGTGCGTCGCTTGCGCAACGCGGGCGCGAGGCGGGGCGACAGCGACCAATCGTTCGTCAGCGCTGCACGCATGCGCGCCGCGTGTCGATACCTATCTGTCGCTGATCCGGCTTTTTGGGGTGACGTCATCCGTCATACTGATGTCGATATTAAGAGCTATAAGTATGATTGCCGCGGTGCTATTTTAAAAGATTTGCTAAGAGTTCAGTTGTAACAGATTTTTTTAAGCTACAGAATGGTCGACACGCACACGACAAGTGATCAATAACAAACTTTCCGTGAGCGTTGGAAAACAGTTTTCGTAAGTTTACGGTTTGTCTCGTTTAAACAGTGACTGCTTAACCCGTTAACCATAAGTAGCGTGATATTGTATGGGTAGTTAGATCTGAGCCGGGTAAGAACTGGTAGCAATAAAAGCTACATTTTCTCAGCGGCTTTCCGTTAAGCGGTAACTCTAAAGGGCAGTACAATGCTTCGCTAAAGCGTAACTTGTGCAAAATTTCTTTTCTGCGAATAGATCTGTTTTACGACGGCATTTGTTTCGGCGCGCGCGCAGTCGCCTTTGTCCTTTCATGTGCCGACACTTGCATTTTTTTACTCGCACACCCGACACAATTACTCATTGTTATACCTTTTTAGTGCAAATTGTTTTACTATTCGCTAACTTTTAGGTTTATGTTCGGACTGTGGTGATAAGACTTTTTACTATTTCCTTGAGTATTGTTATTGCGAAATTTTTGCATGTTAATTTCTTCTTCTATTTGAAGTAATGAGCTTGTATTGTTAATGAATAGTTTAGGTTGTGTTTAGATATTTGAAGTCGGCCGCCTGCTCGTTGCGTGGCATTGTTTGATGTGTAGTAATGAGTGTCATAAATGGTAAAGAGTTGCACCTCGAGACCGTTTCCTGAGGTGTGTTACGACTTGCGCAAAATGTTCGGCATTTGACTTTACTTTCGTTCTTTGATCTCAATGGAAAATGTTTTATTAGTATAGTAAAAGTTATAGGAAATTCCAGGGAAAATGCTTCACCTAAGTAATTCTGTACAAACCGCATAAATATGTATTAAAAAAAAATGCTGAGTTCGACTTTGCGTCTTACAATAATGCTACAATACTTTATAGGTAGGACTAGAATACTTTAAAATACCTATTATCAACAAAAGGCAGAAATTTAAGGCCAAATAGCACCTGACCTTTTTCTTGACCCAAAACCACTAATGTAGTTAATAGTAACCACTGTAGACAGTTTAAAATCGCGTGGGCGCCGGAGTCATTGTATTCCGATATAAGAATGAAATCAATTCTCTGCATCAGTCATTGTATGCGACAATGATAACGTTGACGACTTAATAGTATGTAATGACCTGCGTACAACCTTGACGGACTTTTTGTCTTTAAAAAGATTACAATATAGCACACATGACAACGAATAATACTCGTATTTAATTAAGCAATTGAGGAACAATATCACCACGACGACAGTTTTCAAAATCAAATTAGGAAAACTTTCAGGTGGGTCCAAGATTCCATTAGGCCCTTATTCAGGGCCTATCCATTTTCTAATCAGAACCGATCTTCATAAATCTAAGTGGCTTACATTTAGGACACCGTTTACGCATTTAAAGCCAAAAAATCCCGATCGGTTAACCCCGACCCCGGGTAGATAGGATCCGCAGAGTTAACATGCACAGCCATTTCAGACATTCAGCACAAGCACAGGCTTTCATCTACCTATCTAGCGCCACCTCACACCTACCCGACGCAGTATCTCTCTCGCATCTCGATGCTCCATTAAGATACACCGTCACTTGTCATGGGAAGCAGCCACGTGACTAAGCATTACCTACAGATTTAAGGTGCTGTTCTGTTAGTGCGACTCAAATAATTTTTGCGAGCGAGTGAGGCATAAGATTTTTTTGCGGTTGACCAGAAAACATGTATCGAAAAAATTGAAGTTTTAAAGCATTTATAGTATTTCTAAAGTAGACTTTGATGACATTTAAACTTTGCCAAGAAGTGCAAATGTGCATGGAAAAAACTCACTTAAACCAATGATGAGAATGATTAATTGTAATCTTTATACGCTGAACTGTTTTATAGCTGCTATATAGTAGTCAATTACAGTTACACAGACTTCTATATTACTGTTAATAACTATAAAAACTTATTTTCCTGCTCATGCAGCTACAGATTATCAAACAATTTAACTATCATACAAAGATAAACTAACCGACATAGAAAGACGGAACCTCAAAACTCCCCTTTAAGAGCCAAGTGCGAAGTATAGCTTACATCAAACAATAGCCGTTACAAAAAAACTGGTGAGGTGAAACCAAAGTACATCATAATACGAATACTCATCGATTTGATTCCAAGGTCAGAGGTCACTCGGACCCAACAATACTTTAAAAGATGTAGAAAGGTCTAATCCAGTGTATTATTTAAATCCGTATCTAATATAATAGGTTTGTCCGTCTATTGACATTTTTAAGAGACATCTGACGGTTCAATAGAGGTTAATGAATTAATTCTTTCATTTTCGCTGGTAATCGTTGATCGGAGATAAGGCATAATGTAATTATGTGTCGGTGCTGTACATAGCTCGTTTGTTATGTATGTAACCCTCGAAAGCTCTCCGACACTAATTGAGTGAATACTTTTATCGATATATCATAATTAATGCCTGATCAAATATTTGGAGATGTAAATAAATACCTCTACTAAGACTATGACATATAACGAAAAAGTTCAACAGGAAAATTATAAATTTATATTTTAATCATAGCTATAAATTATAAATGATTTTAATATCAAACTAATAAATATTTGTCATTCTGCAACTGAGCAGATGTGGACCAAAGATTTCTCTTTTGACAAATTGTATGGCTTTCAATATGCATCTGCATACAAGTTCCGAGTCATGGAGGTCTAACTAGTAGGTATGTTACACACACAATCAATTCTTTCATTCCAAACACAAATTCATTCATTCGAATTCCAAAAATTTGAATTGATTACGCAAAGTCATTGGTCCCTTAGCATTCCATATTCAAGCTATCAATCGCAAAAACGTATTCCGTTATTTTGAATTTTATTTCCATGATACAAGAATTATACTTTTGTTGGACTTGTGATATAATATTATTTGTTCAGATACGTGGGATTGCATATTATAAGGGTTGTTCCACAATCAATTGACGCAACTGTTGAAATATTTTGTCACAACAATTTGTCACGGGTTGTCAAAAAATCGCGAGTCACGCTGACAAGTCACGTGTTAGACGTCCCGCTGCCAAAAGGGATGAATTATATCAATTAGGATCGATTAATCATACGTTTTTATCGATAATCGATTGCATAACGGAATCATTTAAGATCGAGGTGAGCCCCTTTTGATATGACAAATTCGAATGAAAAATCGTTAATTTTGTGACCATTTTTTATTGATGACCTTTTTGTTACTTATCTCATTCAGATCTTTATTTCATTCATCATTAACAATATTATAGGTTATGGTAACATTATACAAGATGAGTTTACAATATTGTGCGTGATTTATTGCGAACGTGAAAAAAAGTGCAATAACACATTTTGTTCACTTATTCAACACAATCCAGGCATAAAAAGTTTGATACATAAGTACTCAATTTTGTAGACGGTTAATTACAAATCTTTTAATTAGAGACTTAAGACCTAACCTCTAATTAATTCAGCCAATCAACAACAAATCATCGCATTAGTATAACAAACTTTGAAACTGTGCGGGAAAATAACACATTAGCGCAAGTATTAATTACAAATTATAATTAATTACTGTAACACGTGCACACAATGAGCGTTCCATGTTCAAACGAGAATGAACGAGTGAGAGTGAACGAATGAATGAACAAAAAGTAGCTTGTGCCAGTAATTAAACCGTGTAATCAATTACAGATGCATAATTAGATCTAGAATTGTGTACAGTTTTTAAGCACTAGTTTGATTTGTTACAAAGCAAATTTAATTTGTGTCGAAGTCAAAAAAGTTTAATTAAGGATCTATGATCATTAAAAATAAAAGTCTTGACATTTTAAAATATACCCCACTTATCTCACTAAAGGCATCACAAATAATCTCGATAATTTACATAAACATTTTAGCAAAGCCCTCGCTATACCTAGAGCAGACCAATTAAAATGGCAATATTAATTGAACTGTTCACCACATGTTATTACACTAATTGAACCTGCGTGTACCGATTGATCAATTTAATTGAACATTTGTACACGTTTGGATGCAGTACCTTTGAACCTTCGGGGTCTTTGAAGTCGAGGCATAAGATGTTTTACTGATTCCGTTGCCGTAAGGATTCCCAACTCGTTAATCGAATTTATTAAAGAAATACACTATTTCAAAATAAGCTGCAATACTCCGTCAATTATGGCATGAAATAGTCTTTAAGTCTAGTCAGTACTTAAGGGAATTTCCTATTAGGAAAACTTAATAACTTCATCCGAAATAGGAATCAAAGAAAGTAGTTGCGTGCACCTGGGAATCTGAGAGGCTCTGACAGTCTCAACTCGTATTAAATTGATGGACGGATAGAACCAAGCAATAATATTCCACCTCTAATTCGTTCAACATAATAACACAAAATCTACGAGAGCTTCAGTTTAAATATATATTAAATTATGCTCTCATAAAAAGCACTGTTTATTCTTAAGAAAATGATGCGTAAATAATATATTCAGATACAATAAGTTCCACCGACAATCAAATGTCTTATAAAAACCTCGTTACCTACAAAAGTAACTCGGCAATTGAGTATAGTTTTCCGAGATGACACACGGACAGACAAATGGACGGCTCATAATAATATTGTTACGGTTAACAGGTGAGACGTGAACCAAGAGCGTGACAAATTAACACCTATCAAAACGAAATCAAGAGTAGGGACGGCTTGTAGCGCCGGCAAACTAATGTAGAGGGCTGGAGGTTTTAAATAAATTAACTTTATAACGTAATCTGCATATACTTCTTAAACTCTTTTTTCTATCAAGATTGTTTAACGATTGTTATTTTTCTATCAAGATTCGTTTTCTGTCACGAATTCTCAAACTTCTATTAAATTTTTATACGGTATATGGCCTATAAAAATTACGTACGCACTTGATAATCATAAACCAAACATTTGTACCTTCTTTAGATCAAATCATCGGCCTAAAATCGTAACCTGATAAATGGTCACCTTGATACAACCTTAAAGGTAAGTCCATAATGTTTTGTCCTCCGCCGGTTCCCGCCATTACCCATTCGTCCCGCTCATTTATAACTCGCACTTGTCTTTGTGAGAACCTTGCGAGCCTCCTTAAGCTATGGGAATTGGACGAAAGTATATGGTATCGGAACCTTACTGTGGCTTAGAATTGGGTGAAAGATATTGATTCTTGGAGATAGTAGTGATTGTTTTATAGTATTGTAAACGGTATCGGTCTTGTTCGATATTGCTGATTTATTTTAACTGTCGCGAAATATATTTAATCGTATAAAATATTGCCCGTTATCAATTGTCTAACAATGCTTAAATACAAGAAATGAAATGGGACTGATAAACAAGACTAAGACCTGAAAAATTGGAAGAAGACAAGGGAACCTTTGCCCAGCAGTGGGACAATAATGTTTGAAAAAGAATATCAGCTTCTCCATCTGTTCCTTTACTTCTAAAAATGCATGCTTAGACACATCTTCCACAAACAACCGTCAGACAGAATGTTCTACATCCATCACTCAGTCCAGGGTCGGAGGTCGTGATATCCATAGCGATGCCGCGTCAGACCCACGATTATAGTACTACAGCCGTTTGACAGCTGTCACGTACGCCCGTCTTAATATGATATACAATATATTATATACATGCATATTTAGTTCGCCTACACTTGATATGTTTAGTTTTAAATATTTTCTTGATAAACAATTATATTTGAACTGTTCTCCAATGTGTTACGAATCTTGAGAGGCTAAATTAACCTTTTTCGTTATGTGACAAAAAGCTCATAAAGTATAAATACCAAAACATCAGTCTGAAATCACTTGTGTCTGCAAATGCTTATCACTACTTCTCACCTATGTCCAACGAAAACTTTCTTACAGTCCAAAATCCATTTTGGAAAAACAACCAAATTCTTGACAAGTTTAAGCATAGTATCATCATCTATCTCTAACCTCGCCCACCAACATTACCTTAGCACCGCATCGAACCTGCACCTGTAACCCCAGCCATATCGTCCCAACATTCCCACGGGGTCGGCGGCATCGATAATGATGGTCACGCCAAATGACAGCCCGCCGCGCCTTTCACACGATACAAATAACATGTCTACCGGAGTACCGGCCGAGACACTTGTCTTGGGGACTATACTGTTACTGATTGTGGATGAAGTCACCCGTAGGATGAGTGCTTAATGAAAAAACGTTTCTGGGATACACCTTTTTGGTAAAATAAAGGTTACTAGTGGTGCTTAAAAAATGTTCGAAAGTATTCGATTTTACTTACTTTTTTTTATCTTAAATGAAATAAAAATATTTTGAGTTCAATTAGACTTCTTAACACGTTTAAAAAGTATTTTATTTCAAATAGAGGTGATAAATGTTGGGATTAGAAATGTTTACGAAATTATCCAGTCGCAAATATAAGGGTTAATCACTGGAGTTTTTGATGTAAAGACATAAATTAATAGTGACACGAAAGTATCAATTAAAAACATGTTATGATCGGTATAGTCAAATGTTTATAGCGCAGTACTGTGGCATTTAAAGTTTAAGGATGAGTCTGTTTGTATGAACTCTTCAAATGATTCTCAGAAATTAATTACATGATGCTCTTAACCTATTTGTAAAGCTAGACTAACAATTATTACATGTTAACTATGAAATTGGTATACGATTATTATTGTGAATGTGAATCGTTTCTAGAAACGGTTCTGAAAGGTTTAGTGTAAGTGGATGTTAAGTGCTTCAATTTATTTCATGATTTATGTTTATGTATTACCCCCTTTTTATTGGCTAACGCTACCTAGCTTCGCCCGACTTCGCCGTGACGGGTTAACTGTCCATCTATCAATAGAGTTCCAGTAACCGTAACATCGAACACTAAAATACCCATTAAAATCATAATATCAATAGATGTCAACAAATCATCTCGATTAAATTGATTCCGATTGAATCAGAACGGATATTTTTATTACATTAAAATTAACTAGTCGTAATAACTAATCACGTGTGTTTGGATTTAAATCTCGATTCCCATTCGATTATAAATCAAACGGAAATCTATTTAAATAATACGAGTGTTTTAATCATCAAAATATGAAGCGATTAATATGCTAATTGCATTTCGAGATTATAAACGAGATATATGATTGGAGACGGACTGACGGTGACAGCCATTTCGACTCGAAGCTTTCGCGACTCCAAACTTGTCATGAGCATTCAATTTATTTGCTTGGTTAAACCTTTATTTCATTCAACGCAAAAACAACTATAACTCTTCTCTCTAAAGTTCAATTTCCTTTGGTGTAAAAAATTTAAGGAGTGTCCTAAAAAGACGATCGCATACAAGAAATTAATTAAGTCATGTAGTAAGGGAATCGATCTGTTGCGTCGCGTTACACGCCCGGATATCGAGATTATTCGGCCCGTGTGCGCCGGCGCTCATTTTTTTGCATATATCAGGTCAATGACCTCGTATTATTTCAACTTATTACTTTTTAGAATATCAGATCCGACAGACCTTATTTGGGATATGAATTTTAATTTTAGAACGATTTGTGTTACTTTTTTTAATATAGCACAGTCATTCGTTAAGTGTTCCTTATGAATTAATGTAAAAAAGTTGATATATAATTACTCAAAAGTGCTCCAACCTTTATGGTCGCGGCTGATTGGGCCAATTAGTGGTGATTACGTGATTATAATTATGAAATGATTCCCTATATGTGCGCAATACCGTGATGTCACCATTATTTCTAGATCTCGATACATAAACGTTACAATAACACGCCGATGATTATAATCATTATGATCGTGCACGCAACTTCACATTATTCAAATCACCATATAATTTATATTAATTAGATAAGAACTTATTATCTACTTTTTAATTGACTACTTTGAATACATATTTTATCATTAGCTTGATACCTTTGGAATCTTATTTTACAGCATCCTGTATCAAAAGGAAATTTTGGTTTGTATAGGAAAATCAATTTTGATGGACCTGATCTATTTATACCTTAAGGATTACTTCCGTTCTTTATAAGTTTAGTGGTGATAGTAACAAAATTGTTCGTAACTGCGCAAGCCTTAACAATATTTGCATGATAGCGTTTCGTCATTCATTTTTTAACTTATCCATATTTTCCGAACCACATTCTGGCAGAGGCAACTTATGTCCCCGCTATAAATGTAGATGATATACCAAACATTATGCTGTAATTTTATTTTTCCAAAATGTCCAAAATTTACTTCATCATACTCTCCTAGTCACTTAACATAGTCACTACCAGTCAACTAAATCCATCAACCATTAACAGTGTGGGTCACAGAATCCGCGTAATTTGTTGTACAGCCCGCCGCTCGCCGTAAGTTAGAGTCGTCTAATTCAGAGCTGCGACAAGCGCGATAGGCGTCGCGCGCACGCTGCGTGATTTACTGGGCGCTGGGCTTGTTGATGCCTTACTAACTATGTATATACCGTACCTTGTGTTCCTGTGGGATTTGTAGTTTGGAAATTGGGAGGATGACTATAAATATATTGAAATTTTAAATTAATAGCTGGTCCATGAGAACTTATCAGTCTGTCATACTAAAAATGTTTTATAGGTATTTCAAAATTTATCATCACTTTGTTAGAGTTTTCGTATAATACAAGGCATTTTCAATGTCCTGAAGGACATTGATTGATTGATTGATTGTGGAATAGAAACAAAAAAAAAACTATATGAGTAGATTAATTCTAGCATAAAACCTGGTAAAACAAGAAACAAATGTCTGTTTCCCCTCTTACATACACACGCATGCGCACACCGCTCCACAAGCATACAGTCCACAAAACGCCAACATTTCAGCATCCAACCTTTATAATGTGTAGGTAACCTTTACAAGATCTGTGACTGCACTGGCTGCGCGTACGCACTCACCTGCATCTCCCGATCCCCCGCTCCCAGATAAACGGATTACTTTGTAGCTACGACAAGCCTTTGTTCCTTTTCTACGCGATACCTATCTCCGGAATTTTCTTAAAGTTTATTCCCGTGTCTTACGGATAAATCTCGAAAGTTTCGTTTGCAATTGTTGATGTATTAGAAATGTTTGGTTTGAGGGAAAACGGTTTTCATACGATGCTATCGGTTACAAGTTTGTTTGTTATGATAACATCTTACAGAACGTTGACTTGTCTGTATGCATATCTATTTAATCACGATTTATGTTGTATGGAAACCTTCTAAGGAACTAGAGTAACTTATCTGTGTAATCTTTGGTGACCAACACGCAATGCAGGAGCAGCAACAACTAATCATTATTTTATGTTATGCTAACACTTATTCCTTAATTTTCCACTTACAGTTACACATCAGTGTGTAACATTTACTTTAATTATCTTAAAACGAGTTAACCCCAAACTTCCTTCATATTTCGCGTCGAGATATAATATCTCCGATTAGTATCACACTCCTCCAACATTCATATGATATCGCAATTATCTTTGAAAAGGATTCCGTATAAAAACAAAAGATCTAATTTCAAAAGTGACAGATACTTGAAATTCGAACGGTATACTTTTTTAAATAGAGTCATGACTAGCAATGTGTCACTCACATCATTAACCAACTTGCTTTTCACATAAATTACTAAAGGGCTGATATAGACTTTGCCACAATGATTGTGATTTACAAAGGAAAAAGACCAAATATGTTTATAAAATACGGACGAGTTCAGAAGTATGTCGGATTTGCAGATTAAATTACATATTCAAAATAATGACTTCATAAAACAGGATAAAGATGAAAACGGACTGTCGGACAAATCTTTCAGTCCAAGGATCCCTAACAAAACCAAGATCCTTTTAACAGGCGACAAGCCATCGTTACCCGCCGTCAGATCATAACTTCACATTTCACTTTAATTCTTACATATCCTCCGTGTTAATCACATCATTTCGTTAATAACATGCGCTTCCGTGGATTTACAACGCACATTACATTATATTATGGGCTTATAAGTGTAAAAACCGTTGAAATAACCATTAACATGTGATACTGACATTACAATAACTCATGGACACACTACTCACAACTTTATTGTTATTTTTATTCGAAACGGCAGTCGCTTTGTGAAGGAATAAGTTTTGTTAAATTGACATTCAAGTTTATTTATCCCGAGTTTTATGCGAAGGAGGTTTGATGTTTCCAAGTATTGCCGACAATAAAGCATTAACAACCACTTATAGGCCTGCTTACCTCCTTAGGCAAGTGCACACTAATGACAACACATTACACGACCATAAAAAGGCAACCTCAAAACACACAGTCCGACAACATTTAATATGTAAACCATTGCGTACAATGTAAAAAAATAAACTTTTAAATGGCGCAGTAAGTTTTCAAATATAGAACGCGTAGAGCGCAACACGTAACGCATATGAAATAATATCGCAACAATTAATATCGTTTAATCGATACATACAAAACGATTTTATCGCATATGCAACCAATAACATGCCCCATGCTCTTCGAAATTAACAACTAAATGACTGATTGGAAAATGGCCGATCTCGGTCACGGCATATTAACAGTGAATTGGGTTTCTGTGGCGGATTTTCAGTTGCATATTCGTTTATGTCGAGCGATAAGAGCAACAATATTGGTTAGTTTTGCGCGCCGCGTGCGTTTATTTTTTAAATACTTTTCTTTTTTTAAATAAATGCTGATTTTGTTTTTTTTTTTTGCTCTTTATCTTCTTTTTTTATTGTTTTAGTCTGTTCTTCTTATTATCTGGGTAGATAATTTTCTGATGCTTTTTTATGTTGTTACCAATACATTTTTTAGCCCAAATCGCCCCAGTTATTTGAATCTTCAATTGTACCCTTAGTTTATCTCTAGTTTTATACTGTATTTCCGTATGTAACGTATTGTTTTCTTGTTCCAGATGAACCAAAAGTGCAAAGTGTGCGGGGAGCCCGCGGCCGGCTTCCACTTCGGCGCATTCACGTGTGAAGGATGCAAGGTAAATATCTAATAATAATACTTTATGTTCTACAGTTAAACTCTTTTTAAGCGTATCCCGTATAAGAAGCGCATCCTCTAAAGAGACTAAAACAACTCCTCAAAAATACAATCCTATTTTTCAGGAGTTGTTTTCGTCTATATAGCTTCCAAAGATTAGAGAAAGAAAGTTTACAAGGTACAGGCAGTACCTGAGTAACTGAGTGCTCAAAACACCATCGAAATGAGAGTTCGCTAGTCGAGTAGCTCGCACTTAGCATGGTGACATGGCAACTGTCATAGTTAATCACTTTATTCCCTTATTTGCAGTCTAGACTCTTCAGAAGACTAATCTCGCGACATTTTAATTACCCACGTAATCACTTAAAATTCTAAAACTTATTAAACTGTAATAACCAATTCCGTTGGCATAATTAATTCATTTCTTAACGTAATGTTATGCGATTCGTTCTAATTATTAGGAAATGAAAACAGAAATTCGGAAATGTAAATTTCAACAATCATACCAAGGTTCTTAGGCTGTTTTACACTGGCGAATAAAACGCGATACATTAATAAATAATAATATGTACAAAAAAATCTCTTTTTGGTTCTTTTTTTACACACAATTTAATAAATTCAGTCAAAAATAGTTAATCTTTTCATATCAAATCCGAAGACAAGCAAACGGACATTTAAATATCGTATTTTTTACATTATTTTTCATCGTAATAAATTGAACAATCGTGAGTAAAGTTACAAAACCTTGAACCTAAATCAGGTCCTTAATGAATGCAGATCTAACCAGAAACCATTAGAACAATACAAAGGTCTTCAACCTTTTCTCTTTATTAAACATGAACACATAATTAAATCTTCTCGACTGTTATAAAAGCCGATTAATAATCTTCGCGTGACTTCATTAAAATCACTATAAATCGATTGACACCTTATTCGAATATAATTAGTACGACCAACTTAATCGATATGGAACATCTGATTAATGTTTTATTCTCAATTCGTAGCTTGTTGAAAATCTGTCCATACATATGGAAAACTTCCAAGGATTTTGTGTGGAGCAACTAGAAATGTTCTTATTAACCATTGATGAAAAGACGGATGTAATATTTATAAGGAATAAGAAGTGATAATGATGCTCGTGTATCATAAAAACTCGCTCTAAAACGCGGCGTCAAAAAAACACAACTGTGAATAAACGTTTGTACAAAATTTCGTGATTGATAATTCATATCGATAATTGCTTTAATTCCGATTCTAACTCGATCCATCCTCAGAATTGCCAAGATATATGTAGTTGGGTCAAAGGATTTTGAACCTTATGTCGTTGGAATAGATGTTGATTGAAGTGATTGTGTGCATGCTAGAGAATGTCCGGGAGATGCACATCAATAATTCGATCAGCACGCATAATCATCCGTTATAGTTTTTTTGTCGATGCGTACTAAATGAGGTTGGTTTTCGGCTGATTTCGCGTGTCTCAGGCTACTAAATATCTAGAATACTAAGTATATTCCGCTTACGTTTACTACCACTTTCATGGTTATTAAACAAACACACCGTTTATCATTTCTTGTACACTCTAGTGAGCAGCGGCGAACGATTTTATTAAATCTTTAATTTATCGCTGCGAGCGAGTACGAAGACGGATTACGTACTTAGATTAGGAATTGTAAAAGTTATTAGCTTATATAATTATTTTATTGATTGATTCGATAACAATCTACCTTTTTTAATCTAATAAAAAAAAATTGTTGCGTACAATCAGCTCAAAATTTAAAAATTCTGGTCAATTTAAAAAACAATTCCAAACAAGGGCACCCAGCGGACCCACTAGCCCATACAAACGACAATTTCCTCGTTGCGCAAGCGCAATTTGTATGAAAGCAAGTGGAACTGAACGACAATGGGTTGTGCAAGGGTGGAAACTGTCTCAGGATGTCTCGCGGCCGCCACAACCGAGCCAAGGTTACGTAACGCGGGATACTCTCATCTAGGTCAACGTAGCTGTAATTAATAAATTACAAACTACGATTTGGGCAATGACAGATATAGTTTGATGATATAATTATTTACTTAGAACACGTATCGTAGTACTTAAAACATGTATTGTATCTAGAATTCTTCTTTTAAGAAGTTTAAGCAGTGTTCACTTATATCTTAATTTCATACAAAAGAGATTACCCACATTCGTCTCGTATGACAATAATTAAAGCCATCAGTCTACTAGCAAGGGAAACATTCTCAGCCCTTAAAGCCTACTAGTTAACATCCTCTAATTAATTATTAAAAACTCCACTACTTATGGTACCCACAGTGCCCACTGCATACTCACCATTCAACAAGTTAAATATGACCAACATTAAGGTTAAAAATAGCAAAACTATTCAATTAAAACATAAAAAGGGCTTTTATCCCATAAGCTCAGTGGTTAGTGATCGTTAGCGGTCGTCAATTTGTCTCGATTGTCGTGTAATTAAACGTGGCGTGCGCCCGCGCACCCGTTTGTATGTAAATACATCGCACGCGACTCGAACCCACGGACTCGGCTTGATTGTTCGCTGTGTGGTATTCTCTTTCAAAGATTTTTTTGCTTTTAACTTGTTTACTTTGAATGAAGCTTTCTTTTACTTAAGACAGAAATACTCATCTAAATACTTAAACTTATTTGATTCTGTAAAGCATTTTTTGTATAATGAGACAAAGAGCACATTCGTCTTTTGATCAAGCCTTCATAAATTACTTCGACCGTAAACTATCCAGTGTCTGTATTTATTCTCATGCCAGAAAATTTACTCTGATACTCATTTTTCTTAAGAGGTTCCTAAAATAATTAGGCTATCAATCTAGGTGTCACTATCTCACCGACATTTAAATCTAGCCAAATCAATAAAACAATTTCGCGGCCAAATTAGTAACCTAGATCAGTAGTTGCGTCTCAAAATGTATTTTAAATCAGTTTCGATATTTCGTCGGCCATTTTCCGGCTGGTGAACTTAAGTGGCGGCTGGTTGCCCAACGTTGCCCACTCTATGAACCTTTGGTTGCTCGGATGGTTATCAGCTGGTTGCCGGTTAATGGGCCGTGCACCCTATTTGGGTCATTGCTGATGAATTGGATTGGATTGAGTAATCAGTTATAGATTGTAGATTTGTGAAGATGCTGTAGTTTTTCATAAATATGATCACGTTATGTTACTGACCCTTAAAACTGTAGTTAAAACCTACTCAAACTGTCTAGCTCCTTAAGGTACTATATTCATCTATATCTTTGGCAATTAAGTTTGTAAAAACCTTAACAAGGGTTACCAGACACCAGATACTTTTCCCAAGACAGACCAATCACGTCAATCTATACAAGACAAGTAACGAAGTCGTCGATACACTACCCAACGCTGACCCTTTAAGTTAGACCCTTAGAGTATCAATAGGTAAACTATAGAGTATGCCTAACAAAGTATGAACTGTGAGCACTTGTATGAACAAGCGTCATCAAATTATCACGCACGGAAAATCGGTAAACGAGCTAATTCAAAAGCTAAAAAAAAATGACGATAGGTGGAACGGGTCACTAGCTACATGCGCGTTCTATTCTATCTTAAGTACACTCTAACGTTAGGCCCGTGAACCTTGCAATGAAGAGCTCAGCTTCCCCCATAAAGCAGGCGCGTAATGACGTTAGAGTTACGCAATAATTGGAGCATCGCGCCACTAAGCCGGGTTCACACGTTTTTGCCGACGGCCGGCATCAATCACGCCTGCCATTAGACGCGAGCCGCTACTCGTAACTATACTGCTGATATCTTTTTTAGTAGGATAACCTTCTGTCCTTTGCTAGACAAT
Source organism: Autographa gamma (assembly GCA_905146925.1). Taxonomy (NCBI): domain Eukaryota; kingdom Metazoa; phylum Arthropoda; class Insecta; order Lepidoptera; family Noctuidae; genus Autographa; species Autographa gamma. The sequence goes on from LR989862.1 coordinate 11,363,521, forward strand.
TGCGGCAAGAAATAGCTTACTTTAACTTAACTTTAGTGTTACTAAGATTAATTTATTTTTGTCGCGGAATTTGAACTGTTAGGTAATTTATTGTATGTTAATATGTATAGTAAAACTCGCATAAATTAAACATCAGACAATATTTCTTATTATCATACAAGTTATTGGCACACCTTATTAGATTACGACATTTCATCATTTAAAAATTACCTACCAAAACTAACTGGGTATTTTACTACAACAGTCATCACAACTATTGACCTTTCTCTGTTACATACTTCCCGTAATTTTTAACAACCTATGCAAAGAATTTGGAAAAGGTCTATCCTATCAGGCTTCTTTACTCATCTTGACCGTTTAACTCCAATACAAATAGCTATAAATAAAAACAAAATACCATTTAAAATATTGATATATCATAGTTAATAATAAGGTTGTCACTGACTGCGGCGCTCGTAAACGCTCACATTCGCACGCTCGCTGGCGTCCGCTCGCCACGAATTATTTTCAAATTTAGAGCACATTCAAATTGCAGTAACGCACGCGATCGGGAAACACTCGGCGGAAAAGATATTTGACGGTTAGGGCAAGTGTAGACGGTCAAGTGGAAATATGGAAAGTACGTAGTAAGTAGTTTAACATAATAAATCAAACACATAATAAACCTAGTCTTCTTTGGGAAACTGGTGCATTGCAAACCACTTTGTAAAAAATCCTATTGAAAAGTTCTATTTGATGTAATAACTAGTAGTTGCACATAAATATAATGTATATTATTTCGTTTAGCATTTCGTTCATAAGCAAGAGAATATGAACCTAAAAATAAATCTATTTAATTTTATATTGAACAATTCATTTCGCCATTAAATAAACTTGGCCAACTTAAATACGTTTATCGATGTATTTGCAATTTTTAAAGTGTTTATTTCTAAATAATATTCAATATAGCCTATCAACACACACCCTAACCCAAACCACTCAGTTACATTTCGTAACTCGTCCAGCAATAAATCATCGCTTCTAATTTGCTTTTAAAGGTTTTTTCTAGAATTATCAGTGTGTGTAATCGTATTGTGCGAGACAATTGGCTCTCGACACCACACCGCCATGAAAGGCACCGCTCCACTAATTTGTCAACTACTAACGAAAGAAACGGTAATAGCCACAACTAATTAATAGGACTATTTTAATTGGCTTTAATGTTTAATTATATTTTTAACGATAATGACCTATATTGAGTTAATTAGTTTTCAATTAGATGTCCAAGTGCAAAGTGCCGCTGTAATTTAATGAGGTTTGTAAATGGGATTCGCAATTTGTTTATGTTTTTTTTCTGTGTTGTACTCTTTGATACTGGTTTACAGTCGTTAGCACAATCATGGAATAGTTTTACTTAAGGCGGGTAGAAATGCTATTTTATTCCTATTACTTGCCAAAATTTCAAGTAATGACTACGATAAGTATTATAGTTGCAAGGCTATTAGATATATGCTTCGTCTTCAAACATAGGTACATACTTAACTTTCGTATCCTACATTTTTTACTACAATTACCAACTGACTATATAGGACTAAACAAAACAAACGCATTAAATGCCCTATTAAAACAATAACGCGATGCAAATCGAATACCGTTCAATAATGTTATTTATTTAGTGTACAACCTTGCAATGACAAGGTATCAATTAAAATCGAGATCAATATAAAACGGTTCATTTGTCGCAACGGCCGTCATAGTAGCGACACACCGCCTATTCACTTTGCAATACAATTCACGGGCGAATCGATTCGTCTCGATTCCGCAGCGCCCGCAATCGATTCAAATTTGCACTTACTCACTTTTGCGTGTACGGTCTTGTTTTATTTGTATCGATTGGGCTCGATTAGTCACGCGAATTTGAATTTTAAATCATTAATTTCGAGTCGACAATTGATTGGCCCGCCGGTTAATGATTGTCATTGTCTTAGAGAGGTCTTGTGTCGAAATTGTCAACGGACGCAACGCAGTTGGCACACCGATCAACTTATTGGAGCATGGCAATAATTTTTATTCCCGTCACGAAATCTGCAGCGGCGTCCGTCGGACATGTTGTACGATTAGTATTGTTGCATAATTTATACGATTGCGCCGGGTTCAAGGATCTATTGTTGTTAATAAACTCAGCTATTGTGTAACCCGTAACGTATACTCATGGGTCACTAATTAAATGCTAACAGGTAAATTTATATCGGTCGAACAGCCTTATATAAACCTATTTATTTTATAACGGGCAACATTTCTTAGTAGAAACAATAGACTTCATCGATTCAATTCGCATCATTGTCTAAAAATGCAGGATAAAAATGCTGTTCTAATTTCGAATGTGAACGTCGATTTCCCCGACGAGAGAATCACGAGCGGTATCGATTCAAATTAAACGAATAATCGATTGTATTTGAATGTCTGAGCCAATCAAAACATCGGTGCGGTGCAGGTCAGTGCTTCTGAACGCAAACGCGGGATGACACGCGCTCGCGTTTTCTACCAACATCACTTTGCGGTTGAAAAAACGTTAGAGCTTGAATATTGATACTTTTCGTGTTGCGATAAGGTTGGTAATTGATAATCAGTGATTGGTAGCAAGTGCAAATGTATATTGGTCCAGGTCACCACAGTAGGAGAAAGGTCAAAATTGGACGTTGTTAATGTTATCTGCTTCGTTCTCACGCTTGTTTCGCGTGCGTGATGCTGCCAACGGTTCATTTGGAAAGTCCACACGGGGTCTTCACTCGATTTGTCACACTTATCGATAAAAAATCGCATCGAAAATCGATATAACAAAATGATTCATGTGTTAAATTATAATTTGCATTATGATGAGACGGTAGTTGCTTTACGTTTTCCTTGTAACACCATTTTAATTGAACAATGGATGTATTAATTTTAATGTGCAATTAGTATCTTGCAAGTTTTACGAGATAATTGGACATGGATTTATATGGAAACACTTCATCATATTTACTTATAACTCTAAATCTTCAGGCTAATTATTGATTTGTCGCCTTTCAATTAACAATTGCATACAGTTATGAAGTTTTTTTTACATATTCAATGTTGTCCCATTATTCACTGAGAAAAATCATCTATTTTCTCCCCGACATATAATTAACCAACTTCGCTAGTTATCACACTAAACTGACTTAATACAAAGTAAACACCATAAAATATAGGGTGCATCGCCTATTAATACGCCATCAATATCTTGTAAATATGTTATTACACTGCATTTTGTTGCTCCAGACCTAATAGACCACAGGCAGAAGTGCATTAATGCATAGCATAGATAATCATACGACATTGTAAATTATATTACTTCATAAAGACAATTAAAACAAAATGTTGATAAAAATTAACCAAAAAAAAATATCAATCATTTTAAATCTGTGGATGTAATGTTTTTTTTTTGTACAAATACCTGAAAGCTTACATAACCATTTATTAAAAAAAAATATTATCCAGTCCATTACTTGTACAAAGAAATATACTACAAATAAAACATACTAAAAAGTACCTAGGTTACCTAGGTGTACCTAGATGGAAAATAATGTGACAAGAAATAAAAGCCTGGAGTAATTTATGATTGGTCCATTAAATCTCGTCACTTTGTAAGAGTCTATAAATAATAAATAGACCATAAAGTGAAGTTTAATCTGGTACCGTCCCATAAACAACTAACATTATCTTTATAACATTAAAACGCTAATTTGTTCTCCATCGCAAACGATAACAAACCAAAAAGATTTTATTCAAAAATAACTAGTTATTTCGAGAATATAATTCTAATCGTAAGTACAGTCAACGTCACGAAAATAGTAACAACCAAACACAAAAATGAACCAAATTACTTTAGGTTAAAAGGGCTGTAAAATTCATACCGTTACCATTTATATGCTGTCGACTGTATTATAGAGTCCAAAGGGAACGTTCGAAGTTTAAATTATTTTATTTTTTTATTGTCTTTATGCAGCTATTATTATGTATTCTTTTTTATTTCGTTAATGGCTATCAACTTAGTGTCCAGTATTACAATGTCGATCAACCGTTTAAAGTAAAGTAATAAAAATATAATTTATTAAACTATTAAAATACTAAACAATAGCAGCCTTGAAGTATAGCACTAATAATGGCGCTAATGAATGTTATTGATGGAGCCAACAACCACATGTATGAAGAAAATAGTGATCGATTAAATCACTATGACTTACTACATTTCATATTTTAATTTAATAATTGTAATTGTATATAATGTTACGGCAATTTTTAGTACTTAAAATAAATTTTAATATAGAGTACAAAAGTAAACTGGTAACGCCATCTAGTGGTGTCTTATGCTAACAATTGACACTAATGAATAGAGTTGTAGAAATAGTAATAAAAATACAAAGCTTATATAATATTATATTATGCCTAAACGTTAGCAATAAATTAAATGTGATTTATACTCGTATTTATTACCAATTTTTTACCATTCATTTCATAAGATTCTTAAGGAATTGATCACAATACTGAAATAAATCTAGATAAATGTTTAATACAATCGAAGCTAACAAAAACAATAGTGTTCATTTCGTCAGCGGGTCCGCGTTGCCTAGCAACGGGTAATTTATTGTTCTCTTACGTTCACCTCTCGCCGGCGATGCGCCCGCGCATCCTTTACTTTTATGACCGCGAGCTTAGCGCTTAGTACACAATTGCGGACTACAAATAGTAACACATTAATGTCTTATATATTAATTTAATATTTTTTGCACATATTTTAACCGACAAATATAATAAAAATGTGAATCCAAGTTAGTATTCAACTAAAACAGAAGGCAAATCTGAAGATCACAGGACATAATATCCTTAAAAGTATAAACATATCTTTGTTGTAATGTAAAGTAAAGATAAGCTGCGCTTGAGCAGTAGACGCACGTGCGCATGTCAGAGGTGGTCGCCGCTAGAGCGCTCATAACTTGCGCCCGTCAACACTACGCCACCCGCGCTTGGAGGCTCGTATCTAGTGCATACTAAACTGATCTAAATTCAAGCTTTACATATCTCATTTGTCTAGGTAATTGTCCGAATGTTTGTCTTAAAAAGAAATTGGACTGCTCTAAATTTAATTTAAAAATATTTTGTACAGATACGCTGCGAGCGTACTTCCTTTCAGTATGTTAACCAATTATGGGTTGATGGAAAAACTAGGCCAAAGACGAAAAATAGCGATTAACACATCGATACCGATGAATAGGCTACTACGAGTGTCAATTTTTCATACATCAATAACAAATAGACAGCACCCAAATTAATCAGCCCTTTCATCGCCCAGCGCGACTGGTCTAACAATCCTCTATTGCTTAAAAGAGTAAACTATTTAACCATTTCCCTGTCTCACACATCACATATGAATTCTTCCATTGTTTAACTATAGTCTAGTGGCGGAAAAGTTAAGTTATTAATAACCAAAAATGAAGCCAATCATCTGCATATACCCTAAAGCCGAATCCCCACCTGTGTCGGCGCGCGCGCAGGTCAGAGGTGGCCGCTCGGGTCGCTCGTAACTTCGGCCGCCGCCCGGCGCCGCCCGCGCTTACCCAACGCCAGCCAATTTATGCACATACTGATATTAACTACAAGTAATGTCACATACAGTTGTTCGGTTGCAGTCGTGCAATACTGCTTGCTTGAGAAATTGTGGAATTAAAAACTCTTGGTCGATATTAATATTTCACTGAAAGGTCTACTATTTAGTCCGTTTTGGCTGCTTCACTGAACTTAAATTTAATGGCTTAAGTATGAAGAATAATTTACCGAACTTTACAGAAGGAAGTGAATATTTCGTTGGATGCTAAATGAGCTTTAACTAAAATCTGTACACCAATTAGTGCTTTTTTAGACACAACACTACGCACAAAACTCTTATATTTAATGCACAATTTTCTTGTATGAAAGGCATTTCATACTTAATCTTCTAATTGCTGTGATTAATACAACTGACAAATAAGCCCGCATAAAGCCTAACATTTCTATACTCACAAGCACAGCATAAAACATATGACGCAATTAATATAACGCATACGTCGGCAGCGACTCCCCACGCTTTTATCTTCTCAATTAATTTAAATATCATATTGAATCATTGCACGACACTTTACTTTAATTACTTTAAACGTTTTAAATATGGCGGCGAAGGGATATCGATTGCAGGATGCGAGGACTCTCCTGGACTTTACTTGTGAATGTTTGTTGAAAGATATGTGCGGTGGGTATCAAATGCCTCCATTTAAAAAAGATGGATTTCGTTTATTAATAGCATAAGTATGCAATGTCGTTTGATTGAGTTTGCTTAATGAGCTATTTGATCAAAAAATCTGCAAAACAAGACGTCTACTTGTCAAACAAAAATCAAATCAAATCCAATGTCTAACATTATATACAAACAAAAACAATCTAAAAAATAATGTCCTTTACCTATAATTACCTACAGGTTTTTATCTTGGGGCTTTCTTACTATTTTACCAAACCTTACCTAAAATCTTTGTAGTGACCGTAAAGAACTCGAATATTATTGTAGGCACATAACCGCTACCGTTGTATAACAATATAGTACAAAGTACTTATAAGTATTTATTATTATCTTTTCTTTTAAATTAGCGATGTCATCACCAAAATAAACCCATTTACGTTATGCTAATATCACATTTACTACCTCGAAAATAAGGGCTAAAGTCCCGTGTGGGAGCAATATGTAGAATACCGCGGCGCATGCGCAGTAGGATTCACATCACGCACGCAGCACGTTCAAAGATGGCATTGTTTCAGTTTAAATTCTTCATCTATGACGTGATCCTGCAATTGGTCAATTGTAGGGTCACCATACTTTACATAATTTACGAGTCTTCCAAAAATCCTTGGCCAAATGTTGCAGAATAAACCATTTCATAACTTATAATCATGGTAACCGTCTTAAAACTCTTTTGCATATTTTAACTGTAAGTTTTTTCAAATGTACAATTTCGTCATACAAGGTCGCACTCATGACCAAAATAACTGTCCATTAACTTATAAATATAAAACTTTAAAAACAAGCACGCGCTGAATTAATTTACAAGTAACTGATGAGGTAACATTATTGTAAATGCATTTTGAATATTCTTTCCTCTTACACTGACCATACAAACATTTGCAATACCTAATTGATGCAAGCAATTTACCTTTCAAGTTATTTATTTGAGCGCATCTTTCTACTAACCGAAATAATTCCCACATACAGAAGAGTTATTTTTTGTGTAGTATGTTATAAGAACAATATTATTTGCAAAGACTTGTCCATAAAAAGTATCATCATGGTCACCCTACCCAGTAGCCTGATGATTGACATTCACGGGACGGTGCGGCGTTTTGCAACCATTTTGGTAATGTTAACGCGTGTTCGTTTAGTTAACGCTCGTTTTTCATGTCGCTATGTGTAGCGTAACATATTTATGTTCATACCTACCTGTGTAAAGTACAAAACAAGATCAATTGGACTAAGATAATAGACTAGTCAGTTATATGTTGTTAAGAGTAGACCTAACATTAACTATGTAACGATATTAATCAAATCGAGCACTTAACAAACTACCACTCATCCTCCAAAAAATCGAACAATAGCCCACAATTACGTAATAAAACGCCAAAAATCAAGGTCGCATGAAAACAAAACCATAGTTAAACGTGTGTAGCAGACTGGAACCGAACCCGCGGCCCACATCCTGAGTGACGTTTACACCGTGAACGACATTTGTAAGGCAATGTTTTCACTATCGGAGTTACGCGGTCGGGCGGGCGCCAACCAGCCGTGTAAACGCCGCTTTAGGTCAAACATGCACCGAACTGTCTTGATAGCGAGTCTTGTTACGTTTATTGGTATACTTGATTGGGACTACGAAACTAGATATTAAAATCTTTAAAAGCTCTTGTAAACGTTTAGGATAATTTCTGTCTGATTTTCCATAACTGTTTAGTAACAAGAAATGTGATCCTTAGTGCAAGATGCTTTTTAATGTAGTATTTATTTAAAAGCGGGTGAGGCGTTAATGCTTAGTATGCAGTAATTTATAATGATCGGGTAAAACTTGATCGGCTTCGTTACATAGCGAGTTTCTAAGCGAGTGCCGTTTGACCCTGCAGACACTGGGAAAATAGATTTTCACATTATAAATCAAATCAAGTACAAGTGGCTGTTCGGCTGGAAAGCTAACTGTCGGACTCTTGTCTTACATCTCAGCTTGTAACCAGTCAGGAAGAAACGTTTCAGAATCTTAACACCTTTGCACAGGATCCGAAAACCGGGTAAAAGGGTACGTCTATCCAGCAGTAAGCTATAATACATAATTCAAAACCGGGTATAATATATTCAGAACAATATATTACACTTTAAAAAGATGGTCTAAAATTTGTTTCTAGTCCATCCAACATCAAATTAAATAAACAAAAGTGATAGAGAAATAGCCTTTAATACTTAATTTACGAGCTGCCATCTAAAAGCCATATGAGGAGAGTTTCCTACATAATACCGGTATTGAGGCAAACAAGGAGCACATATTCTACGAGAGACTCATATAATCCTATATTTATTAATAACGTTGTCGTCTTAATTGGTAAACCAAGACCAACCTCCGACCTTTATACCTCACATAGTCTATAACTCGTGAACATCATATCAATTATACATGTTCAATTGAGCCCATTGCATATGCATGCGAGCACCGGCTACCCGTTATGCTGATTACATTTAATTAAAACTTATAAAGCAATTCCTTTGCAATTGACAATGTTGTTTGGAAATATTCTGATAAAGTGTGACAATCAAGTGATATAAATGACAGTTGTCACTAGAATAATTATGATCAGTTGGAATTTACTTAAGGAAATTCATGATGCCAAGTATATATTAACTCCTTTATAATTTTATGATGATATTAACGTTTTGTTTTGTCTCTTTCCAGTCATTCTTCGGCCGCTCCTACAACAACCTGAACTCCATCACGGAGTGCAAGAACAATGGCGAGTGCGTCATCAACAAGAAGAACCGCACGGCGTGCAAGGCGTGCCGGCTGCGCAAGTGCCTCATGGTGGGCATGTCCAAGTCGGGCTCGCGCTACGGCCGCCGCTCCAACTGGTTCAAGATCCACTGCCTGCTGCAGGAGCAGCAGCAAGCCGCGCAGTCGCAGTCGCCGCCGCGCGTGCCCACCTCGCAGCATCCGCTCGCGCCGCCCTTCCCACCACATCTGTTCCCGGGACTCGCCAGACCCAGAACAAAAGAAGAACTCGCTCTACTCGGCTTAGACGACTACAAACCACCCTGCTCCGCCTCTCCGGACTCACACAAAAGCGGATCTTCGCCAAAACTCGATGACAAATCTAGATTGTCGCAGTCGAGACCTCAAGACAGACCGCTGACGCCACCCAGAGATACGTTCGTCCCTCTGCAACTAGCCAACATAGCCTCCTTGCCCCACTTCCCCCACTCGCCCTTCTTACCGCCGCCGCCCTTCAGCCCGTTCGCCCACAATCACCCGCTGCTGTTCCCCCCTGGCTTCCACCCCATATACTCGAGACATCTCTTAGACCATGCGGCATTAAGGCAAGCCGCTGAAAACAACAATGACGTTAGAATCGATGACCACAATGAGCGGAATGAATCGTCAAAGCGTTTCTTCCTGGATGAGATTTTAAAACAGCAGCGGTCTACCCAGCCAACCCCTAGGGAAGAGGACGTTATATCTGAAGCTGAGTTTGTCCCGACGCCGCCGGCTGAGAGGAGAACTTCAGAGTCTCCCCTGCAGGAGAACCCCATGGACTTGTCGGTGAAGTCTGACGGGCGGTCGAGTTCCGCGCGACGAAGATCGGATGATAGTGAAGTGATAGTGCCGGACAATGAGGACGGCGAGTCGGGCAGCGGGGGAGGCTCGGCCAGCGAGGAGGAGGACGTCTCCTACTCACAAATCAAGAGGATCAAGCTCCACCCGCTCGACCTCACCACCAAAGTCTGACGCCCTTGCGCCCCCGCGCCCAGAGCCCCGCGCCCCCGCGCCCCCGCGCCGCCGCCTAGTGCCCTAGCTATAGACTGTAACAACGTCAGTGAATGAATTAAGGCCAGTACAGAGGAATGTGATTTTTGTTTAAGCTCAAACACTCGGATGTTGTTTGATTTGTTATCGCTTGAAAGAGTCTATCCAAATACGTATAATAAGTAATGTTTAGTTAATACAATGTTATTGGTACTTAACGAGCCCGGTATAAGGTTATGTACAAAGCAAAATGTAAATAAATAAATTATTCTTTGTATAGCGTAAGTTAGGTTACAATAGATAATGATTATATCACTTTCTTCGAGAATGGAAACAGCCGGGTGTTGCAACATTCCATTTGACTTACAACAACTTATATATTTTTGTATACATTTTTAATATAATTTATTTGTAGTAGAATTTCAAAGTGTTGTTTGTGGTTGTAAAGTGTTAACTTCGGGTGCATTGTGAATCCTCTTTATATTTCTATAAGTCTTCGTATTTCTAAACTGTAGCTAAGTTCTATTATTTAATCACGACTGTCGGCTATACTTTTGTATCGATTTTGTAAAAACAACTCTTATTATCTCTTTGACAACTTGGAAGTTTGACTTTAGTACGTTTTTTGTTCTTTTTTATTTGATATTGAAAAGAGATGGTAAGAGTCTTAACATTTATACTCGATGTTACATGAACATTCCTATTTTTGCTCAATATTGTTGATGTAGATTATCAACATTTTCATTTACTCAATGTAGTGAAATTATTCAAGACATTCATACTCAAATGTAATACTTTGACAAACGTGTTTTTTGTAAATATAAATATAGGTAGAGTGTTTTTTTTATTTCGTAAACAAATGTTTGTAATGAATACATTCCACGGAGACGTACAAAATAAACTATTCATGCACTCGACTTTGGTTTTTCTTTATCCCCATGTGTTAATGAAGTGAGGCGCAAAAGCCAGCCAGCCCAGAAACGTTAAAAGCCTCGATGGTTTAAGAGTACATTAGTATGCCTACATGCAATATAGCCTAACTTAGTACGTGCCTGAAAAGCACTAAAATAGAGGACGCAAGTCGCTATGTAAATTGTAAATATGAATTTAGACACAAGAAGATAGATTTTATGCAAACGTTCAAAAATATGCAAAAACTAATTCACTTGTCTCAAATCTGACATTAAAACAACAAGCAAAACCACAACATTAATAACAGGATTGCATTTTTGCATTAATTGACAACTCAAACTTGGTATTAGCTCAATCTTTGGCTAATAAAACGTCAATTTACCATCCACACTAACAAGGAGGACCTTGTATTGTTCGGATATTCTTCAATCCTTAATAAATTGATAGATTGCCATGCAAATAAGCCAGTAAGGTGCGGCAACAATCAGTGTGTATATAAATCTTAAGATTTGTAACAACAGACAAAATGTCAGCTAATTTACATAAACGCGGCAAAAATAAAGACTTAAATTACTGAGAACCAGTAATTTGTTGAGATGCCATATTTGTTAATACGTAACCAGATATCGTTTTAAGAATAACTTGTGTGATATTAATCGGCTTTGTCTGCGACCTGTCGTGGTGTTATTGGTTTTCCTTTATTAGGAAATTCCTAGAAAAAATCTTGTTTAATTAAACATGTGTCTCGTTACAAAAAAAAAGGCTATTATATTAGACGTCATACGTTTACGGTGTAATCTTTAAACTACTATCTAATATGAGACAGGGAAACAAGGTAGGCAAGTAAATATGTAGTCTAAACATGCAATAATCAAAAATATAGTCAGCACAATTGACGTTCACATTAGATTAAGTTATAACTGCACGTGCAAAATGGCGAATCAAAAACTGTTTTCACAACAAAAAATGCGTAATAAATCATTATAGATAATTCCAAGCTCACACCTAATAACAACTTAGCGCGTTAAAATATGATTCTAATAACTATCTTTATGTAATAATGCGTTATTTCTGCCGCGATTCCAAACATACTGACCAGTCGTGTATAGGCGGTTTGTGATGAAAGGATAAAAAAACTCAATGTAAATAAAAAAAAAAACAAAAACAATTTTAAACTTTACGACAGCTAAATATTTCAGATATCTAGACAAACAAAAATGACGTCACTGACCAAGATGAACTGTAGCGAAAAGTTAAACACTTAAAACAGTAATTAAAGTTTACAGTTTGGTATATTGATGATACAATCTGATGCAGACTAACAAAAACTAGACGAATGCACAACACTAATAGTTAACGACCTCGCCGGCACTGAACACACGACCTACCACAATGACATTAAGTAAAGTTTACTACTGAACTACTAGAAAAAATATATAGTAGGTAAACTACTTTTAGTGCAGGCAAAATTATGGTGCTGTACATCAATTTAAAAATAGCTATATTTTGTTTAAATACGTCGCCAAAGCTCTCAAAATAATGTATAAGTATAGTCCACTTTGAGGTCAAATCTATGTAAAAGTATACTCGTATACAGTAAAAACTATGTACGAACAATATTTTTAAGCAATATTACATGCAAAAGCTAGGTTTCCACTAAAAATATGAAGATATATGTAATTCAGGTCAACGGTAAATCTGCCCTTGATCTGCCACAACATGCAAAAAACAAAACAAAATCACATTTCGGAATCGTGAAAATCGCATATACGACCCCGGTAGCGGTAGCGATCGCTCAGATCATAAGAATTATAGATATACATTAAACTAAAATATAATAAAGCTATGAAAAAAATTACCACGACCGAACAAGGAAGCCTGATGCACTTCCTAAACAATTCATCTTAAAATAAATTTAAAACAAAAGCTTAAAATGATTAATCACATAAAGTAGCCGCTTTAAAAACTGTCCAAAAACGTTAATGCTCTATAAATTGTTGATTATTAAAGAAAAAACGCGTTAATTCTCGCGTTACAAAGACGAAAGTCCCAACGGCGTGATCTATGACGGTTGTCTCCATATATCAACGCCCCGCTGCGCGCGCGCACCGCGTACACTCATTATTTTTAAAACATAGCTCACTTATACGGTGATATTGTTGCAAAAAGTTGGTATATATTGCTGTAAAAAGTCTTCAGTCGCAGGAAAGTTAATGGCGGCCTGTTATACGGGATGCCTTCGGATCGCGGATCGCACATTCATACCCATTAATACTATTTTCGATTAACTGAATGTGTTATTTCTTATGTTAGGTGTTTATTTCATTCATAAAGTGTGATTAACGTTATAATGTGGACGGGTTTCTGCGGGTGATGTCACTACTAAGGGGATATATGCTTTATGGCGAATCTTATTAGTTTCTTAACACGCGTCTATTTCAAGAAAAATGGCAGGTGAATCTCAATCGGTTTTAATACTTTAATCCTTTTTATATCGTAATAATAAAATAACGGGATTTTGATGAATAGTATAATAAAAACCACCTGCGATGTAAATTTATGCTACATGGATATTTTGTCAAAAGTTTAAAACAAGCTTTAGATTTCATTCATAAACATCAAGACATAGCGTTGACATTTTGCAAGGCATACAAAACACATCGTGTATATAATATAGCTGTATTTCTTTTTTACTTAATAGAAGACTATTGATCCCTTCAAAACTTCCAAGCCCTAAGTCCGACTACAGTCATAAAACCTGGCTTAGCAGCAAAGTTTCACAAGGAAACAGAATGCAGTACCTGTACCATGAACTCTTAAAGCAGGACTATTGCCGCTGTGGAAGCGAGACAGCGCAATACACTGCGCGTATCAGCGTCTCGTCTGTCACACGACGATAACACTACACTATGAAGTTTCCAGTGTGTACCTATTTTGTATATAGATGAGATTTAGTTAAATGACAAATGTAAGCCTACTTGACACTGTTGTCGTTGTAGGATTATCACTGAATGTTAATTATCTGAATACGAAAATTAGGCACAGTAACAAGTACACTCGAACGTTCATTAACCTGAAACCTGACTTTAAAATAGCGGAATCAGGCCCCAGGAAGACTATACTAGAGCTAAGTTAACACAAAATCATCGCCTCGAGGCAAAAAACAATTAGTTTCATTTAACAGCTACAGATCTCGTAAAACACAAAACCAATGCATTTTATTAAATACAGAGCTCTTAATACCTCATCTCTCAAACCTTTATGTGGGGTATCAATGTTTTATCGCTTGCCTATCCCAACAACTAAATTGATTTGGATCATAAATTCGCTTTCAAACGATTACTGCTGAAATGGAAAACGTTTATCTTAAACATGAGTTTACACTGAATTATAAAGGATTCCTATGTGAGAAGTTTATAAAAGATCGAAGGACAAAGTCAGTGTCAGTTATGGGGGACGTGACCACATATCGCAAAAGACAGACAGGGTTTTAGGACGGAAGGGAAGGCCTTCGCCCAGCAGTGGGATCTGATGCGGAACTAAGAGCCCTTCGAATATTTATTAAAAAGTTTTCATTAATAAGGAAAAAATACGGACAACTAGCGAGAAACGTTAGGGAAATAAAAAATATGCCTAAATTCTTTGCAGTAAGTATTACCGATTTTATATATTTGTAGACAGAAACGTGTTATAAAAAAATCGGACCTAAAATAACTTCTCAATATACCTAACACAAAGTAATTTATAAACGTAGGGTTTGAGAGTGCATTACCAGCTTTAAACAAAACATGATATGCGAATAATAGGCTATAACAGACTTATTACAGATATCGATAGTCAGCAATCGATCAACTGATTCCTTACTCTTATAATTATCAGATTAACAATAAAACCGAGCAGTACTCACAAGCTGAGTTTAATCAGTGTAAAATAAACCATCTCACGTCAGTGTTTCCGATTGATTTCTAAAGTTACAGTTATTACGCACTAAAATATAGGCGCAGTACGTTTCATTTTTTGTTTATACTATCGCCTTATACTGTGAGTAAAAAAAAAGGAATTTTGAACTTGATACGCCGAATTTATTCATGTACTACTAACTTATTATTACTATTTTATAAGAAAAAATCGGGTTAGTTATACCATTTATAACTCAAGTATGAGAGGACCGTCTAAAGTCTACTCCGTCCCGAATAGCAGACGAACTAGGAAAGCATGGGAAAATGTTACGGGACGTTAAAATTAGGAGAGTGAAACCGCGAGGCAGAGCTAGTATTTGATAAAGTCAACTGATAAAGTTTATAAACAACAACACCACATTCAACGAGTACAAATGTACACTGATTTATTTACTACAATATGTCGAATAAACATATTATTTATTTTGCAATCAAATCGTAAGTAGTGGTTGCCAAAAATTTCTAAATATTTTATGAGTAAATTGTCTCACTAAGATGAAAAACCAAGAAAACATTGTCGCAAAAAGGAAGGTGTAGATTTAAGTAATGATAAAGAATGGACAAGGACCTCCACGATAGGACGATACTTAAATAATTTGATCTTTCAAAAATCATTTCAAACACTACTGGTTGGCAAATAATTCGGTCTGTGATATATATCAACATAATCCTTCAACTAGTGGCCTCAGTTAGCATATAAACCTACAGACGTAAACTACAGCCATTAAGCCTTAACTCATAACTGAATGAAATAATTGGTAACTATAATAAATTGTCATAAAGAGTCTAAAATACAAGTGCCGCCATTAAAAATAGCGAGGGCCGCTTAACTGCGGGTCGGCTCCTAATTATGTATTCAACTACACAAAATGACCTATAACATGGTGGTTATTGTGCGCCTGCGCAGACTTTACTACTGTTACACAAGTGGCTTCAACTTGCGTTAGGTATAGCTGGGGACGAAGAGCTAGGAGGCTAGATGTGGCTGGAGGTTTAGGTGTAGATAAGGTTGGGAAAAATTGGTTATAGAATGCGTAGCTTTTGAAAGTACTTTGTCATCTATGCATGTAAATATTTTTTTGTTACTGTCTTTTACTATGGACTAATTCACCATTAAGACCAGAGATGGCTTCGAGTTAATTTTCGGTACTGCGATTTAGAAATAGGTTTACCTAAAATATAGAAACTATAATTATGAGCAGGTCAAGAAAAGCTCTATTCATTTCTTGTGAAGAATTGTCTCACAAATAAGTATATAGTAATAAACAGAGGAAAATTTTCGTACTTGTAAAATTCTTACAGTATATGATGTTTTGAATTAAAACTTTATCTTTCTACTTGAAGGTTTCTCGTCACTTCCAGCAGCGCTAGGTCTATGTGCGGAGATGTGCCTATGCTCGTGTCTTCGGGTCAAGGCTCGCCCGCTCACATGCGACGGTATTAACTATCAGACGCAACTACGCTATAACTCTTACATTTCAAATGTTCGCTAATTCTAATCATAATATTAAAGTTTGGCCTCACTTGTCTAAATACCTTTGTATTGTCAGGCTTTTAGGTGAACTGACTAGTTTCATAATAGACCTCGAATAAACTAAAATTATGAAAAAAATATCCAAATTATTTTAAATGGATATTATCGAGATTCTGAAGCCTAAAAAGGTGAAGACCACTGTAAAAATTACTAATGTAAACACATGAAACTCAGAGAATGTTTTTAGGGTTCGATATTTTCAGACTATTTAAAATTTTGAGTAGCCTACCGAAAGTTTCCATATTTTAAAGAAAGTCTTTCATCAACGTTATCAGCTTAACACACTATTTAGTTTCAGTACTCTATGCGAAATATTTGACAGCGTATTTTTAACATAAGTTTCAGTTCCGCATATACCCACTAAAACTTATTTCAATCGTCCGTATCGAACCTACATTTTCTACATCACGCACACAGGTTGTTGGCTTTCATATCAAAAGCAGTGTACAGTCGCCGCCGACTTAACAATTCCCAAAGTTTTTTTTTTTATCTTTGCTGTTAGCCTGATTGCCGGCTTTGACTGCTTCACCGGACTTAAATTCCCAAAGTCCTGCCCGTTATACACAGCGTTACTAATAACAAACTTAAAAGCAACTCAAAAACAAGTGCCTGTTATATCTCCTTTCTCTATCTCTTTCAGGTGGAAAGACAGAGATAGATATACATTTAAGGAGGTCTTAAAGTTTTGGGTGTTTGTGTCGCGTGACCGTCGGCGTCGCGAATCTATAATTACTATTTGAATTACGTTACGTTTCTGATTTGATAACTTCGGTTCTGCTTACTTCGTGATATTGATAGGCGATAGAAAGGCTTAGACTTGTTGGACTAAAGTATTTTCGAAGGAATTTTTAATTTAACTACCGATTTTTGTATTATTTGATCGAAAACTGACCAGACTATTACATACATACAGAAGTAGAAAAAATAAAAAAATGCAATGCAGCATGATTAAAAGAGTTTTTTTTTTTATAAAAAATAGCAATTTAAATTAAAATTTTAAATGAAAAAATGGCATATTATTTTCTGCAATGCAAGTGAGATCAATTTTCGCGTATATGTAATACATTTTGTCTACTGTCTACTCATATATAAATATTTTTTGACTCAACAATTTTTCGGCCACTCAACAAACCTCATTACCTCAAACAAGCAAAAAAAGACGATCAATATGAATTCCTAATTCAAACTCGCATCACCTCTCTATACGGATGTGTGACTTCATTGCGCACTTGCGCAAGCGCAGAAACATTGGAAATGGCACGCGACGTAATTAATACCGGTGTCATGACCCGGGGTCACCACTTGCCGATTCGATTTTTAGCCGATATCCGAGACTATTGTGCAATCTATGATAAATTATTAAAGGAATATAATTGCTAAAGTAATGTTTGTTCATGTTATTAGATATATAGTTTTATGTAGGTAGGCAGTGCATTCCATACAAATTGGATGATAAACCACTTATTTTTAAAACCTTAACCTTTACTAGATTTGGATCTATGTAATGTTAAATGGAATACATTGTATTATTATTTAAAGACTGCCTCGTTGGCCTAGTGGCGCTAAGCGCGACTGCTACGCTGGAGGTCTTGGGTTCGATTCCCGAGTCGACCAAGGTATTATTGGGTTTTTCTATTAAATTCTTACTAGCAGGTCGGAGTTTGGATTTATGCCCGGTAAGTGGCAATAGGCTCGCTCCCTATTACATGGGACCTAAACATATCGGCGAACTGTGGGTGTACATTGGTACACCTCTGCCTACCCCTTCGGGGATACAGGCGTGATGGTGTTATTATTTAAAGCATCTCAGACAGATTTCTAAATACTTAACAACAAGTATCACTTGCTTGTGAAAGTATCTTGCTCTTCCTTAGATAAGAATGGCATTTCGGATTAATTGCTCATTAAGTTTTAATTCAACTTTGATACAAACTGCCTATAAACACTTGCCTTTGATTGCCTACAGCCACATAAGGAACACGATCAACGACTAAAACTAATTATATAATTAAATTAACTTAGCCATCAATACAGATACGTTTCCCAGATAGACTGATTACAATCATATAACAGTAATTAAAAAACCAGAACCACTTTAGTACCAAAATATTAAGACGTTTGTAAAACATCAAACAGGCTATTTATCGGTAATTTAACTCTAAATGGCAATTATAATATCATATTAATTAAATTATAATTCAATGGCTGTTTAATTTAAAACGTCCGGCTTTCGAAAACAACGTCTTGAGTCGTAAAACTTAAAAGTGTGTTGTTTTTATTTAAAACTGCTACTTGTTAATGACTAATGATATGGTATTATAACACGCACATAAAGATATATAAATAATCAGTGTTCAGTGGCCACGGATTTTGTTCTGCGTATAATAATAATAATAACATTCCGGGACATCTCACACACGGTTGTCTGATCCCAAGCTAAGCAGAGCTTGTGTTATGGTAACCAGACAACTGATAAACATACTTATATATTTTTAAATACATATATATTATAGATAAATTACACCCAGACACCGGACAAATGATCGTGCTCATCACACAAACATTTGTCCCGGGTGGGAATCGAATCCACGACCTCCGGTATAGCAGTCAGGGTCTCTAACCACTAGACCAAATAATACAGACATTGCCTTCATCGCTGGGCAAAGTTTGCCAAATGGGACCTTAACGGTCCCTCTGCGCAAAGGTTTGTTATCATTTGGAATAAAAAAATCCGTGTAACTGCTAACCTGAGGGTTAGCGAAATAGCGACCAAAACTAAAACTGGTTTAAAACTTGGTCGAACCCGGTTGAGAAGTCGAGCTTATACCCGTTGAATAATATTACGTAGCTTGATTATTAGTTGCAACAAGAATTCTATTAGTCTCTAAAAAAATAATAAAAAACCAAAACAAACGAGAGCAAAAGTTGTACATAATAATTTCAAATATAGAAGATGATCTTTCCAATAAATTCTTATAGCAGGAATTCAAAATTGTTTATTTATAAATACAGCTACTGCACTATACTTCTAAGTTTATATTATAAACAGACATCCTATATTTGGGTATCAAAAGCAAAGCTTTCTCAGTATTCCAAAAACTAAGTCACAAAAACAAAACACTAACCAGTCCACTAATTTAAAATGTTAATTATACAGACTATGACGCCGCATTACATAAACATACACTAGACTCTAGATAATACTAATATTTTATGTAAATATAGCTCTTTCTATATATTTCTTGAATAAGAGTAAATTCCTGACATAGCTAGATCGAGTTTCTACCGGTTTTAATTTGAATGTTATTTTTATAGGTGACGCTTAAGAAAGCGTGGTATATATTGTGATATATTGTAATGGTCTGGCTACTACAAAATCATAAGGTATTAATTACATAAGTTTGGAATAGCCGCGTTATTCGTAGATAACATCTCGTCCACCCACGACTGGAGACAAGAGATAAACTATTTCTTAATATACTTATAATATTCCCGTTAAAATAAATGACGATCCGTTTGGCCTAGTGACAGAGTTTGGTCTACACTTAGGGTCGTGTTATACAAAAACAAAACCATTAAATTCGTTGTAAACGACGAATAGGTACCAATGAAATATACAAATTATAAAGCAATAAAAACTAGAATAATTCTGCACCTATTAATGGGTCGAAACTTAAATTAAACGTCCAAAACACCTTCTTACGAATGAAAACGAATTTAAGTATCAATGTAACATGGTGTAATTGATAGTCGCAATTCATCACCAGTCTGTAACATGTATTGGAACTTTAGAGTATTGTGTCACAGTACGAGGCAGCACGAATTAGCCCGACTTGCTCCGTGATAGGATTCAGTTCGACATCAGGGGACTATTCTGGTGACTAGTCGATATAACGATCGCAAATAAATAAGAGTTTGGCATGATTATGCTTAGTTTAATTTGCGATATTACAGTAAATTTAGTAGATGAAAATAACACAACGTTTGTACATAATATATATATAAGTCTGTAACAATCGACGTATCAAAGAGTCATAACTAAAAGGCCGACCTTAGGTATTAAATAATTTTAAAACAATTCTCTTTACTAAATTATTGTACTTAAATGTCAGCAGTAGCTAAAAATTTGAGGTACTAATGCCATTCCCCAGGTCACTCAAATGTAACTGTACTCCTCGTAATATTTCATTGATATCCCGTAGCTATTAACACATTAATCAAACAAATGCTAACGCATATACTTTCGTCATAGTTTTACTAAAACGATCGATTATCTTACGCGATTAAAGGTTTTCCTGCACAGGTGTGATGCATTGCAACATACACTCGCTCATTATTTACTTAAATATAGTTAAACATCCGGATAGTTATGACTCGGTCATTAATTAAATTTCAATTAAGTTTAAATGAAAACTGCCTCGTTGGCCTAGTGGTGCTAAGCGCGACAGCTATGCTAGAGGTCTTGGGTTCGATTCCCGAGTCGACCAAGGTGTTGGGTTTTTCTATGAAATTCAGTAGCAGGTCGGAGTTTAGATTTGTGCCCGGTTAGTGACAATAGGCTCACCAATATTACATGGGACCTAAACATATCGGCGAACTGTGGGTGTACATTGGTACACCTCCGCCTAACCCTTCGGGGATACAGGCGTGATGATATGTTATGTTATGTTAAATGAAAAGGGGTTTTATGGTGGAAAATGGTAATGGCACTGACAGTCAAAATGTTTAATCACTTTAATTAAAAGCAAAACTATTGACCAAAATTGAGTGGATTTACTGAACATACTACAAGTTCATTGTATATTTTTTGTATTAATCGATCAATACATGTCATACAAACTCGACTATTTAACAAGCTTGATTTAACTAACCACCAACTGTCAAACATTACGTAATTACGAAGACGTACGATCAGTTACAAAAAATATGAAATAGCGAGTGTTGTTGATAATAGCGGACTGATCGCGAACCAATACGTTACAACTACGATTGTGTTCAATGGAGACATAGGTCAGGAGTTCAGGGGGGAACCTTAATGACTTATTCATGATCCTCATCCGAGCACCTGGCTGTATTTAGACGATGAACTCATGTAGTTTAGTATCGATACATCGAGATATTGATTTTTATCGGATCGAGTAATCGTCGATCGTTATTGTAATCGGTCCTTTGATGAACGCTTACGGCAATTAATTTGGTCCAAGGATAAGGAGTGTCAGGTATTTGTGAAGCTATTTCTCCGGTCACGCTCTTCCGCCGCGGGTTGGGCAAATATTTGAAGGCTTTTATTATAAACAAATCTTGTTGCCTGGGGAACTATTCCAAGTTTATTAATTAACAAATTAAAGTGTTTGATCTTGAAATGAAGTTGTTAAGATCAATTTGTAGATGCAAAAATATTTGATGAAGAAGATGTGGTTGTGTCGGCTTAAACGTTTTTGAAGTGGATCCTCCATATGCCTAAATGTAATAAATGTATTAAAATTACTAAAGCAGACTAATTCTTACTTCTCGAAAATATATTTAATAAAATTATCATCGTGACGTTATTTCAGAATGAGCTTGTATTCAAATACAAAGGTTAATAACAAAACCTTTTTTTTTAATCCAAATAACTATTTTGTTATTAGAAAGACCTTGCAAATAAAGCAATAACAGAAACCAAAATATTTATGTGCATTTATAATCTGACCATAATTGCTTTTGATAAATGCTCCCAATTTATATTGACCACGTTTGTTTTGTAACATTCACCTCCCAGTCTATTTACCTTGGGTTATGTTGTGGTTACATTTTGTCATTTATCCTTAATCACCGTAAAATGGTTATGAAAAGTAAAACATAAATATTGGACATAGTTATCTTACAATCGTTCAGTTTTAATGGAACCCAATCAAGTTGATTTGGCGTTGTAAATGAATTGATTTCTAATTGGCACTCGTTATATTTATTGCAATATCTGACAGTTTTGAATCAGTAGGTAACAAACGCAGTCAAAATCTTAGCCCAATCAAAACATTTACATAAACGAAACCACAAAGTGAAAAAATAACGAAAATCGAATGATTTGAGTTGTGGTTACGATTTAGGCTCTATTTTAGTTTTTTGCCTTTTTTTATAAAAGTTCAAATTCCATCAGCGTTCACATAAGACTTTGGTTTAATCATAAACATACAATACCCCTCAAGACGCTTTTCTTAGGTCTGTGCATGTGCTTCAAACAATTTACATTAAGTAAAATTAATATGGCTAGCATTCTAGAAATAAAAAAGAAAAATATCCTTATACTCCAAATATGAACCCAGGGCTGGCGCCTCAAAACTGTCAAAGGTAACAGTTGTGACGCACAGACAGACAAACAAGACGAGCAACACGGAGGGGTCAAGCGCCACATATTATGTAATTAAATTCATAACTACAACTTTCTACGTGAGAACATTTAATAATGTACACTACCATTGGTCTGTTTCTCATGTTAAACTCACTCAGATAAACGACCGAAAAAACATGAAACATTCGTGTGTTTGCATACCTACGAATTTACAAATATTAATGTAATAGTGTAGAGCTTTTAAGAAGTTTGTGTCTATCAAAAATTGATTAGTTTTCATAAATTACAGAACATAATCTCCTTACTTTTGACTTTATATTTGTTATGATCATTCAATATCTTTTTTACTGCTTATAAATTATGCGGAAACACTAAATTATCTGTCTACTTGTATCGAAATTTTGTCACACTCACTCCAAACTCACCTCACAAAAAACTCTCAAACATTTAGTAGTTCCTATCAATGTAACCTAAGTATTTAAAAGTGGTAAACAACGCAGTCCATTTGTTTTTATCACTGTAGCGTCCCGCGGCGCGTGCGCAGCTCTCGGAGCCATCATAACGACGCTAAAGCCGCGCGCACACGATCCACACTTCACCGGTTCGAAACTCGATTCTAAATGATTACTATAAATTACCACAATTGTTTATACGAGTATTTATTTCCTGGTTTTTATTTGAAATCAATAGTAATGAGATACGTCGATAATGAGATGATTACTACTTAAATTCGATGCTTTTGTTTAAGGTTTTTCTTGTATTTTAATTAGATAGTATACAGTTGTTGTCCCACGCTTCTTTCACAATTAGTTGTAAATGAACGGACAATATTAAGATATCTTCGTCAAGGTAATTATAAGTTTAGTGCCTCAGTCGCAACTACATGCCCTGGGCGGGGCGACGCCAGACTTGCTAGAGTTTCGTTCAGACATAGATCTATTAGCTATATATAAATAGGTAGATTCTTGTAAACTCTATTTTATAGTATTTAAACTGTTAAAACTATTTGATGATCTTCAAGGAATGAAAAAAAAATCTAAATTAGGAAAGTCGATCTAATAAAACAAAATGTGTGTAGTTTTGTTAACAATTAATATCGTTTTTAAGATTGATTATTTTGTAGAAAGAGATTCTTTACTATAAAATAAGCATAACACAACATATTATGTAATATATTTAGCAATGAAAAACCATGTATCACATAAGAAATAATGAAAATCCGGTTTCCCATATGAACTCACCTTAACAAGCGTTGTAATGAGCAAACGTTAATGAAAATAGCAAAACCTAGATAAATATTACATTAAAATTAACGGTACCCATTAGTTAAAGGACAATGTTAATGTTATGACAGGCGGGAATCCGGAGCAGTTAACCCTACTAAATAAACCAAGTCATTAATGCCTGGAAAGGTTTGTTCTTAGAATTGTATTCATTCTTAGAAGTTTTAGATCCTTTAGTGAATTTTTAACCTTATGTTTTATGAGTGAGCATATGGCGCAATCAATATTAGTAACTTTTTTAGAAAAATGTTTTAGATTATAAAACCAAAACATAGAAAAACTTAAAGTGTAAATCGGCCCGATTGTCGCCTTAGCTATTCAAGTTAAATCACAAAGATTTTTTTTTTACCAGCCATTTCAGTCCCACTGCAGGGCAAAGGCCTGTCTATCCTCCTTCCATTTCGCTCTGGTTAGGGCCATGGTCATCCACTCCTAATCAAAGAAATCTAGCTCGTCCTGCCATCTCCGACTGGGCCAACAGCGATGTCAAACGAATTAATAAATTATTTTTACGATACATAGTGCCAAACTGTCTGTGTCAGTGAATTATGAGGGATGACGAAATTTATTCTAAAATAATATTTGCGTTGACGTTCGTATGAAACTAAATTGTGACTTATAGTGTCCTCGTAATAATTAATACGATAAACTTTACAAGATCTTAAAGCTTATTGATTTTTCTAATTCTAGGTATGTGACTGTTCAACGGTATTACTTATATGATCTCAAGGAACATGTATAGTGAGTCATTTCACAGCTATTTCCTCTTAAGTCCTTAACTTGTTTTACATTCAAGTACCTCTACCGTTTGAGTCATTTGGTATACTAATAAACACTTCTTTTCGAAATGTCGTGGTGGCCTAGCGGTTCAATGAACGGATTTGTGTGCACGAGGTTGCAGGTTCGAACCCGGGCAAGTACCAATGTAACTTTTCAAAGTTATATGTACTTTCTTAATTATTCTAAGACACTTCTGACAAACGGTGAAACAAAACATCGTGAGGAAACCTGGATTCCAAAATCTGGGATCTGAAATCGCCAATCCGCAGAGAGCAAGCGTGGTGATCAATGCTCATGCCTTCTCTATATGGGAAGAGGCCTGTGCCCAGCATTGGGACGTTTATAGGCTGGATTATTATGTAAAATAAATACTGGTATTAAAACCAATATGAGTATTAGCCGACTAATCTACCATAACAACAATCTAGATATTGAAAATGTGTGTTCGTGGATTCTCTGTACATTAGCTACTCTATGAAACGCTTCCCCCTTCAAAAAGGAGATTATAAAACTACGCACCGTTAGTCGCCGCAAACAAAGCATATCGCGCTACCAAATCAAATTATTCGCACCTCGCGAAGAAAGTACAAAAGCAAACACGATAATTTCACGTACAAAGCTACCGACGCTTACACGGATAAGTCAGCAACGTAAACAATAATCGCTAATTGTTAGCGGAGAAGTAATTAATGGAGGCTCCTTGGCGAGGCTATCGCGGCGTATCGCGTGCAGGCTTCAACTCGACACGCATCCGAATTTCGCGCCATAGAAAGTTTTATCACTGAAATCGATTACAACAATGGGAATCTCGCATCGCGACTACTCGATTGTAGCAATCCATTCGATTTGCGAGTGGTGTTCGTAAAGAGGCTGTAATTGGCCGCAACAGGTCACTGCTACCTAGCAATGGGCTCGGGAACCGACTGCGTCTCACATTCGTATGCTATTATTATTACTTTTATTAGCACTTACGGAACCACACACTTATAATATTTTTAGCGCGTTTTACTACAATTCCTGTATAACATTTTATGTAAAATTTAAGCTAGTTTCTGTTAATAGTTGACATCGAAATAAGTTACAAAATATTCTGATAAAGACACTGTTATTATATTTATTTGCTCAAACAACATTTAAATCTCGATTTATCATTTATCGACCACTAAACAAGCTCTCTATTATTGTAGTTTAGTAGATAAGGACTACCAAAATCAATATTGTAAAAGAACACAATTCTTTTTAAACGTTACGAAGAAAACTCAAACCGGTAAACCGTTGTATCTGGCCCAGCATGTCCAAATACTGTGTAAGGCCCGGCCACATTGATCTTAGCTTAACGCTAAACATACATTACTCACTCTATCCGAAATGTTTATCACACCATCGATTTAATGTGTTTTTTATTCATGAGCGCCATAGATTAAGTTATCAACCCAACTTGGTACTACATCATTAATCTGTTACCGAAATGGCGTAAGTCAAAATGTTTTACATTTCTCGTGTTTTGGATGTGGTTGAAATAGTGTGGAGCGGGTATTATGTAGAAAAAATATAAAAGGTATTATGGTCGTTAGGTTTTGTAAAAAATCTTTTGTTTATTTGCAAGTCACATTACATACGGCTTATAAATATTGCCTAGCCAATAGTGATTGTAGCAAGACTGAAAGCAATATTACCTTCAAATTTTGTATTTTGCTAAAATATAGCGACCATCCAATTTTACAAGATTTTCCTTCAAATATCGTGTCTTTTTAGCAAATTTTCTTTCACTCCATTTTCACAAACTCGGCTTACAAAAAACGTGAGCACATTTATTACACAGCTAACACTTCTCATGCACAATTATGTTGAGACGAATCGCGATTTCGACCGTCGTGAACGAACCACGACCATTAATTGTTTGTATTCTTAAACAATTAACAGTTAAAAATCATATTTTGCTAAGATTATTGCATCCATTTTTATGGATAACGGGACTTGTGCTTACTTAACCCATGACTATGTAAAGATATAGATTTTACAAAATTCAATGAAATCTGGTTATATCTACAAGCCCGGGTGGTATGTGTTCAAAACAGTGCGTAGTTTTATTGATATATATTATATAGGATAACGTAAATACATAAATTTAACTACATTGTAATCTTCAATTATTTATTACTTAGAGTTAACTGAAAATATACAGCGAAAACATTTTGCTAGTTATATTTATCCCTTACTGTATCTAAAATCCTACGACAGTAATTATGTCCAAGATTTAACACCAGAGTAGGCAGTATTGGTAGTTAGTGTTGACAACTGGCTACTTGCAAATTAATTCCAACTAAACCAGTGAATCAACGTGGGCAGGCTCCTACATCCACAAAACCTAAACACAATTCCTTTCGCTAATTTGAATAATTATTCCAATGATAATTACACGCTATTTGTGATAATAATGCACGATATATCACCGCAGTGTTGTGGAGGCCACTAAATTTAAATCAGTCGACAGAAGACAACGCCGCGAGGGAAACGTGTGGTAATCACTAAATTTATGAACGAAAGAAATTCTTCGAAATAAGTTAAGTTTGACCTATGGCTTTTCTTGCATTTTTACTTGGTATCTGATATACCGTTGTCTTAAATAGCTTGATACACTTCCTTAAAGAATGACCTATAAACATACAAAGTTTTATTCAAATCAGACCAGTAGATCCAGAGATAAGTGCGTACAAACCAACAAACACTTTTTTTTTCTTTTGTTTGGACATACTCGTAAATAACTTATCTACTGGGTCGCAGGTCACGGAGGACTTAAGAAATTACCTTTTTTATCTTAGTGTCGAAAGCTGTGATCTCGTTTCGTATGAATTATGAGGACCATTTGTCTCGGCGCACGCGCAACTCTGCTTACTAATTGGCCTATGACGATGTGTTTATGTTGGACTTAATTTATGGTTGTTGAAGAGAAACTGTTAACGACTGATGACTGGTAAACGTTATTACTTTCGATACAATGATTTGAAGAGACTAATTATTATATTATCGTTAATTATTTTTGTCTCAAAGGTAGGTTATAATGATATAAATAATCTTATATGTAATGCCATATGGAATCAAAAAAGATCTACTATCTAGGTATCGGATGCAATTGAAAACCCTATAACCTATTTCATAAAACTGAATTGAAAAACCTGTTATCTTACATGTCATGGGTACGATACTTGTCAATAGTACAATGAAATGCTTGTCATTGATGACACTATAATAATAAAAGCGGATTTATTTCTATGCTATTAAAGACGATTTTCGTTTGTCTTTTCTATCACATGCAGTTGTTTGTCCCAACTCAACAATAAGTTTCAATTTTCCGAAGAGCGAGGAACGATGTCATCCATCAAATGTTATGCACCATCTGCCGACAAATTGGATGTGTCGAATACAAATCTATCAAGTGACATGTGACGTCACCGGACAAGTAAGATGGCTCCCACGATTTATTGCCGGTTGTAAAGAGATGCAGGAAATATGCAGCGATCTGAATTGCATGTGCACCATGGTCAACTTTCTTAGTCTGGATTTGTGATTTATTCTGACACTATTAGCGCAAAATGAGTCCATAAAACATATAAATAATAATATTAGTCTTTGTAATGCTCCACATGACAAGGCTGCCTCTGACGAAAGCGTATTCATTGTACATTTTTCAACAGGACCTCGTCGGAAAACTCGGAAACTAAACTAAAGTAAAATTGCAGAGGTGATCCGCGCAGCCTTATTTATTGAAATCTGAGTAAGTAATAAAAAAATTCTATTCGTTTTCTAGGAAACATTGTCATGGCTAGGAAATCATTCTTTAAATATACGAAACTCAAATTCCTTTTTCACAAAATATTCTATGCCATCGTTCTCACGTTCATCACCTCAAATTGTTTCTTTGTTTTTAATCAAGAACACGTATTCTAGAATACATTGTTAGAATCGATTTAAAAGGCATGTGTGAAATCTTCAAACCTGAAATACCTGTCTTTTCTCAAAATATTTGTAAATCCTGATTCCATGATTTGATTGCGAAGTGTGAAAATCAGCACCGTGAAAATTGTAGATATTTCGTCGCTCTGGGTTATAGTGGAAGATAAAAAACAAACAAATAATAAAATACAAAAGCTAATGAGAAGTATTATAAGTTAACTAATATTAAGATTTGGATGAGGCTGGCACCGTATAAATAACACGAAAAAGGGAAGGCGTCTGCCCAGAAGTGGGAGGACAAGATGATGATGAAGGCTCGATAACTCATAGAGCTTTGGAACTCAACTAAAACTTTAAGAATCAACTTCAAGTTTTATAAATAATGCCACTTTAAAAGTGCAGATAAATTATGCTAACTGAACTAATATTCAGGATTAACAAGAGGTTTATATAAACTTCAGGTCTCAAACTAATCTGTTTAGCAGGTTCCAAATCCACCAATAATCTAGCTGTAATTACATCGTATGTTGTTCCGTGCATGTCTGCCCTGCGTGTTGTTCTTGCTTCACATACCGTGAAGATGCATCGCCAATCCCGCACATTGGAAGGTTTTGCATGAACGTTTGAAGCTACCGTCTGCTCCCAGATAATTGCTCGCCAGTTGCGAATGCGTAGCTAACTCATAAATACTGAAACTTCTATAATTATCGCCTTTTTTGTGGGTTCATGGATCTCGTTGTTATAGGCACCTATGTATTTTATATACGCGACCACCTTGTAGAATATTAGGAGATATGAACTATATTTCGTACACAAAGTTTGTTTACGAAATATTTTTCATTTTTTTTTATCCCAAGCAATATATAAATTGCTTTCAGGCAATCAGCTGTAGTACATTTATTATTAGTTTGTCAATTTTTACGACATCTTAATGCTTCGCTGTCTTAATACTGTTATCTTTAATCGAATTAAGTCGGCGACTATACAATAACAATAAAATATTATCAATAGCACGCTCACGCTTGCCGTCAACACTTTCCGTCCATTTCCTCTGTTATCTACATTTCGGCACTTCACACAGCACTAAGCCCCTGATCCCATTACAAGCTGACCTCTTCATTCTGAGGCAAACCATTACCTCAATATTTTCTAAACCATTCCGAAGCTATGGTAACAAAAGCGGCGTCTATTAAGGCACTAATGTCGCGTTCGAATGAATCATTATTTTTAGTGGCATCGCCGCCATATTAGGAGGTCAATTTCTCTCGAACAATAGGAGGTCAGGTCGGCTTCGCGCCAAAAACGGACAAAATGTCAACGGCGATCTAGAAAACGAGTCAAGTACGTATTTGTAAGTGAAGGCAATTGCCGCGGAGATGAATTAATCGGTAATTTATAAGATTGCTTTTGTGGAACGAGACAAATTATAGTGGGCTGCGCTGTGTTTAGGAAATACACTTCGCTTTTGAATATGGTAGCGTAGATTAATAGTATGCTACATATTTGGTTATGTTCATGATATATCAGTATGTTTTGAGTTTTAAAGGTATATTACTGTATGTGTTTTTCAATGCTGCAATATTATGATGTTACCACTGACATTAAAAATAAAAACCAATAAAACTCGCCCTGCAAACACCAAATAAAATCCCATGTTTTCAACATGTCACTCATTCACAAATCTCTTCATAACTTCAAAAGCAGTCCACTTGACCCTTGGCCGCAGTTGACAGGCGAACAAAACGGACAGGGCCGCAGGGCTCCCCCCCCCCTCCCCCCTGCTAGCCCCGCTACCCCGCCCCGCGCTGAGAAAGCCGTGTCCTTTGCGCGCGCGCATTGACGGATCGCTCACATTATTACGTCGGTGCCATCAGCGGGTAATGAGCGTACAGAGTAATGTAGTTACAGGTGCAGCGATTGATATATTTTAACTGTCAACTTTGATTTGAACAAGGACTGTTTTTATTCAGTTCAATACCATCATTTTGGGTAACTTTGACCCATTTGATGAGCTTTTTTTTTAAATTACGTATAAAATTTTTAACTAAAGTGCTGTGAAGTAAATGTTTTTAGTGGCTTTACATTGCTTATTTTGAAGAAAAACAAAAACTATTTTATTAACAAAAGCTTTATGATCATTGAAAATTCGACGAGTCAAAGCTATACGGTGACTTGGGTAACATTACCATTGGGTAAAAAAAATAAAAATCGGAATTAGAAGTGATGATTCAAAGTTGTACTGAAAGCTTAAGTTACCCAGATTGACCGTACTTATTTTACTGTGATTTTTGGCTCAGTCAGCTCAGTGGTGTGCTATTAAATTTTTCTTGACATATCATTAAAGAAAGTATTGAGAGGGAAAGAAAGAGAAAGGAGCGACTTTTGCTCTGCAATGGAAAAATTTGGCTCGTTACAATAAATAGATAGATATCTCTCTAAACATTTTCTTTTTCGCGGCACATGTTGTTGTGTAAGCATTTCTAGTATTTTGAAGAACACAACACAGCTGTGTACACTCGTTTCGTTTACAAACATTTCACAGTCCTAATCTACTAGTTCCTGTTGATACGATAGTTTTATTTTTTATTAAAACAACCGTGAAGCTCAAGAGAAAACATAAATGCTCTGAACATAAATTGTGGTGATTTTAAAATTCTCCACGCTCCAAGTTCGGAAATAATTATTGATCGTTGATTTTTTTCTGATAACAAATTAAAAACCGTCTCAAAAACATAGGAAGAAGTTATATCTTGTTTCTATGAAAGAAACATATTTATTTAAACAGGAAGTTATTAGTTTAATCAATTGCTATACTATATGAATGAATAAATGTATACCAAGCTTACTAACAAAAACCGTAATATTATGAAATATAAAATAGATCATTGTTAAAATGTCTCTGTACATTTACATTACTCTGCATATTTGTCGGTCACATCGCTTATCGGAAAAACGTCTTGCGGCCTGTTATCTTTTATAGTTTGGCCAAATTGTCGAGCGTTATTTATTAAAATGACGCTTTCAACCCGGACCAGTAAAATATGCCTCGCTTAGTGACAGCCCAGCTTGTCGAGAACAAACAATTGAGATATATCACGAAGTTTCACAAGAGAAAATGTCAGACAAATTAAAGAAAATTAGTTTTAAGTGTGATTGATGATCTAGAAACTGACCTAAGTAAGATTTTACCTAATTTTTACAACAGTTAACGTTAAGCGTTTCTGCATATTTAACGTTACGCAAATTAAGTAGTATGTCATTAAGAATTTTGACGTAACTATGAAAGATGATAAAAATATCTTGACCGTTCTTTCGAATGATTCAAAATTTCGTAATTATTTTTTATAATTAAGACAGTTCAGGCATTTTGATATATGATTCAAGTAACAATCTCGAAAAAGTGTTGTCTCTTAAAATGACTAACCGAAAGACAACAAGCCAACAAATCAAGCGAGTCGTGCCGGCTCTTGGGGACGATCCTTCAACAATTACTTAAAGGTCGTGACCAAAATATACTCATAAATTGTTATCGAAACGAGGGCGAAGCATGCCGATGACAATTATCTGCTATTACACGTCCATCGGCGGTGCACTTTGCGAACTTAATCCCACTAATGTCTTAATACACGGACCTACTTTAGGACTCTCTTGCTTAGGCTTAGAACGCTGTTTTTCTAAACTTTTATTTATGCAACTGCAGACTTAAAGTTGTTGAAACGTTTTAGAACATTTGTTGTGAGTTATGTCGCTTTATATTATTTTTTCTTATTGATGTATTTTTTAGAGACAAATTCTTGTAGTAAATGAGTTTTCAACAGGAAATACAAATGTTTATAAGAAAATGATGTGACGGTCGGTCAGCTTCAGTTTTCCGCCTTAAAAGTTTCTATACGATAGCTAATTAGAAGATTGCCAACTAGTTTTACAATGTGAGTTTACTGGTCGACGATTTACTTAAAAAAATTGTTTTCAACAAGGGCTGTGTCATGCTGAAAATACCTTTCTTTATAAATTACCTAAACATAAAAGAAAATGGTGCGGTGATGAAGGCAAAAAATATGGTACTTACCAATGATATTATAATAAACAGATATGTTGTTAGCACGCAATCGTGAAGACTCGAAAACGTCCTAATGGAGACGTATTGCCTTAGTCTGCGTCACGCATCTCGACGAGTGACACACTCGAACGAAATTTACATAAAAGCTTTTAAATGTCATTGTGTGTATCCAGAAACTGTATCATTTATGATAACGAAGTAAATAAAATACAAGGAATCTCATACCACATGTAAATACGCAATATACTTCGATTTAATAATATTTTTTATTTATTTTCCTAATATTCTGATAATTGGAGGTTAGAAAAAAGAAAGAGACGGTAAATACATTTTTTGTCGTGAGGACGACAAGGACACGTGATCGCACACATATAGAATAAAAGTACAGATGCGACTATTAGGCATTAAAGTCATCATTACCCCAGAGTTCTGTTTTCCTTTTTTCTAATGTTGGATTATTTAATCATTTGTTTTTTTGAAATAGTCGATATACTTAATTATAAATTAAACATGTCACGTGTGGGTAAAGAAAATATGAATAGCTTACCCTTATTACCTTAATATATCGCAGAAAATGTTAAAATAAAACTATTTCTATTTCCACTTTGTCGCTTTAACATCGTGATTTATTTCTCACCTACCTACCTTTAGTAGTGTTGCTTAGTTGTTATAGGCACAAACCGTGGATACAAATTTAGTAGACGCGGTTTGTACCTTCTGTCTCGTTAAATTTGTTAGTCTATGACGTTTGTTTAGATTGAAGCGTAATTGACAACACTAATTGTCTCTTTTTTTCTTATGGGTTTTATCGCGCTATCTCTTTTGTATCATTTTGACATGTGAGCTGCCGCTGCTGCGCGGACCACTTTTTTCGGTTGTTTTGTATGGGTGTAACATATCTGTTTATTATAATATCATTGGTACTTACCTAATTTGTCCCAGTACTGCATGTTGTCACTATCCACATTTGTGTATTTCACCATGAACGCAACAAGTCGTGTGCCCACAAACTTATGAGCAGCTGTAAACGGATCAAGTTTCGTTCTCATTACCAAATCAACATGGGAACGATCTAAAAACCACTGATTCCACTGATTTCCTCCACGAAATGTCTAAACTTAAACTAGTGACACTTTGTAACAGCAATTCATTACGCCGATGCACCATCAGTATGTTTCTTAAATAAACAGTTACTTCATTAATCGATTCGTGGGAAAACCAAATACATTTAAATTTCAGAGTATCGGGGATACGAAACAAATAGATCAAATTAACGATTTTGACAGCACGCGAACGCGTTTCATAATTTAAATAACGAGTAATGCGCGTGTTTCGAATGCCACAAATTCAATATGGCGTCAGTTTGTTTTTTTAGGCAAAGGATTCCTGTCATTATGCCCATATATTATCTTCACGGGGCGCTCGAGTTGAGATAAAATTGTTAGTAACAAATGTTTCACGTTGCGTTTAATAAATTCCACATGATTTTATTTTAGTTTTATTGGAGTATGACACCGTTAATTAAGCAACATATTTTAAGGTTATTTAAG
The DNA here is from genome assembly GCA_905146925.1 of Autographa gamma. Classification (NCBI taxonomy): domain Eukaryota; kingdom Metazoa; phylum Arthropoda; class Insecta; order Lepidoptera; family Noctuidae; genus Autographa; species Autographa gamma. The sequence goes on from LR989862.1 coordinate 11,397,960, forward strand.
GGTCGTTAAAAAGAAAACGATGTTTGTTCAAGTTTTATGTTTGGTGTTACACAGTTATGACACAATTTAACCCAAAAATAGTTATGTTAATAATTTCATGTTTTGTAATTAATGAGGGAAATAAAATATGAAACAAATGTATGGAGAACACTTGTGTTTGTTTTCATATGCATTATCAAAAGAATGGAGAAAGTGTAGTATAATTTTTTGTTTCTCCTTTCCTTATCCAATGTATGAATAGTTCTACTTACGATTACATAACTTAAGGTAAATTATTGCACATTACCAAATGTGCACTAAAACAATTTATAGCATACCATACTGTGTCATCTAACATTTAAATTTGTGGCAACTATCTCGGGGCAGGTTGTCGCGTAACTCAAAGTTCATATCTGGTGATCTGTGAAGCGGCGCGCCCCGCGGGGCAGCCTTAACGGGACAAAATTATTGTTATTGCCACCAAACTAATGTAATTATTTTAACCTATGGAATATGGGAGCGCTGGAGATGATGCTGTTCTAATAGCTACAGTTTTTGTTTGGGTTATAACAAACAGTAAATTGCCTCATTAGGACTATTGTTGGCAGGTGAGCTAAATGCTGATTTTTATTTGTATTTTTTTATTGATTGGATAGTTTCAGGTTACATGGATCTATTTTTAACGTATGTCATTGCATTATTTATTTTTACTTTTGTTAATTTAATTGTTTTATTACCTTCCGAGGCTGTCGTGACTCACCAGTGCAAAACGCCTCATCAAATAAATTATTAATTTAAAAGTATTTTAGAGTAATTTCACAAAATAAATGGATATTAAATTGATTAACTGTACATGTAAAATATGAAGATAAACAGGACACTTGCGATCTGACAAGTCACAACTGAAAATTTAAGCGCTACACATTCTGACCTAACTAACGCTTTTTAATTTAAGTTTACACACATAATGTACTATACCAATATTCACATAGAGCAGCCGAATATTAATCTCCTCAGCCACTAGTTACGCTGGCTACTTACCGTAACCCGTCCACTGCAGCGGTATAATTTATGCCACCGTGCGGCGCGTCCCGAGCGGCCCCGGCCGGGGACCCAGTGGGACACTTGTTACCCCGATTTATGGCCCACAGACCATCCGCCTTTTATTGTCTCTACCCCGATAATGCCCGCTTTACGAACCACTTTTATTATTTATTAATTGATTCAAAATGTCTCTTGTCGATTGAATAAAATTTTGTTTATGTCACCATTTTGGGACGACATTTCTCGTTGTTTAGTATCAGATAAAGCTTAATAGATATGAGAAATTGGTATGGATGTGGTGAGATATTTTTACTGATAAAATGCTTGAATAAAATTATTAAACTATTTCATAATATGTCCGTAACAGCTGCCTTAATTATTTCGTGTTTACAGATTTTCTTTTAGAAATTTTGAATTTAGTTTTTCCTTCTTCGGTTCGTGTCGTACCACCCGTGAGATAGTGATTTTTCCGCGAACCGTTTACAACGAAATCACTAACTCCCTCTAGCATGGAAACATAAGTGCGGTATATTTCACCACAAGATTGCTTCTATTTACTCTCGTTTAGGGTTAATCCGTGATTGCACGTCGGTTGCGCAGATGAGAGGTTGCAGACGGGGGGTTAAAAATAGTGCTCGCCCTAATTGATGACCTTTCACCTTGAACGAAGATATACGCTCACTGGAAGGACTCTGGAAATAAATATACAGTAAACTACATTGTAAAGATAAAATTAAGAAAATTCAAATGCTGTATTAAATAAATTTATGACTATCAGCGAATTGTTAACGATACTATCGGGAAAATAAATATTTGACTATTAAGACAAGATATTGCTAAAAAATGCTTTATTTTATGTAATTACCCAAATTACATTCAACTACCTTTTTGCCACCTGTTAGTTGACCTGGTGGGCAAAGGTCGACCCTTATTCACTTACTTACCTTGTGTGAAATCCATTACAGGAAATCTTTTACCACTTCCAGCTTTCGTTGTTTTGTAGATCATTGTTACTCTATCGTGCTCCAGATGTGAGATGGTGTGTGTAATGCTAAGTTCGTGATGTACTCTCTAAACTACACTCTTTACTACGTTCTGACTTCACTAATCAAAGTCTATGGGATTCGATGACGTCTACATTCTAATTCTACTTGTTGAAAATAAATACATTCCCTTTTACAGATAACTATTTACACTTCCGCAAGCCATTTAACGTCTCCCTGTTCGATTAAATATCAATTAAAGTAACATCGAACCTTGTATCGACTATAAACAACATCACTAGCGTCGCATTGATTTATTCTCACATTCTTATACATTACTCGATGTAATTCACTCGTATCTCTCCATCGATAGAGATGTGTCTCACACGCATTGAGTCACATCACTTAAAATAACTCAACTCTAAATTAAATGCGAAAACATAATTTATATCGACCGGCGCGTTATCTATCTATCGATAAAACATCTGAACGAGAAAGGGAGACGTGAAATATCTTGTATGGACAAAAGTTAATTATAAACACCAGGGCGACAGCGGAAATGTAAAACAGAGTGAAAATATTAACATGTAATAAACAACTACGCGCGCGCACATAAGTCCAATGGAACATCTCATTTATTCGAAGAGCACTGATTAAATAAACTCCAAACGAATACTCATTAACATCGTGATCACACGATAAGCTAAATCGTACCCATTAAAACATACTGCCCTATACGCATTAGTCGAGTCGAAAAAATCGATACCAAACAACCCGATTCGTCACGCCGTGTGATCGATTATACGTCTACTCCAATTAATCGTTTCTCGATTATGGCTGTATAATTATATAATAATAAATCGTTTTGCATTATAAAGTTATTGATCTAATAAACGCGGTTCGTCTAAGGTTTTGAGGTGTTATTATTGGGGGTAATGTCTTCATTGCCTTTCATGCAAACCGACGCGTGATTGATGGCTGCCATATCGATATAATGTCGATAAATTTGTCTGCGATATTAATGTATTCAAATAATAAAAGCTTGATGAGTAATTTGAGTCGTTGTTAAATTTATAGAGCGCTAGACCGAAAATGTAAGGAATATGCAAACACATTTATGATTTGCGATAAAACCTTGCTATAACCGCCGTCCGTCAGATGTATCGATACGTTAAGTGACGTGCCTATGCGCCGCTAACAAACCGAGCGCTAATAATAAACTGTGTAATAACTATGATTAAGGCAAGTTTAGCTTTACATTAGCTCGTGCGGTGGACGTTAAGAAGTAACGCCTTTGGAACACATTTTTAGAATGTTACACTGGAACGTCTCAAACGACGAAATTCACACGGTCAGCCGAGTTTTATCGACCGTCCCAATCGATACTTTCACAATCGATTTTCAACTTTTTAAACTATAAAACGCTATCATGGCTCTATGTAACACAATTGGCTCTAATTTAAACGGCATCGCGGATTTTTCTTGTTAGAAGGTAACGATAACCATTTCCCAATGACCTTAGGTCGCAATCTGCTCGCAGTTTATCTGATACCAATAAATCGCCGAACAAATTAAAATCATTAACAAAGCAATCCAATCCGTTGCGTTACCATTCACTATAAAGGCCGATAATTAAATATTTATTCGGTTCTATTAGGATCGATAAAACTGTTACACTGAATCGATTCGTCACTGTGGAAATGTTCAAATTGCCGGCTGTAAAAATATATAAAACGCCGTGAAATACATTTGACAGACGAGCGAGAACCAAATCCATATTTGCTCTTCCATTATTATTATCATTACTCATCGAATGTACGTTGTTGTGTTTGTTCATATTTTATACGAGTTACATTTTAGAAAACTACAATCAGTGTTTTGACTTTGCAACACTTTTTTTAATATTTAATAATTTTAATCGAAACATTAGAGACGCGTGTTTCGTGAGACAGTAACACCTAAATATATGTGACGCCGGTAGGTGTTTCAATTACAGTTAACGATTCTCAAAGCTTAACATCTGCTGAGTATATCATTTAAAATCCTCATTAGAATCGAAATAGTTTTAATAAATCCAGCATATTCATTCAAAATTAAAATATTCACATTTGGGCGGCGACGCCGCGTGTAAACGCTAGTTAATTATAATAGACGATTTATCGATATAATTGAAAGCATTTATCTACACTCACACATCGATATCGGTCCGTGTTCCCGTAAACCGTGATAAAAATCGATATATAATCGATATATCGATGGAATTTATTCGTCACGCGATCGTGATCGCATGAGATTACTTAAATGCAACCTTTTGGCCACACGCTTTCTATACAAATAGCTTGAACAGCGTATCAATTACCAAATACACGGTGTTTTGAGCTTCGGAAATTGGAGTAGTGATTTGTTGTTTGTTTGGATCGTGTGCACGTATGTTTTTATTGCCATACCTTAGTTTTAGTTGGAAAACGTTAGAAATATGTCAATATTGTCTTTTTATGATTCTGTAAAGTTCTACAATGACATAAAAATGGAGTATCTGTACTATCAGATTACCGAAATCGTTGAAAATTTACGACACGATACGCGCCTTGCCGTTTCATCGCCACATAAAACAAATATTTGTTTTATTCTGTTTGTGTGACGTATATTTACAAATGAAGGCATATCCTCGAAGTGGGGCAACGCGAGTACAAGGCGATCACATTAACAGTTTATCGGAGTCGTGTTAATGGTCTTATCAAGTCATTTGTTTGATGTAAAAGTGTCGATTTCACACCAAAACAAGGTAAAGTTAAGCTTACATTATGTATGTATTGCATTTAGCGTAACCGTGTTTAAGTTCGAATTGGTAAATACGTCGTTCGTCAATTAACGTTGGGATTGGCGCGGTGGCTGGGTGCTAAGCGTTCTGTATAAAGGATTACGGATTAATGCCATGTATACTTCGGTTGGTTATTCTCGTGACGAAATGGTCGTAAGTCAATTTACCGCGACCGCGAAGTACACGTAAATAATTTGAAACTTTGAGATTATAACACGTTTATTGTGTATTATTTACCCGCCCCAGCCTCGGAAGGAAGAAAATCATATGAAAATCCGTCCGAAAGTTCTTGAGTTTGTCGCGTGCAGACAGACCGACAGATGTGCAGAAAACTTTGTTTTATAATATGTAGGAGAAGAATTTCAATATATTGGAGATTGAGATTTGAATTTTTAGTAAATAAATTAGTTTAAATGAAATTTTAACTGAAAATAAAAAATGCCTGCAAATATCAATTACAGTTTGTCATACTCAATAAAAAATCGACAATCGTACAGTATTTTGCAAAACAAACAACTTGAAACATGTTTCCTCACGCGGTAGTTACACGGTTTGAGTGACGACTGACGACTTAACACACACTTGTCACGAACGATACAGTAGTTTACGAGGTTACTTGTTTATTCGATTTGCTTTCCCGGACATGTAAAGTTTTGTAAAAAATATGTGTTTGTTTATTGCTGTTTTTGAATCGACGGGAAAGTTAAGTGTTTTCTTGTTTCAGAATTCAGTTCTTTTGTACACACATTTTTTTTTTTAATGTTGTACTTGAAATATTTTTTTGTAATCCAATTGAAATCGTCACCATCATCATGTTACGACCAACCTGAAATGTGATTGAAAATTAAAACATTTTCTTTGCTATCTGGCAAGTACATATTATTTTTTCAGTTGCTTTACTGCAACACGGCTAGCAAGGGGTACACTACAGAAATCAAGACAAACAGCTCCATTTTCCCAGCATTTCCTCATAAAGCCATCATGCCATCATACGTGCATCTCTTCAATTAGTGCAGTTAACGATCTCCTCCTAATCCGTGATATCCGACGGACGCAGCCTCACATCCGTCGCTACGAATTACTGAGCTACGGATCTTAATGTAATGACATTCGAGCTTTGTTTGAATGAGCTTTTATTTTTTTATTTACATTATGAAAAAAATATGTCATTGCGGTTGTATTGTATTCATTTAGGGTTTTGGGAGGAAAAAAAGCTTTCAAAATGGTTCTTTAGTAGATTTTTTTAACAAACAAGATTATTCTTATTAATGGTTAAATGTTATGCTGAAATAGTCTTTAAATAATTTAGACTTTAAAATATCTTCATAGCCTATCATTAAAAAAAACAAAGAGTAAATATTATATTTTTCATTTTGGACTGGTACTGTATCACTATAATTATTTCACCAGTAAAGATGGACAGTGAAAATCCTTGCTATTTTATTGACCGTACCAACAAAGTGACAGTTTGTATTGCCCTAAACAATGACACTTTTACACAAACGATAGTTACACAACTGTTGACATGTTAAGCACATATTGATCGGTTGGTGACAACTTTGGTCTATCGAATACATACCGATGTCGCAATGTAAACGATTCCTTGGTTTACGATGACGCGACAAATATTGACGTTACTGTATCGAATCAATGTGAAGCCTTAACTCTTTGCATTCTATTTTGTTATGACATTTTTACACACATTCATAACCTTCGGCGTACGAATGCATCAATTAACTTCGTCCGGCCGATACGAGAAGGCACGACCCATCACGATTATTATTTTAGTAATAAAAGGCCTTACACAGTGAGACACGACAATTATTGTTTCTGGAAAAAAAAAGAAACTCTCATATCTTAAATAAGTAATTGAACGATGCTAAATGTCAAGTGTGACCAATTATAAAATTACATAATATGGTACGAGGTCCGTGTCACGGGACGCCTACGACTCCTCGACGACTACCAATAAAATAAATCGCCACAATCGACACACAAACGACAATATCAATTAAAAAAATTATCACCAATTACCTCCCGGCGGGTCGTCAAACATTGTGTGTCCGAATTTAAATACTAATCGACGTTTAATTTAAACGGGGAATCGATTAAATCGTACCGATTCTCGACGCCCGCTTATTTCGAGTGTATGTCTTAATTGCAACATCTTAGGAGAGGATCTTTTGGGGCCGTTTATCGGTAAGAGTCGGCCGCTTAATTAGTACGTATCCCCTGCGCATGCGTCGATGCAATCGCCGTCTCACCTCTCTATTCCTTATTCGAAACCGCGGCTTAGGAAGCGCCGTCCCTCACGCACGGCCGCGTCCCCGGTGCGTGCGAGCGGGACGGCGCTACATTTGTGTGTACTGAGATTGTGATCGTGTCGGGCGCCGGCACCCAGCGTTCCTAATGCGTGTTTTAAATGTTTACTAATGAACACGATTATTTAAAGTGACATTTTCGGATTTCCCTCTCGGCCATTACAGATACTCGGCATAAAGTCGCGCCGCGCTTTATGCGCCGTATTAAAATACAACAATTTTATACATTTGGTGTATGGCGTGGGGCGACATTCCGATGCTCTCTGAAGGCAATATAGATTGGTGACGGCCGCCGTCTCTCGAACTTTGACATCGTCATATATATCCGACTTTTATATCGACTCAAACATAAGTTATGCGACGTTTCCATGATATTGAGTGAATTGACTGGCCATTAATGATTCACAGCTGGGCAAATGGCTTGTAGAACAAATTATCATCAAAACATGAAGCTTTAATAGTCGTTAATGTTGAGATTGAATAGATTTATTATCTAATTAATTCGAGCTTTAGTTGATCTGAATGACCATAGTTCTCCATAGCCTATAAAAAAAACTTGTCCTGAAATATTTGTTCCCAAAAACGACATAAAAACAAGTTTGAGTTCATAAATTTTAACATTAATTTTCCAAGTCGATTCATCGTTACAATTTAAAAGAAATCATTTCAACTACACTAGTATGTTTTGAAAGAAGTGTTCAGGATGAAAGCCAAAGTTTCTATATTTAAAACTACAAACACCAAACGATACACAAAAAAAACACAACATAATTCAATAGGAACTAAATAAAATTATTAATTTGCAAATTATATCAGCATTGAACTGTATAATGATGTCATCCAACAATTTACATTCAAATGTATTGAATGTGGATGACCGGTATAACATCATTCACGGTCGCGAACATTAAGACGAACATGTTTGTATGAATGAAAGGTATAATTATAGGAATTATGGAGTGATTTGCTCCATCGTAATGTATCGTGATGTCATCTGTTATGTATAACTTACCAAAATAAAACTTGGAGTATACATAGGAAACTAGAGTAAGCCAAAGTTTGATCGTAAGCACTAGTGTGAACTAGTTTTGTCGTGAATTATGTATGAAATGAGCTTGCCTTTTTAAAAAATCTATCTAAAACACTAATATTATCCTAACAATGTCAAAACCATCGATATTTTCGTATAAAGTTTCTCGTTGCGCGAAAATTAACATAAATCAGTTAACGAAATGTACTAGATACAGACTAAACTGCAGTCGCTTGGTGCAAGGGGAAACTACCGATAGTAGCAGTCTATGTATATGTTTAATCTATGAAATAAAATGTATATTTCTATAGATATTATAAAGATTGAATGGATAGTTTTATTAATAATGGTCTTATTTAATGTATTATTTAAATTAAAAGGCAACAGGTTATAGGAATACAACTTACATTAACTGAAAAGCTTTTTTATTTATTAAAGTCATGTCAATGAATGTCATACTAGAAACTGATAAAGTGTGTTTTAGTTATATGTCGAATATTGATGGAGTCATATTTTATTAAAAAAAAAAATCGATATTATAATTTAATAAAAAAAGAGTTATTTAAGCCATAGAAATACAGCTTTTTTATATAAATATATTTTTGCATGCAATTATAATTTAATAATAATAATCCAGCCTATAAACGTCCCACTCCTGGGCATAGGCCTCTTCCCATATAGAGAAGGCACGAGCATTGGAGACCACGCAATTATTGCACCACGAATGCAATTATGATGTCCATTATTTGCTTAAACTTATGAAAACAATATAAGGATATGCAAAAATATGAGTATTATAATTCCGCCAACAAAGCAGGCGGTGCCGCGGCGCGAGCCTAGTTTCTCATAATTTATAACGCCGCCTACTTATAAAACTGTCAATTCGTTGAACTCAGTTTGTGATCTGTATGAGTTAAACTGTGTTATAAAATAAATTAAATAGTTTTTTGCTAATGTAACGGTATTTGTTTCCGTGTAGGGTTAAGGCACTTTGTAGTATAGTAGGCATATAGGAAATGGTAGTGAAGTAAAAAAACTGTGGTAAATTATGATATGTTTCTAATGTATTACATTAACCATATTTATTAGTCAATAAGGCTGTTTGTATATATAGAACTGCAGGCAATTATAAAGTAAATAATATACATTAAAAGTAAACAAACTGCCTCGTTGGCCTAGTGGTGCTAAGCGCGAATGCTACGCTAGAGGTCTTGGGTTCGATTCCCGAGTCGACCAAGGTGTTATTGGGTTTTTCTATAAAATTCTCAGTAGCAGGTCGGAGTTTAGATTCGTGCCCGGTTAGTGGCAATAGGCTCGCCCCCTATTACATGGGACCTAAACATATCGGCGAACTGTGGGTGTACATTGGTACACCTCTGCCTACCCCTTCGGGGATACAGGCGTGATGATATGTAAAAGTAAACAATGAAAGGTTGCTTTTCACAGATTGTCAATCAGAACTTTCATCGCAAATAAATCTACCTATTGATAGTTTCGGATTTTGTTTAGTTTTTTAACAAACAGGTGCTTCATAAGAAAATAATATATTACGCAAAAGCTGTATCTGAGATATATCATAAACAAATCGTAACGAAGCCTCCCGCGGCGCCCGCCGAAGACGCGTGTCGAAACCTCACCCAAACTCCAAGAATACATATTAATAACAAACTCACAAACCTGTGGAATATAAACAAAAGGTATAATAGCCTGTTAATACGATTTTCATATTATTATAAACCTGAAAAATCGCTTATAAAATATTGGCTTTGTATGTTTCTTATCTTCCAATATTTACTATTATTTTTAGTTTTTAGTAACTGATAAAATAAAAAAGAGGTTTGTAAATCAGTTATTATCAGGCATTCACTGTGTTACTTAGAAGCCTTCAGTCTTCAATTCACTGGGTAACATAGCTAATAAATAATACAGCGTTCCTCATTGTAATGAGCATACTTTTTTATTTTTCTTTTCTTTTTTTGGTAGAGATCTTTTCAGTTGGACTGAGCGTAGGCTTTGACTGCTTCGCCGGACTTCTGGCGAGGACATTAAGGCCTCCAGCTAGCGCAAGGCTACAACTGTGACAGAGCTAAATATGACAGTCTTCAACAAGTTAGATAAGACTAGCTGTCCCGAGGAATCTCGTTACTTTTATGTAACGAAACGTTCGAGGCCCGTCAATTCATAAGGCTCGTGTTCGTGCTCGTGTCGTGATTTCAGTCGAGTGACTCTTTCAGGCATTTTTTTATTTGTTTTCTCCTTACGAACGATGATCGTACTTCATGGAATATTAAAAAAAGAAAAAGCGAAATCTGTTCAGCTGCTTTCGAGATTTCCGCTTAGCAACATATTCAGCGATTCAAGTTAAATTATAGATTATTAATTTAGAAGAGCCTCTCCTAAACAAGAGACCATAACAGCCTGTTAATCAAAGACAAAAACAAAAAGCGTATTCAGGTCACATTAATGAATACCACAGATTCCTATTAAGCATAGTTTTTGATAATATATCGTTGTGTTAATCGGCATATTTGCATTAGGCGACCTCCCATTGGTTTACGGTTGAAATCTTCCGATTTATGGTGATTTGTATGTATATATATTTGGTCGCGTGTCTTACGAGCCCTGATTGTATAAATGTGTATAAATTGATGGACGGTATACTGATTGTATATATTGTATAAGTGACGCATGCTTGGAATTCGTTTTTTTTAATGAAATGATATTGGACCGTTATGGCGTCGCGACGCTCTTGTTTATTGGATATTAAGTTGATGCAATATTTTTATATAAAGTTCAAAGTTAAGTTCAAATGTTAGATTTAATCAGATAAACACAGATCTTTAACGACTAGCTAGTCTAAAAGAAACATTACAGAAGTAACGTAAGGTTTTTTTAGTCTTCTGCTAAAGAGCCTAGAGTGACCTAGAGTGACTAAAAGATCAGATCAATATGAATACCAATTTAATCTGTTGACGATGAGTTCTTTGACGCGTGCTAGTTTTTATTTATGTATGTTTTAATTTTGGTATAGTTAGAGTTTGTTCTTATATTAGATTTAATTGTGTAATAATAAATTTTATTCCATTAAATCTGTACCATAAATTAAAGACAAATATGTAATATATGTCTGTACATAATGTACAACACTTATATAACAGTGATCCACAACAGTCGTAATAATGATTGCTTGCCTTGACACGCCAGAATATGATCGCTCTACCCGAACGCCGAGCGAACGTAGAAAAGACATCAACGCGCTCACGTCCTTAAACATTTGTATGTATTATGATTGAATTGGCGCACTCGATAAGTACTTAGTGACATGTTGTTCGATTTGGTTTTGCATTGATGTACAAGTATTTTGTTGTGTTAACGTTTATTTAGGATCATTGCAAAGCAACGTAGTAAGGACCTAATAATAATGCAAATGAAAAAGAGTTGTGTTTAAAACTGTAGTACAAATTTGAAGATTTGATTGAAAGAATAAAAAAAATATATCAAATAATGCACACCAAATTTTGTTATATGATTGGGAACTGATCAAGAAAAATATTTAACAAGATTCTACAATAGAGTTAAAGTAAGGCTAGCATATAAAAGACATCAACGCGCATAACTCAGTGAAAGTGCAATTAGTAGAAGATAAAAATGTTATTTAACAAAAACAAAAAATATTTAGAATTAAAAACTTGTTTGGTATTTTTAGTTGCTATTTAATATGTCAAATGTTAAGACCATTATTATTTTTAGTGTGTTCAAACGGCTCTATTATTTAAACTTAAATAGTTTTGTTTAACATTATAACCGAAGATATTATGTGAGCAGTTACATAAATAATAGTGATCTAGCCTTAGAAATAATGATTGGCAGATTGCATTGAGTCCTTGACATGGCAAAATATCATACAATGCAACTACCGCAGGTGAAGTATAAGCGTTAGTGGAAAAGACATCAACGCGTTCGAGATTTTTTTTTATATTTAAACTGCAGTGTCTTACTGCATAATTGGAATATAACTATATACTCTAATGTAAATAAGTATTACGGAACTTGTTTTTGGATAAGTGATATTTATGAACAAAAAAGAGCAACTTAATTAATGTAGAGCAAATTAAAGATAATTATGTATTTAATATTATTGATATTTTTAAATTTAAAAATACAAATTTTATTTAATGTATAATTGTATACTTATAATAATTTTCATATCAATTTATGTGCATCGAGAAGCCTTTGTGTTGAGGCTTTATTATTTGTGTAATATAATATTCGATACGTGTGTAGATCACTATCGATATTGCGATGTTACACAAGCTGTTTGCGTTGTAAGCCTATTAAATAATTACATACTGCTTTAGAAAGGTTTATGTATAAATATTATCTTTTGTATATTAAAATATACCTAGAATGAAATGTGATTTTTGCAGTACGAAACCAGTCGCATATTAATTTGAATTTAATCACAGGAAAATAATTTTACTAAGAATAAGTAAAACCAGGCAGTCACGTGGAAAATGACCGTGGGAACCAAAATCAAAAGAGGCTGTTAAACACGCTAATTTGAAACTATAAGCTACATCAAACGAGCCCCAAAGGCTGTACTCTCGTATTAACATGTAGTTCGTATGTAACGTCCACCGCGCGGCTAGGATTACCAACGATTTTTCAAAGTGAAATAATCTAGCATTTATCATAAATAACATTTAAAATTGATTGTATTGAGTTTATATCTATAATCGGTATATTATCTTACATATTACATCCCAATATTGTTATCGAAATTAAACTTTAATCCATACACTCTACATCACCCTTATTTATATACGCATAAAGTTCAATTTCCCTTGCTCCGGGTGTATTGTAAAGATTGTTCGGAATCAGTAGCGACATCCTATCCGAGTTATTCAATGCGCATGCGCAACAATTTGAACGTAATTTATGTTCAGTTTGTGTCCGACCGTTACGAATAGGATCAGGCGAGTTATAAATATATATTTTTATATTAAATTTTTATTTGAGTTTTCCCAGAGCAGTGTAGGGTTGTCATGTTTGAGGGCCTAGAAAATAATGTATCTTACAATATAACAGGAACATGGCAGGGAAAAGAAATATCGGTGAACTCCGAAAATTGAAAATTGAATAAATAAATTGTCATAAATTATTTTAATTTTAGTTTTTATAAAACGTCCTAAAAGTGAACACATCTGAGCCACTAAGTACCTACAGATGTAACTTTTAAAATAAAACCTTACTGGCTTAAGGAAGACACTTGTCAATCTCTATAACCATATAAAACTTGTATCTTAACCAATTCAAATTGGCATAATAATATATCCGAGTCATTTTTCTCCATTTTACTGATTGAGAATTTTTCCGACTTTCACCGATTTTCATACCGACAGCAAAAAACAACAATAAAAACCGATATCATTTTATCGATGTCACCTAACATTTTCCCATAAGGCGCGCCACGTCAGCACATAAGCCTTTACCCAGTAGCACAACAATACTTTACTGCTAACATAATGTTCTTATGTTAATTCAATTATTCCGATAACGGGACAAAAGTTCCACTAAAACGTCACATATATATATATTTATTGCTTAGAGTATAAATAACAAACTATAGAGGGAGTCTATCAGAGTTTGAACCGTAAGCACTAGTATGAACTTGTTTTGTCGTGAATTATGTGTGAAAATGTTTTTTTTTGTTTTAATCAATCTATCTAAAACACTAATATTATTCTAACTATATCATAACCATCGATATTTTGGTATATAAGTTTCTCGATGCGCAAAAATTAACTTAAATCAGAAAACAAATGTACTAGACACAGAGTAAAAACTGCTCTCGCTTGGCACAAGGAAAAACTAGCGATAGTAGCAGTCTATGTATATGTTATGTCTATGATTTACTGTCATATATTGTCTGCTTGATGTAAAAATTGATTTTCAATGTATACGCTTTATTGGTGAGTGGGAGTCTTTGTGTTAGGGTCAGATATGGCAATAAATTGTGATATAGGAATGTAGTGTTAAAGAGCTTTCTTCTTTTATGATGGAACTGTTAACAGATATTTTGAGTTTGAGCTCTTGTTGTGTTGGCGGGTGGAGATTAGATGGTGAATGGACTGATAAGTTCGTGGTTTTGCATTGATAATGGTTCATAGTTTTATATTTGTCATATTTCAGATTGTACATATAAGAAGATTTATAGATGAATATAATTTTACTTTTGATGTATAAACATTGATTATAATTACATAAAATGTTGGTGCTTGATACATTTTTTTTTGGGACTAATGCATACATGACATCTAAGTCAGTCTAATTATCAACTTTAACTTCAGGACTATTCATTTTTCATGAATTTAAAAGAGTGAGTACTCGTACTTTTTTTTAAGTTCTTTTCAGATTCCATATTTCTAAAAATTTTATATTTTATTTATTTTTAATTATATCGCCACCAGATATAATTTGGTATTGTACGCCTGATGTACATTATATCCACGTCTTATTCAGATGAATGCAGAAACACTATCGGTAGTAATTACCGCTGTCGGCACACATCACGCGGCATTTATCTCATTAATGCGTTAATAAGGAACCTTGTAAGGCTGTAGTTATCAGTTTATCTGAATATTGGATTAAATATATTATGATGTTCATATTTTTGTCTTCCTGCTCCACTCAATCATATTTTATTTCGCATAACTTTAATGAACTTGTTCACAAAGTTGTAGTAGAAAATACACTTTTGACAATATGAGTTGAACATAACTAGATAAAATTGTGAAATAATCCGTTTCAAAAGTTTTATTTTAATTTGCCATATTCACGAAATCGTGATGCATACGATATATCCTGACATATGAAAAGTGACGGATGCATTGGCCAACCACACAAAACATGAAAAATAGCAATAGTTACAAAAAATACAACACCGAATAATTGTGTCGAAAACAGCACCTTTACCAAGATTAGTGATAAAGGTACGTATCTACTTTAAATATGTTAACTATATCTGTACTGCGTATAAGCATTATTTAAATGTTAATAAAGAGAGAAAGATTTTGTCGTTTGGGCGCATTAATTAAGCTTATCATTATTGATATCTTGTTCGTTTCAGCGAACATCCTGGCTCGAAATAATTATTGCAATTAAATATGCTTTCACTCGGCAAACATCTGAGGTACGCAGATATTACCGATTATAATTATATTTTGAATATACAAGGATTTTCTTTAAGAAATATTTAATAACAATTTATCTAATGGCGACTTATGTGTTATTTTAATTACCAAGAATCTTCCTTATTTTATCGGGAAAAGATAGTTACAAAATAAATTTTAAGGTTTTTTAAATGTAATGTATGTATTATTTAGAAGTAAACCCACACTGAAACAAATATATAACTTTCGTTAACTTTTCCACAAAGATTTACACTACCAATCCCGTATAATCAATCACGCTGCGGACGATCAATGACAATAACAGTTTGACATGTTTCTTTCCCAAATTACTATTTTACACCACAATGTCGTACACGCAATAAAGGCAAGTTTTCTTTAAGATCGAAGAATTTCACAATAATAACAAGGCGTTAAGCAATAAAATAGTAAAAAAGCCAGCGAGTATCGACCTAATCCGCGACCGGCGTCATTAGCACACAGATAGATTTACAATAGCCATAATCCTTTCTGAAACTTACTTCCATACACAACGTTATAAACACACCTACATAAAACAAAACACAAAGAAAACTCACCCTTATTACCTACCCAATAAAGTATTTCAATTGTTTTAAGGGACTGTAAAATAAAGTTGGTATGATCTCGCCACCCAGGGCGCGCACAGCCTCTATAAATGCGTACAATTTACAACGTTCTTAAGTTGAAGTTGAAAAGTTGGTCTTGTTACGTGAACCTCTGAAGATAATGGGATATATAGGAAAAAATATTAACACGATGTATGAACAACCTAAGGTTTTATCTTTGGATCGGGGGAAGTGATAACTTTTCGCATTGCTATCATAGAACGTTTGCAAATGCTACTAGTCATGATTATAGATCTTAATATCTATTAAATGAATATGAAACATTTACTGTGGATCTTCTGAACAAATGTGTTACTCCACGGTTTTCTATTATCACTCCAAATAGGAAGAAAAGACCAGAAGGACAGACCATGTCATTTATTTAGTTTATAAACATTTTTTTTTTGCAGCTCGAAACAACTGACGCTAATATTACAAATAGTCTTTGTTTCCCAAACATGAAAAATCAACTAGTACTAGAACTTCATTACATGTAGTTCAATAAAGTAACGTTAATAATAAAAGCGCACTATGGCCGAGCTACGTACAACCTAATCTTAGTACTTAATTAACTCGGCTTAATCTTACGCATAAATTGGAGCGGCTAAATCTAGGCCGATATTTCAGTTAGGTCTTAAAGTATAATCTATAAATTATTTGCTGAGAATACCTTACTTAATTGCGTTTTTACTTAAGTTATTGTTAGCTACGTTGTAGGTACTATAATTTTTTGAAGCTGTAGTTAAGATATTTAAAAACAAATATTGCTTATAGTTCATGGATGTATTGATGCTGGGTCGATTAAGTATAAGAGATGTCAATATTTGTCTAAATTATATTCATCACTCTCTATCGCAAGCTATATCACTGAACTTCAGTATAAGGCTTATAATAATCATAAAGACCCCCATTCATCTAAGATGAAGGCAGAGTAGTAATTTATAATATTCTACTTTATGTGTAGTGTCCCGATCCTAGAGTCAGCTTTTCTGAAAAGTATACAAGCTATATATGTCAAACATAAAAAGAAATGAGACCGTAAAAATATAAATTCAGAGATTAAGAGCATAACATTTTTAAATTAACAGAACTAGACATCTAATTAGTAGTACTAGTAGAAAACAGTAACGATCAACACTGTTAAATTAAATAAGATATGAAAAACAAAGCGATAAGCTGATACACCCTTACCTTAAGGTTTATTAACTCGATACTTTGCTCCATAAACAGAATCCTATCTATCATTTATACGGCTTCGAAGGCATTTTGATAACACACTGATTTACGATCGCTTTACGAACCTACCTTAATAGATGAAAACAAAACACTGAAAGTATTCCCCACACATTGTAGCCTGGGACTTTGTAGGAGGCTTAATGGACGTATATAGCATCTTATGTTAGAATCAGGACGAGGTATTGCGGTAAGTAAGAGATAAGTCGCAGAGTTGTATGCACATTGTAGTGCACGTAGTAACAATGCTTCTTAAATTAGGTGAAACATTTTTCACGATTTGAATGGATGTGTGTAAATGACGACCAAAGTTCTCCGTTTAACTACACAACAACTTTGGCCTTCCAGCATCTACTATTTATAGACATTTTAAAATTGATATAAAACTTTAATATTTGATTCGTAGAATAATGTGCTTTACATAGTGGTCTACGTATTGCTAATCCTAAGTTAATAAATAAAAAAGTAGATAAAAAATTTCCCATAAAAGTAACCTTTTTTTGATATTTTATAAGAAAATAGTCAATTCAGCTTGCATGTTACTGTTTGTCCATTACAATATTTACATAGCCTTTTAGACAATTTTAGTATATATCTCTCCGCATTTATTAAAAGCGAAGGAAATCCAGTGTTTAACACCTCATTGTGCTCGCGATATCAGCAGAATCTGTCGTGTGAGTGCTAATCAGTTGATTGACATGTTGACGTCTGTCCAGATATGTATGTATATTATCTATAGATGTATATTATAGTGCTGTGCAGTACCGACGTGTTAATATATGCAGATAGCATGGATATAAGAACTTGTAGGTTAACATTATAATGGAAAAAACTAAACTCTGAAACAATAACTCAAAATCATCATTTTGCAACCATTCTTAAAAAGGCTTTGGTACTGTGTATATGTTTAAAGTAAATAGTATATTTATTCCATAGAAAGCGAGGATCGTGTGAATGTATATAATATAGCTAAGTTAAAATGCAACTAACCAAAAATTGCACGACGTTAGTTTATACCATTTAAAACTCTTCTTATTAGGTATACCTTATTATACACGGGTTAAATAGATTCCAAATACAGTAACCTACTATTCACCTATTCACAATCTTTCACCTACCAACAACAAACAAAACCGACAAAAATTAAAACCGCTTCACAAAGAAAAATAAACATAAAACACAAAAAAATCCGTTGAATAAACACACAAACTGAATTAATATTTTATAGCTTCAATATTGGAGGCTGCGCTGATGTCACCGCCACAGCGCCGTAAAACTAATTAGAGCTGGCATGTCACAGAGCCGCAGGCTTTATGGCTGCCATTAGAGTAAATGTCGCCTCCATACATTGGTACTGTAATAAAGTTTTATCTATTTGCACATCTACACAAATATAGTAAACTTCAGAATTTTGATTGACCTTAATATGCTTCCGCGGTTGAACGTTTCCTGGTGTGTTGTGGGACGATCAACTGAATTGGAACTGTAATTTCTGTTAGAGCAATAAGTCAAATAGTATAAAAATATTACTCATATTTTGTAAAAAAAAAATCTCCAATTTTAAAATAATATTTGTAATAGTTCTTGATGATGTTTTAGCGCTATTTGTTATACTGCTATGTTGATTTCAAAAAAGACTTCGCATTCATGCGGTTTTTAAAACAACTCATAGTTTAAGTATATTGGATGTAAAAATAAGACTTATCGTGAGTATAAATTGCCGTATACGCATATATGTAAATCCAAACTTTAAAATTAGGGAAAATATGCTTCGAAGTTAGCTCTAAAGATAAAAACTCATTTGTCTACCCTAACCTAACCTAACTCATTTCTTTATTTCTTTCCTTTCTTTAATAAAAAACCTATGTAATTACATCGTATCCAGTCGCTTCGATTCGCGTAGGTAAGTCCAGGCTACGTTAGGGCCTGCGACCACCCAATATGTCAAATTATTGAGACTATTAGCTCGCAGCGCGCTCGTAATTGTGCACACCACTTGTTAAACTTCCAACACATTTGTCTGTGGGACACCCTGCGAGACATAGGGATGTGCAGCCTTTGTTTTATTTACATTTTATTTAATTTCAATACTCAATACTCAATACTCAAATACTTTATTGCATTCCATAATGTGTACATATAGTTGGTATGTTAAAACATCGAATCAATTATGGACCCTGTCGGGCACAGCAAAGTTTTATTAATAAATAGGAGAGAGGATGAAGGCGCTTTTTGATTTAAAAGGAAAATTTAGTTTAAAATAAATATAAAATAAATGATATGTAGGTATTGTGTTAATTCTATTATTGTTATATATTCTAGTGTAATTTATTGAATTGTAATGTATGTATGTATAGTTTTTACTGTTGTTGTAACTTATCGCTAAAATACTCATCAATAGTATAATAGGTTTTAGATATAAGAAATTGTTTTAATTTGTTGGTAAAGGTATTATTTTTATTTATATTTTTGATGTATTCCGGTAACTTATTATATATTTTAATGGACATGACAAATGTACTAGAAGAGTGCATTTTTAATCGTGAAGTGGGTAAGTTTAACCTGCTTCCATGTCTAAGTGCAATTTTGGTTTGGATATCTCCCCTTTTAGTATAAAATTGAGGATATTTTCTGACAAATTTACAAATTTCGAGTATATAGAGACAGGGCAGGGTTAATATTTTTAGGTTTTTAAAGTGGGGTTTACAGGAGTCTGTATCTTCGATGTTTGTTAAAATTCGAACCATTTTTTTCTGCAAAGTGAACAATGTAGGGGCTTCTGTGCTATTTCCCCATAGGATGACGCCATAATTGAGCCATGCGAATGCATACGAGTAATATGTTACTAGTGCTGCTTTTAGGTCTGTGGTTTTCTTGATTTCTCGGAGAGCATATGAAAACTTGGATAATTTCGCTCTTACTTTTTGAATATGTGATTTCCAGTCTATATGTGAATCTATGTCTAGGCCTAAGAGGGTGAATTTATTTACTACTTCTAATATAGATCCATTATATTTGAAACTTATGTTTAAAGGTATTTTTTGTCGGGGGTGGAAAGGTATTATTTTTGTCTTATTATAATTAATTTCAAGATTATGTTCGTTCATCCAGTGCGTTACAGTGTCCAGTATAGTACTTAATTTTTTGTTTAGGTTTATAACATTATCACATGATGTTAAGATAGAGATATCATCGGCGAACAATACGCATGACTCGTTTATGTGGTTAGGGAGATTGTTTATATAAATAAGGAATAGCAGGCACCCTATCACACTTCCTTGTGGAATAGAGGCGTTTACGGGCATGTTTTGGGATCGAATTAGCTCAATTTGTTTTGACTTATAATTATAATATTCTATTTCTACAGTTTGTTCTCTGTTTTTTAAATATGATGTGAACCATTCGTAACTTTTTCCGCGGATACCGATGTTATACAGTTTATTTAATAATATATCGATAATTTATTAAGTTAATGGGTGTTTTAATTAGTTTTTTTTAAGTTGTACATTTTTTTTTGTTGATTTCAAATAAACTCGGACATTTGATAGTATATGGGACTAAAGTCTTGCAAATTATAAGTTTTATAAACATTAAATATAAAATATTGTTAAATGTTTTGTAAATATTATTTTTTAAATCTTATACCTTCATAAAAATAAGCGTCAGTAGAGTAAATGTATGAATAATAGAAATGAGTCTGCATGCACTGAAATATAAAATATGTTAGTAACAGTATTGAGTTCTAACCTAACTGTCGGCTATAAGGAAAATAATTTAACACGCATATGTTTATTGTATTTATGAATAATGAACCCTGAACTCTCCCGAACCAACGTAAATATAAACCATCTTGCGACCACAAAACAAATAATAAGCACGTATCATATTATTAAAGCTTAAATAAATCTTCTTCGCAATAAGTTTAACTAAATCACCTTACCAATAAGCTCCCATCCCTACACGTTCCCGAAGACACTGAGCAATAACATCCTCCGTCGAACGCGTATATTTAACACTATAAAACAATTAATTACAACCACGCAAACAAAAACAACCCTTATCATTACAGAAATAAGGATCAAAAGCAGCGCAGGACTAAAGTTGTTGGTAACGGTCCAGTTTTATTAAATTATAAAACTGAAAAATGTAAAAAGCACCTTATTACGGGGTGTTAAGAGTGATTAGAGCGGCACGGGCCGTGGTCGCGAGCGGTCACAACAACCTGCCGCTGCTCAACATTTGATTTATTCGTACAAAAGCGACTCGGTATTAATTCACTCGCTATTTGTCATTGCACGTGAGAAAGTGCTTTATTGTTGGTATACAACGGGAAATATTATTCAGTGTTTGTGACGTGGATAGTAATTTATTGTTATGATGGCGAGTCGATATTTAGCGGGCTGTGGTAGCGATTCGTGTCCAGGTCTATTTGAATTAGATTTCATGATCACCTTGATTGAATTATAATCACGTTATAATTAGTATACGTCATGCTTCTTTGATAGATATAATCTTTAGCATTTTACATAAAACTTCAGGATTTGATACAGAATTTTTCAGGGGAAAGTTTTGTGTCATTAGAAGAGTAAGAAACTTTATTAAATAAAATATTCTTACCACCTACAACGACTGTGAACAGTTATATGATTCCGAACTATAAAGTTTCCATAGTGCCTAAATATGTTTACTAGAATAACAAAGAAAACAAAGTGTTATTTTGACAATTATGTAAAATAAAAAATAAATCTTATGCCTGAGGCAACGTTAAGAATTACAGCCGACCTACATTCAGGTTCGCCAATCAATGACCGCTCATCACAATATATTTTATATTTACCTGTTTACGCGCGCCCACGCGAGAAAGTCCACGTTTTTATAAAACAATTGTTATGATATTTGTTTTTTGAAGTGTTCATTAGATATTCACTGAGTGAAGAGCACTAGAGGCGGGAAAGTTGGACGAGTGTGTGATGGGACGGCGGCCAGTGTTTCGAGATCCACAAGTGTCCGTCGAGATCGGGCTGGAGTAATAAGTGCGATTCCCAGACGCGATGACTGGACTCCACTGAGCATTGTAAGGTGGCTAACCTTTGGAATTTGATAGGATAGTCCTGAAACAATTTCAGCAGTAAGTAGAAAAGACAACGGTGCTAGAAATGAAAATTGTGTATGCCACGAGTTCATGATTGTCGATAGTTGTCATTATTGGCTTTACAATAAATGCTTGAAGAACGTTGAACATTTCGTAAAAAGTAACGCGTTATTTCTGAACATCGTTGCTGTCCAAAAAGTATCTAACTTAATTATATTTAGTTTCTAGACAAATATATAATAGTAATTATAATAATTCCAGCCTTTAAACGTCGCACTGCTGGGCACAGGCTTCTTCCCATTTAGAGAAGGCACGAGCATTGATCACCACGCTATGCTTTAATATATACAAAATTATTTCTAATTATTGTTTTCCGTAAAATATATATTTATCCTCTAAAATTATGAAAGTTTGTCCACCGAACTCACTCGAGTTATGAGCCATTGTTGTTTTTGTCTCTACTCTAGGTTGTCTGTGCATTGTGAGATAATTTATGATGTTACAATAATATTCAGGCTTCGAGTGCTGACGTGTACGAACGGTAGGAGGGTATTACGATAGATGCTATACAACTATATAACTATAAGGATCGTGTAAAAGGAGATATGAACATAATCTGTCTACCTAAAAGGGAAACTTTACTTGCCCAGCTAAAAAAACTACTTGCTTTTCATACAATAGCAGAGGCTGTTAGTACTAGGCCTTCAGTCATTCGTTGCATATACTGAGTAGGTACATTAGTACATACAGGTATATGATTGGCTCAAGATTTTAATTACAACAGTAATCAAAAGATAATTTCACATGACAAATTCTCAGTGAGTATGTAAGCTGTTGCAAAACAAGCCGCACATCAGGCAGAGCAGCAGGCGAGCGCTAGTGCTGATCCCTCACCCCGCCGACACATCACAACGTTCTCTTAATTATTTCGCCCACACCACACTTTATCACATGATATACGTGTTAGCCACTTAATGAAGATAAAGCCTAGATGGTGACGCATTTATAAGCTTAATGCTTTTCAATTAACGTGTTACTTACTGTTGTTATTGCGCAGAGTGGTGGGAATGCAATAATCATATGTAAACATGCTAAATGGCTCACTATCTAACGGATATATTCCATTGATAACGTTAAGATGCTCGCGGATCGCTGCAAACGGAGATTCTGACGCGGTCGCCGGTTTAAGTGGCTCTTCACTTTGTTTATTGTGATTAAAAAATACTAATTAAAGTACTGGATTTGTCTCTAATTGGATAGCTAACGGAGCTGGTTGCTGTGTGCCTTTTCTAGTACTATTCAATTCTCATTCTATTTAATAGATATGAAGACGGCATTTAGGTACTGCAGATAGTATAAAGCTTTTCTAAAATACTTGTATATTAACTCAGATGTTCGTAGTTTTAAGATGGAGAGATATATTGTGGTGGAGCACTACAGTGATCTCGGCTCGATATTGTCTTGTGACAGGACGCTGGACTCGACCAGCGAGATAAAGACAGATAGCATTAGACGAAGCGATTCACCACCAAATATGGGAGAATACCTTTACTTCACACTCTTACGGACTAAAGCTTCAGTATTATTGAACAATATAAAGAAATATACGCTCGCGCCATTTCTATGTCTTTTTTAATTAAAGGTTTTAAATTTCTAAACAAAACTTCATCGTAATAAATCATAAGAGTGTTTTATTGTGTTGTTACCTGACATTTATCTATTAACTTTTGAAATCATATTTTTCAATTGATGTGTTCTATATGTATTAAGTTGACTTAGGTTAGGTATGTGGTCTCTCGATCGCGGTAGTTTGCACTGCTTTCCCGCCTGGTCTCCAGCATAAGGGAAGGGTGAAGCACTCCGGTTTTTTTAGCCGGTAAGAGTCCGGCATACCCCTCCGCCTTCCCCAGGGCGGAGGAAGTCCATGAGGATTTTCCGGGTAAAAAAAAAAAGGTATGTGGTCTCAACAATCTGTCCGAATAAATGCAAAAATATGATTTCAGGTTAAGTTAGCATTTTCAGTTAAGTCATCTAGCATATGCTAAGTTGGTGACCTTTTTGGTGCTGTATACAGGTCAACTGGGGTTGGGTTTTTTTTTCTTTGTTTTTAATTATTTTTAATATTCCATATTCCATGTTTTGTCTTGTTAGTTTTATGTTTATGTTCTCTGTGTACTGTACTGAATAAATGCTTTTCTATTCTAAGTTAATACTTAAATGCTTTAATTGAACCTTCCACCCAATTGACAGCACTCGAGATTTCTCCCAAAAGCCTCCCGTAACAAAATGATGTCACTTTAATATCTCTTAAGAATATCGCTTTTAAAGCGTGTGGGAAAAACAAACAGACACACACTGAGTGCTAATTCGATATAAATTGTTTCTCGATGATGCATTGTCCGCCTCAAGAGGTCGGCTAGAGCTCTTCAGATGTGATTTGTTTAAGCTTGTAAGTTTATTAAATACGGCCGACCGTAATTGCATATTCTTTTACTTTTGAAGCTGTAATGTCGAGTAGTGCAGCTAGTACGTAGGCTGGATGAGTCGCAAAGGTTTGTTTATTTTGTCTCAATTATTCTGGACCTTAATACCCAATAGAATCCGCGGAGATCTACGCTTCCAACGATTTCAGTATCTAAACAGGCGATTTAGTCTAATATAATAATTAGCTAAATCCACCCTGGATTTAGGTAATTATTATATTAGACTAAATCTGCCGTTATTCTTTATGATGTACAAATAACATTCTAGAAACTACTTAAAGGCCCAGGCTAACGATATTAATTACATATAACTAGTATTAAAGTAAGTTCCTCAATTTCGTACAAAACAATATGGTAATGAGTTGTAGTTAAGTTTCACTACTAGATATGGCCATATATGGCGCGTGAAATGTTTAATTACTATTACGATAGCGGTTACTTGGGTTTATAGTAACGAGGCGAGGTTAAAGGTAATAATATAATACACGAGTAATACTCGCAGCCCCCGTTAGCGTTATCAATTAGTGTTCGTCTTAGCGATTCATGGGGAATATGGAGATGTAACAGCTTGTTTACCGTTTCTTCTTCAGCTCATTAACAGCTTTATGTGGACTGGATGGATGTGGTATATGGTTGTTTATTAGCTAATGAATAGACTGATTGATGCCCGACATGCTGTGTGATAAAAGTTGTACTTATGCATCATGTATGTATGTACAGAGTCTTCCCTTTTCGGATGATTTGAGTAGAACATTTGATAAAAATATTCCACTGCTATTCTACCCCCTGGGTAAGCTTATTTCTTGGTTCTTTAAAAACAGAGTTTATTACAAAAGCTTTTCTTAGTAAAGTTGTGTCAACGATGGGGCAATGGCGCAGAGAAAACTCTCCAGTCGTTTCATCATTCCCAAACACACATAAACCATCTTAAACCTTCACCAAACAATTTAAGCACCGGTATTCCTCTATCACTATTAATATATTATATTCAGTGACAATATAAAAATGTTTATCTATGGACTAGTGGCGTAGATATGGCCGCGCTCCGGCCGAGTCACAGGTCGCCGCCTACGCATGCGCCGTGCGGCACAGCGGAACTAAACGTGGCATACCTGAAGAAATTCATCTAAATTATTAGTTAAGGGTCTAAACTCTACCTAAATTATTATTTAGTTCTTAGTTTAGAGTTTTTAATAACATAAAATCTGAATGAGAAAATACGGGGCAGTTGTGTTTTGAAAGCTTCTCAAGGCGACCGTCGAATCAACTCTGATATTCATAAGATTGATTAGTATGTTATAGGAAAGGTTATAGGCAATAACTTTCACAAAATCTCTATCTTGCACATAAAACACATGGACTTAAAATAAACATTTTTGGATCACACAATTTACAGACCTTGGATAATTAATGAATGTTGATGGAATCGTAAAATGGAAGTTGACATTTTCGTAAGTAATTTTCAGGTAGAAATAGAATTAAAATTTACGTAGGTAGGTTATATGCTTTGATTATATAATGTCTAGATGGACGGTCAAGTGCGCGCAGACGTGTCAAAAAATAACAACCAAAAGTGGTTGTTAAGTACTTTCCCGCCACCAGTACAGATCGTGCCGCTTTCGTGACACTACGTTTTACGCGCTCTAAGCAATAACCACATAACTGCGATAAAATGATAGTATGTGCTTCTAAAGTGTGCTGGAATTAAAAAGGAAGGCTAAAAAATACCAACACATATCACCTATCACTAAAACTACTACACACTATTTAAAGAAACTTTATAATTAATTTTATTTTTATGATTATTAAAATCACGCCATATTTTATCAGTGTTGCCAGTTTCTGTTTTTCATTCTCCCATTTTTGTGTGTAATTTTGTTGGTTTATCGTTACGTTTATAAAATAACGCTGATGTACTTTTTCAAATAAAAAAATAAATAAAAAGTAAAAAAAAAAAATAACTCAATGTTAAAGTACCTATACCCCATTATGTTTTAATATTGTACCAAATACTAACTTAGTTGATTCAAACACACAACTCCAAATTTCTTTTTTTTTATTGATTTAAAAAGTAAATACTAATAAAAATATTTTTTATTATTATTAAAATACACTTAAACTGAATAATACCACATAAGTACCAACATATAACTAAAATAAGTAAATATTTTATTATAATTAATTCGTCTTTATTTAATGTGATTTATGGGAGAATTTGTAATAGCTGGTATCACTATTTACGCACACAGAGACATTGACGTATAGTGTAAAACGACGCCTGCACGCACACATACACAAATGGCGTCCTAGTTTTCTTTGGTATGAATGTAGGGCCACGCTCCATCTAGACATTATATAATCAAAGGTTATATGCAAATAACCGAACTTTTAGGTGCCATTGATGATCAAAGTAGAATATATCACGGTACCGTAACGTTTTCGCGAGTGGACGATTGCCGCGCCCATCGTGCTAAAACCACTAAATCACTAATTCTGACCACTCAATAGCATATTAGAACCTCAATGGTAGATTGTTAAACACGCCTTGTTTTTATTGTAAGTTAATGTAGCTATGTTTTATTTGTAGGTTTGTTTGTAGAAAGACTTTGGGGTCAAAGTTGGCGAAGGTACCTAAGCTTATTTTGTATTGTTTTGGTGTTTACATGCCTTCTTAAGTATAGGTAATTTACTTAAATTTACCTCATCTTCATTTCACAGGTGGGTCATTAGTGATTATCCGCATTTACGTCTTATCCACTTCACGAAATTAGATTAGGTAGGTACACAAACACCATAAATTACTGAAAAACTTGGACATAAGACACTTTTTAAATGAAATCTAACTGTTCTGGTATGTACCTACTGTGTTACCGTATGTATGTAGATGTGATTGTTGTAAATAAATTGCATAATAAAACCAGAATTAAATTAGAAGCAAAATATTTTCTGGTATCCTGCAGACCCCGAAGAGCCATAAGCAAAAGAGGTGAATGTGAAAACCAAATATACAACCTTTTAAATGAAAGTTATACTGAGTATTAACGATGTATGAGGAACTACATTTAAAGATTATAACAGTGTAGGTATCGCCTTATAGTATTGTACCAACCCATGCCACACCTATACTTACGGGTAATTTTACGCTAAAACCACATAATTACTAAGTTAATAAAGCAGCGAAGATAATTTCCCTCACACCAATCGCTTATTAAAAGTTAACAATGTGTAGAAACGTTTAGAAATCCGTGTTTTAAGCAAACACATGATTTGAAGACGAAGTACCGTATTAGCTATACACTTCCTCAATTAACGAGTGTCCGTACAATTTACTAGAACACAATTACTGCTGTAGTAAACGCGCTCGACAAACAGCTTGCTCGTTTATGATAACATCTTCTAAGAAACCTTTAGGTGGTCGCAAACATTAGCTTTGTTTGAGCGCCAATTTGGACTGGCTGAGCTTTCATACCTACAAACTTTACACAACAGCAAACATGCTAAAACCAACCTTATTTATTTCGAGTTAAAGGAGAGTTTAACAGCATAAGAAAGCAGCATTCATGCTCTTAAATTTTAATTGCGAAACACTGCGGACGCACACGTCTTGTGTATTCGCGAATGTGTTAATTCAAAGCATTGCAGTATGCTTTTAATATGCACTTATATGGCGTGCACATTCTTTAGCACTTAGTTTCGTGATAAATGCCTACTTTTGTTGTTACACAAAGATTTTAAAGGTATTTTATGAGTCAGCAAGCAGTGTAAAGAAGAGTAGCTGCTATTTTTTTACATAAGGCGTTAATAATACCGCAGAGAAAGTAATTTCAATTCAACAAAGCGAAGTTATTTATATAAAAACAGAAATATAGTTTTATCCTTAGTAGATTACCCGTTTTAATTTTTTAAATATTCTATATTCCCAAGTAGAGGGTAGTTATAAATTTAACGAGTGCGTAATATGTGGTGTCGCGTCGATATTACTTGATATTTGAATTGGTGAAGAGAACATGACATATTATTATTTTTAATTTATTAGCTTCACGAGTCCTATTATCTATAGTTTAAGAAACCCTTTGCCGAATGACGATTACCTACAAGCTCTTACGGAAATCAGGTACTTTCCTATAATTTGTCAAAATAATGTTTATAACTCGTATTATAATAAAAGCATTGTAAAAAGACTTAATTATTGTTTATTAATTGCTTACAACTAAAATTTATTCTAATTGAACTCAAGTTCATTCACAAAGATCTCATGCAATGTGGTCATCCGTACTTAGTTATGGCTTACAAGGTAAGTGTCAAATGAGAGTTAGATTAATTCAGCCAATATTTCTAGTACATTTCCAGGTTTTACATTCGTAAATATAGCATTGAATTGTATAGGTTTTGAAATACTTTAGATCGATTACAAATCTGGCGATTATTCCGAGCGCATTATATTTTATTAGCGATTTAAGTGCCTAAAGGTTCTGTTTGGAGTCATTTCATTACACAAACATTCATACAACTCCTGAGGTTTGGTACAGCCTCTGCATTCGTGACATGCGATCGATGCAAGATTGGAATCTGCGCTGAAGAAAGTCCAGATTTGTAAACACCCCCAACAAGCTTAAAATCGTTAATTGTTGGTTTATGTATTTCTTAAACATATTTATGTAGTTTCTTAAACAATTTCACAATGTATTATTAAAATTACTAGTAGACATTACATTACGCGTATAAAA
The DNA here is from genome assembly GCA_905146925.1 of Autographa gamma. NCBI lineage: Eukaryota > Metazoa > Arthropoda > Insecta > Lepidoptera > Noctuidae > Autographa > Autographa gamma. The sequence continues at coordinate 11,427,489 of LR989862.1, forward strand.
AGATTAAACAGGGCACAATTGGAATCATTAAACACTAGAGAATACAAGTCGAAAATGCTATTACGTCAGCTGTATTAAAAATGTCCGTTATAGTTCAAAAACGAACCGCACTCAACAGCCATAACCTAGCAGATCGACCGGTTGCGGGGTACTTTTCATTTGGGTTTGGTTTCTTGGTCTGTCACGTATCTGATGTAGATGGTGTCTTCGGGCTTGGGGTCTTCTACTTGGCTCTCGTCGAGTTGTGAGCAGGCGATGGCGAGCGCGGAGCCGTCGTGCGAGAAGCTGAGCGAGGACACGGCGGTGTTGTAGCGGTGGAACTGGCAGAGACGCTTCTTGTTGAACCCGTCCCAAATGTTCACGTAGCCGTCTGAGCCGCCTGTTGCGAACGTGTTGTATACCGAGTGGAAGCTGATCGCGTTCACCGGGTAGATCTTCTCAAGGCCTGGAATGATAATGTTGCATTGTGTAAAGATATCAGCATAATATAAATTATTGTTATGGGGATGTAACAGGGCCTAAACCAGATCTGAATGGTATTTGAGGAGTTAGCAAAAAGTATTATGATGGAAATTAAATATTAAATAGTTGAATAAAGATAAGACAAACAAGTGATTGAAAATTGAAATAACCATTAACAGTGTTACTGGTGTGTTTTGATGGCAGGTACTTGTTGTGCCGGTAGGTTTTAAAAGTTAATGAAGAAAATACATACCACCATCTTTAATCCGATGACATTTAAAGGCATACTTTTTCTTCTGCACCTCAGGGTTGCTATCTAAGTACTCCACAGCGACTCTGCCTTCGATGGAGCTGAGCACATAGCCCTGCTTGTTAGGGAACACGCGTATACACCGTGTTTGGTACTTGAGAGATGATTCCCTCCTCTGGTTCACATGACCCATGTTCCTAACATCCCAAACGAATATTTTGCGACCAGACGTCCCAACTACGAATTTTTCACCAACTATGCTCATTGTGTATACCTGAAAATGTTTGTAAGAAATTAATATTAGTATTTTATTATATACAAAATAGTAAATTTGGGACATTACAAGAAATAAATGTTAGGTGATTTCCTAAGCACATGTGAGTGACATGATTTAAGCTAAAAATTGTATAGGCTGTTAAATGGATTGTGCATTCTATTATAATTAAAGTAGCGCTTGAAAATGGTGCCTTTTGATGAAATTGAGCCACTCAAATACATCTCAATGTTAGTAACACCACAGACTATGACTGTTCACAGTTTTTATCAAATACACATACAATATTGCCTCATTAAGCCTTCCCTTCAGTTAGATATAAGTTATTCTATAAGAATTTGGTACTAACTTGGTTAGAACAGTCCATTTTTGAGCTATAGTCGACTAGTGTATGTGGCTAGGCTGAACCGTGTGAGACCAACTGAAGTCCAACAGATCCAGTTAGGTAAAGATAAAAAACACAATGTTTATTGGCTTATATGCTATTGTACAATCGACGGAGCATGCAAGATGTACAGAATACTACTAGCTGTACTGGATGTTGAAGCAATATGTATTAGAGGTGTAAAACTGATGGTGATGATAATTATTTCAGAAGTATGTTTGGTTCTCTGTCTATATTTAAAAGTTATTTGCTACCTGGCCTTCTGGCAAGCTATATGCAGAGTGTTTATGAAATCAGTACAGATTGCAATTTAATGTGTTAGCAAATAAAAAATTGATTCAGCTATAGAAATGAACAACATTTACAAAGGTAATGCCATTAAAAAAAATTGACCTCCCAATTCTTTTTTTCATGAATAATTATTTTTATCTTGAAGTAAATTGTTCATTTCCATTGAAAGCGTTTATTTCAAATCAATTTCAAATGAGACCATGAATTTACATAGCACCATGTAGGTTTCCTGAGTAGAAGATACTGTACTTTATGTTTTTGTATCTGTACATTAACCATATATAAAGCAATGCTTTAAAAATAAATACAAGTATATTATGTTTTTGATGACATAAGCTAAAAATAACTGTCTACAATTCAAGCATACCCTTTCATTTCCTTGATTATAGGTTCCAACACAGTTGGGGACACGTCCATCCCACATCTTGACGGTGCCGTCCCAGCTGCCAGTGATCACAGCGTTCACCTCCAGAGCATACTCCACACAGCGGATGGCCCCTTTATGTTCACCGAGTATAGTCTCTGCACTTGCATTCAGGTCATACATCTTGAGGGTCTGGTCTAACCCTCCAGAGTAAGTATGTACTGCATCCTGTTGATAGAAGAAGGATTAAAATGCTTTAATATCAACTACGAACATAACAGCAGACAAGAGTGATGATTCTATTTTGATGTCTAATTTTAGCTAGCCAGAAAGGATCGGACTTTTATCAATTGTTGTTCTATTAATAATTATAACCATAAAGATTTTAATATACGTTCAGGTATTTATGTACGACATCTACATAAACAATTCAAATCATACCCGAAAGCAGACATCGAGGACTGGCAGCTCGTGGTTGTACTTATGTCGCTCCGTGTTCGAAGTTACATCGTACAGGCGTACAGTACTGTCCCACGAAGATACCAGTAGAAACTGGTTGGACTTCGGGGCAAATTTAACACTTGAAATCGCATCTTCAGGCAAGCTCTTCAATTTGAACTCGGTGCGGGACTCCGCAACCCGCGTTACAGTCATTGTGGAAGCAATTTTGTTGGCTATTTTTAAATAATTACAAAGAAATAAATGAATCGGGATTAGTCTTTCGAGCAGATCTTATTTTTTATTGTAAATAGCGGGATTATGGATAACCGCAGTCTGCAAGCAACGAGCTCGGCCGTCGGCAACACAGAATAAAAATATTGATTTTTGATTGACAGAACTCAAAGAACCACGGTACAGAGAGCTTAATAACTAAACGCTGCACCAAACCAAATCTAGTAAAAAGACCAAAGTAATTTTTGAGGTTTAATAAATTAAAAGATCATTTTGCTAAATTATTTTATCCTAATATGGTTATTTTTAATTTTAAAAATTCTGATATTAAATTGGATATTTTGCGTTTCCTTCTCACACCTTTTCATAAAATTTGGTGACGTAACCTGCTACAAGTTCCTTGCCTGCTACAGATAGTACCTACTAAAGATAAATTTGAACGCATCAAAACTCTAATCAAATTATGTATTTTTGACATACAATTTCTATAATATTTAGCACCAAGAACAAGTTACACGGTTACATCATATTAAATATTAAATAATCTTAATTGTTTCTATCTATTCGTGCTCCGAAAGAACACAAACTTTGTTATTTTGTTTTCTGAAAACCTAAACGGATTGTGTAATCTGGTGACATTTACGAACGCACCTTTATAATTGACATGTTTGTGATGAGGTGTGAATCGTAGAAAGAAATCTCCGTCTTGCAGAAATGATTTCACAAAAATCTATAGTTCCATGAAGTTTTGTGATGTTCCATTTGTGCTGTCTCAGAACGAACAAACGTATTACGATAACAATAGAATAGGACCTCAATAAGTAACATAAATGAATATAAAACCACCGCGCAGCTAAGTTGGTTCCGATAGGAACTAATGGAGTGATCAACTTATGAAATAACGATGCAAACCAATTCGAAAACTAAAGAAATGTTTATAGTCAGAGCTCTCGAAAAGATTTTGGCTGATAAGGACATCAAAAGGTCCTACCACAGCCAACTGAAGAAGTCCTGCGAAGTCGCTTTAGGTAAGACTTTGTGACATTTTGGCTTATTCAATAACGTAATAAGTTGTATATTCGTTGAGTATATGTATTTATCACCTGTCACTAATTAGGTTAGAGTGTATATAGCGATAGTTTTATTGTTATTGATAAATTAGTAGATAGTGAATGTATTGACCTTGGTTGAAAAATTGAAACCTACTTAACGTTATCATAGTCTTTGAAGTGATTTCGTGTAGATCCGTGCAGTGATCAAATGTCAGTGGTGTAGGTGAAGCCAATAATGTGTGTGATGTGTACATGATCTAGTTAGACTAGTTGGACTAGTTGTAACATGAGCTATGTTCACATCCAAATACCTTTTACTTTTGTTGGGTAAGCTGGCATGTTGTTGTTGTATCACAGTTACATCTTTAGATAAGATCACACTTGTGATTCTGAATAGATGGGACAATTAGTAATAATGTATTAATTATAATTAAGATCATGTTGCTACACTGATAAGTTGATTATACTAATTTTGAGTTCCTTACAACATATTACGAAAGAAGGAATGTTATTTATGTTGTTATTAATTTCTAATAAGCAAGGCAAAGTCTTTTATCAAAACCAGTCTTTATCAACAGACTCATATGATGAATACATATCAATACATTAATTATTGAGTAATATATAAAAAACTACAAAATTAATTGGCAAACAACCTCAATGTCACAATACAGCCTATGTCTTCCACTGCAGAGTGACAGCCTGCCTCAAAAACATGCAATACCTTGGTATACTAAGATGCATTCACAAACTAATATTATGCGTGTATATGTGTCTAGCTGTCTCTGAAAATGTTGTAATCATTCATATGCTAATTCCATGGCCAAAGAAATAGTAAGATGTTTGTCTGTATATTTGAGTGAACAATTAATACTTTATTTTATGTACAATTGTATATGAATAATCTTTTAAAAAAGCTAGTCATGATAACAGGAATTTTGATTAAAATTATCAATATTATTTTTACCTTAGAATACAGGATTTATTTTTAAACAGACATAAATTTGAAACAAGGTAAAACCTACTTCTGATATGTGGCAATAGGTATAGACTCACAGTGTGTGAAACCCACTAAATAATTCCTAACAGCCAAATATTTATATAAATTTCACCATACAATAATCTTTAAACTAAATGAAAGCATTCATTGATATTTACAAATGATGTTTAACCAACTATACTGTATAACATTAAATATAATATGCGTTACTTTGTATGCAACAGCACTTCCTGTGCTCATAAGGTACGGATTGGTCTAAACTACTTTATTATGTAAATAACTTCCATATTAGCATAGCTTTGACACTTTGTGACTATGTCTAAAGATGGTACTATCATAATACTAGTATCATGTAACTGTAAAATCTTCTATTTAAAATTATTTAAAAAACCTTGATGACATAAATAATATTCACAGGAAATAATGAAGTATTTAATTGAAATATACACAGTCCTAAATCATAGTTAACTTTGTATTATGAATACTAATTAGGAGCTTGTTAAAGACTCTTAAAATTATGTATTCTGCATGCACCAAAGTTACTAAGCAATCAGGATTGAAGATTTTCCTGTTGCATCATATTTTCATCTTTAAGGAAATTACTGCTTGCAAATTAATTGAGATTTATATTATTTTTATTAGTCCCTTAAAAAGATAAGCTAGGATTTTGTTTCCCTGTAAGGAATATAAAGACTGTTTGAAAGTCAAAATAATTAACTTTTATTGATATGCTCACATCTATTAGCTTCAGCAAATAACTATAAATTGGTTGATTGTTGTTTGTTTTATACCCACAGGTTTGATCATTGCATAGGACCATTTTAGTAATTATACTAAACTACAAATGACTAGCAGAAACTTAGGTAGTTGTTAGTGACAAGATTATCATTATATCTTTCATCTAGGAAACATATAACATAGCATAATGTATCAATATCCTTTATAATGAATAAACTACTAATAAATCTATTTGATTTTTCTTATTTACAGAGGAAATTAAAACAGAATTAAAAAATGGAGGACAACCGGAGTCAACTGAAAATCCTACCTCAGGAACACTGCCTCTACCCAAGAATGATGCCTCCAACATTATTACAGCAGAGAAGTACTTTCTACCATTTGAATTGGCATGCCAGAGTAAAGCATCCAGGATAGTGGTGACGGCTCTCGACTGCCTTCAGAAACTTATTGCATATGGCCATCTTACTGGAAACATTCCCGACTCCACTACACCAAGGAAACTTTTGATAGATCGCATAGTTGAAACTATATGCAGTTGTTTCACAGGACCACAGACAGATGAAGGAGTTCAACTCCAAATCATCAAAGCACTACTAACAGTCATCACAAGCCAACATGTCGAAGTACATGAGGGCACAGTGCTCCTCGCTGTCAGGACTTGTTATAATATCTATCTTGCAAGCAAAAATCTTATCAATCAAACTACCGCGAGAGCAACCTTGACACAAATGCTTAACGTTATATTTACGAAAATGGAAAACCAGGCCATCGAGTCAGAGGCTAATGGCAATAATAATACCGTACCAGAGATTCCTCATAAAATGCCCAATGGCAATGTGGTGTCAGAAGAGACACCTAACAATGTATCTGAAGAAGTCAAAGATGCAGATCAAACGCCAATTGATGACGTTTTAGAAGCTAAAATCATTGCTAAACAACTAGTTGATTCAGTCATTGACAATGCCATAAGTATTGCGACTAAAAAAACATCTGAAGAAGACGTTCAGAACAGCCCTGACAATAATGAAATCCCGTCTGATTCTCAAGATAGTGGAAGTGTCTCACAGGAGAGTAATGGTCAAATACCCACTGAAGCGGTGATGACAAGAATTCCATCCCAGGAAAGTGTGGATGTGGCTTCAGAAAATGACAATTCAGTAACTGCAAAATTCACTCATGTGTTGCAGAAAGATGCTTTCTTAGTATTCAGAGCGCTCTGCAAGCTATCAATGAAACCTCTACCGGAGGGTACTCCGGATCCTAAATCACATGAGCTAAGATCCAAAATTCTATCTCTTCATCTTCTTCTATCCATCTTGCAAAACGCTGGTCCAGTATTTAGAAACAACGAGATGTTTATCACAGCTATTAAACAGTATCTTTGCGTGGCGCTGTCGAAGAACGGCGTGAGCTCTGTACCAGAAGTATTTGAACTCTCCTTAGCTATTTTCTTGGCTCTTCTTCAAAACTTCAAAGTGCACCTTAAGAAGCAAATTGAGGTGTTTTTCAAAGAAATCTTCATGAATATACTAGAAACATCAAGCTCATCATTTGAGCATAAATGGATGGTCATCCAAGCCTTGACCAGAATCTGCGGCGACGCACAGAGCGTCGTAGACATATACGTCAACTACGATTGTGATTTGTCTGCAGCAAACCTATTCCAACGTTTGGTGAATGATGTTTCAAAGATTGCGCAAGGCAGACAGGCTTTGGAATTGGGTGCTACACCAAACCAAGAGAAGTCAATGCGTATTCGGGGACTCGAATGTCTAGTTTCTATATTAAAGTGTATGGTAGAATGGAGCAAAGAGCTTTATATAAATCCAAATCTACAAACTACCTTGGGAGAACGAACTGCGAAAGAGGACCCAGACCATCACAGTATGAAATCTCATGGAGGATCAAGTCTGAGTTTAGTTTCTACAGGTTCAAGCAATATTGGTAATAGAGAAACATTGGATTCACCTGAACAGTTTGAAGTCTTAAAGCAGCAAAAAGAGGTTTGGGAAACTGGCATAGATCTGTTTAACAGGAAACCAAAACGTGGAGTATCATTCTTACAAGAACAAGGGCTTCTAGGAACGTCGACAAAGGAGATCGCTGAATGGTTACTAACGGATGAGAGACTTGACAAAACATTCGTCGGCGAATATTTAGGTGAAAACGAAGATCATTCCAAGGAAGTTATGTACTCTTACGTAGATTCAATGAACTTTTCAAACATGGACATTGTTGCTGCGCTGCGATACTTCCTAGAGGGTTTCAGACTACCCGGCGAAGCCCAAAAGATTGACCGGTTAATGGAAAAATTTGCATCCCGATACTGTGAGTGCAATCCCAAAAACACACTGTTCACAAGTGCAGACACCGTTTACGTATTAGCATTTTCTATAATTATGCTGACAACAGATTTACATTCACCTCAAGTGAAGAACAAGATGACAAAAGAACAATACATAAAGTTGAATAGTGGCATAAGTGATAATAATGACCTTCCGCGTGAATATTTATCTCAGATCTACGACGAAATAGCTGGTCACGAGATTAAGATGAAAAACACATCTAAGCCTGGCAAGCACATGATCGCCAATGAAAAGAAACGTAAACTGATTTGGAACATGGAAATGGATTTAATATCGACGGCTGCCAAGAACTTGATGGAGTCGGTATCCCACGTCCAGACTCCATTTACAACAGCTAAACACGTCGAGCACGTGCGACCTATGTTCAAGATGGCTTGGACACCTTTCCTTGCAGCCTTTTCAGTGGGACTGCAGGATTGTGATGATCCTGAAATCGCCTCTCTATGCCTCGATGGTATTAGGTGCGCTATTCGCATCGCTTGCATTTTCCACATGTCGCTCGAAAGAGACGCTTACGTACAAGCCCTTGCACGGTTCACCCTGCTTACAGCTAACTCGCCTATCACAGAAATGAAGGCAAAGAATATTGACACTATAAAGACATTAATTACGGTTGCGCATACAGACGGAAACTACTTGGGAACAAGTTGGTTGGATGTCGTTAAATGCATTTCTCAGTTAGAACTAGCGCAACTAATAGGTACCGGAGTCAGACCGCAGTTCTTATCAGGATCAGGAATTAAGCCTCAACCAGACTCATTGAAGTTTAGCCTAATGTCCCTGGACCCGAGCGTCAAAGAACATATCGGCGAGACAAGCTCTCAAAGTGTTGTAGTTGCAGTTGACAGAATATTCACAGGATCTACGAGACTAGACGGTGACGCTATAGTTGACTTCGTCAAAGCTTTATGCCAAGTATCCTTAGACGAATTGAGCCATCCTTCTAATCCTCGAATGTTTTCGCTGCAGAAGATTGTAGAAATATCTTACTACAACATGGGTCGTATTAGGCTGCAGTGGTCTCGAATATGGCAAGTGCTTGGTGATCACTTCAACAAAGTAGGATGCAGCAGTAATGAAGACATCGCATTCTTCGCTGTTGATTCATTAAGACAACTCTCAATGAAGTTTATTGAAAAAGGCGAGTTCGCTAATTTCAAATTCCAGAAAGATTTCTTAAGACCATTTGAACATATAATGAAAAAGAACAGCTCTCCAACAATCAGAGACATGGTCGTTCGGTGTATTGCACAGATGGTTAATTCGCAAGCACCTAACATCAAGTCAGGGTGGAAAAACATTTTCTCTGTATTCCACTTGGCTGCGAGTGATCAAGATGAAGCGATCGTTGATTTAGCATTCCAAACCACAGGTAAAATTATAAATGAGTTATATGAAAGACAGTTCCCTGCAATGATAGACTCTTTTCAAGATGCAGTCAAATGTTTGTCTGAATTCGCGTGTAATGCTAAGTTCCCCGATACTTCGATGGAAGCCATTAGACTGGTCAGATCTTGCGCGACAGCCGTGGGGACATCGCCACAACTGTTCGCCGAACACGCTCTTCTGGAGGGAGAGCCGGGCGCTCCGGAAGTGGACAGAGTTTGGCTGAGGGGATGGTTCCCCTTATTGTTCTCCTTATCATGTGTCGTCAGTCGCTGCAAGCTCGACGTACGAACCAGAGGACTTACGGTCCTCTTCGAGATTATTAAAACTCATGGTGAATCATTCCGTCCACATTGGTGGAGAGATCTATTTAATATACTATTCAGGATCTTCGATAACATGAAGTTACCTGAGCATCAGTTGGAGAAAAACGAGTGGATGACTACAACATGCAATCACGCGTTGTACGCCATCGTCGATGTCTTCACGCAATACTTTGACATTCTCGGATCTCTGCTGTTAGAGCAACTGTACGCGCAACTACACTGGTGCGTGCAACAGGACAACGAGCAGCTCGCCAGGTCTGGCACCAACTGCTTGGAGAATCTAGTCATATCCAACGGAACCAAGTTTACTGAAGAGACGTGGAGCAAGACGTGCCAGATCATGTTGGACATATTCAACAGCACGCTGCCGACCACGCTGCTGACTTGGAAGCCAGATGAAAACGAGGAGAATGACACGCCGCAAGTCCGACACGGGATACTGAAGAAACCTCAAGGTGGAGACGAAATCAAGTCCTCCAATCGGGTGTTCAATAGTCTCCTGATCAAGTGCGTGGTACAGTTGGAACTGATACAAACTATCGACAATATTGTCTTCTACCCAGCTACGTCAAGGAAGGAAGACGCTGAGACTCTAGCCTTGGCAGCCGCGGAACTGACCGGCGGCACCCCGGGCACGGAGCAAGAATGTCAGCGTGAAGAACAAGGAATGTATAGGCTGTTGAGCTCCCCGCATCTGCTACGGCTCGTCGAATGCTTGATGTGCAGTCACCGCTTCGCTAAAACATTTAATACTAACAATGCACAGAGAAATGTATTGTGGAAAGCTAATTTCAAGGGTTCAGTGAAACCCAATATGTTGAAACAGGAGACCCAGTCGTTGGCCTGCGTGCTTCGGATACTTTTCAAGATGTACAGCGACGAGACGCGGCGGGATCACTGGCCAGCTGTGCAGAAGAGTCTCATCAGCATTTGCTGTGAAGCCCTGGAGTACTTCGCCGGAGTCACGAGCGAGGCTCACAGGGACGCCTGGACGTCGATACTGCTACTGATCCTCACAAGAATACTTAAGATGCCCGACGAAAGAGTGAGTACATTACCTAAATATCATGAATCATAAATCTTTTGTTCGTAGTTTTTATCAAAACCATATAATGGAATTTGATTGTAGATGCTATCTTGTACGATACGGATAGTTACTAACATGACGATTTAGGTGTCTTAAGTGCTTACAATGTATCGTGTTGCCGTGTCGAACATAGTTAGAAACCAATAAAACATAATCTAATACTAACAAAACTCGTTAGTCTACGTATGCATTAGGTATCCAGTATTGATTGAAAGTAACATTATTGTTTAGTAAAATGTAAATAACATCGTCGTCACGCTTTTATTCCTTTATGAGATTAGCGTAAAGTCTGTTATGTTATCATCGGTATGCAAACAAGTATTCACATTCGTATAATCATGTTGTGAATTAAATTATAGAGCCTTATAAACATTAGCCAACTAGTTGTTATGGGACCAAGTCTTCTATAACAAATTCTCAAGTCATTTTCAATTGTTTCCTTTTATTATTGGATTTTATTTCCCAAGCTAACAATGCAGAACTTATTGGTGGATATGCGTAGAATGTGTGTATTCTTTATTCCGTATTTACTGCACGATTATATAATTTCATTAGTGTTGTAATTATCATCGATCGACCGGCTCTGTCGCTCTTCATATTTGCTCATTATAATATTGATTCGATCAAGACCCCTATTTACTGTGTAAAATGAGATCAGCTGGCATACCGAGTTGTTACAATGACAATATAGCTACAATAAACAATGGCGTACTGTTTCAGTTTGCGGCGCACGTGTCGAGTTACTACCCGCTGCTGTGTGAGATCACCTGCTTCGACCTGAAGCCTGAGCTGCGCTCCGTGCTGCGGCGCGTGTTCATCCGCATCGGGCCCGTCTTCAACATCGTCAGCAACGCCCAATAACCACACAATACTTACAAACAATATGGCCTTATAGTACTCTAGGATAAAGTATGACTTTGATGTTAATGTTAAAAATAATACTTCGGTTGATTCCTTAAAATTTAATGTAATATTGACAGAAATCAGTACTTCAGTAGTATTAACAGTGATCTATCATATATTATAGGGTGTAGTAGTCTTATTTCTAATTTATATTATAAATTATTGATTTGATTATCAAGTTAAATTTTTAAATTGTATATTATAAAAAAAAAACATAGAAGTTGTATCTATAAATTATTATAGTTTATTCTGTATATTTGAAAGTTTTTACTGTCTGGGGAGCTGAATTCACTCACTGCTACTATTTGCTTCATATTTTTCTAGCTAGACTGATCAGACTGTGATTGTGAAGTTTTACTTTTCCACAGCTTTCCATGTTTTATCTTTTTTTATTGGAGTGACTTCAGAACTCGCACGCAAACTGATTATTATATTATTCCTTAAAATAAAAATCATAAATTTAAAGGAAGTCTGATTTAAACAATCTTCAGTCCCTCAATAGACCTCTCCAGAGAATCCAAGTCCCAGATGACCAGTTGTCCATCCAGACCAGTGGTGCTGAACTTGCGAGTGTTAGCCTTAGTGCCTTCAAACAGGCGGATGGATGTTATAGCATTCTGATGAATGGAATCAAGGAAAGTATCGTTAGTTTCGATGCGCGCCTGGCGATCCAAAGACTGGAACTTCTTCATGGCAGACAGTCCACCAGACTCCTTCCTCTGAGTATTATCAAGTTTGGCAACAAAACTAATCTGGTTACCATCATGGCAGTACAATAAAGGAATGCAGCTATGTCCTGCCACAACCAGGGAGTTGTTGGTCACCCAACTGCATCCCAAGAATGGCAGATATTCAGTCTTCATTTTGATGACAGCTTTACCTTGAGTAGCATCAGCTACATTGATGGAGCTGTCATGACCCACCCAAGCAAACTTGTTCCCGTCTGCTGAGAATGAGACACTATGTACCCATCCACCTCCATTAGGTGAATTAGGAAACTCAGCCAACAGTTGGCCCAATGGCAGCTTGGTGCCCCAAACATTTGGTCCAGGTTGGTCTTCAATATCTTTAATGTAAGCTGAGAACACCCTCACTTTGAAGTCAGCTGAGCCAGCAACCAAGAGAATATTATTTGGGTGCCAGTCAATACTGGTCACGGTTGAGCGAATGGGCTTCTTGATGTGCTTGGAGACCCACCAGTTATTTTCCTTCTCAAAGTAACAAATTGAAATGAGTCTAGCCCCAGACCCCACAGCAAATTTGTTCTCCATGGGAGACCATTTCACACAGGTGGCAGCTCGGTTGATACGAAGGAGTACCAGGGTTGTTGTCCACTTGCCATCATCTCCCTGGGTCCAGACATAAGCATTGCGGTCCACAGAGCATGTTACAATGCGGTTGGTGTTGGGTGCCCAATCAATGCCCATCACTTTTAGGTCATGCTCCACCAGGTTGTTGGTTTGTTTCCAATCATTTCCCTCTTTCTGATAGATATGGACTTCATTGTTGTTGGGAGAAAATGCTATTTCTGTAAAAAGTACATACAAACTTTAGGATACTAAAATGGTACATATTATTATACAAATAAAAGTTTGTAACTGGTATTCAAGGAGCTTATCACTCAGTGTTAAGAATAATAGATTTATACAGTCTAAAATTGGCATCTAATCTAGGATTGACCACCCAGGGATTAATGAAACTTTATATTGGCAACAAAATTTATAAGGACAATTATAAATAATGCTGATGGCATAATTAAATACAATTTATGAAATTACTCACGGGTTCGATCCTTATTCCACGCATGGCAAGTTACCGGCGCACACGAATCACCAAATGTAAGAGTTTGAGACATTTTAATTAACCTGGAACACGAATTATTCTATTTATTTTCCCAATATTATAATGGATTTCGACACGTAGCAGTTTTCGAACATATTTACCTCAAGTTTCTAAGCAAACGGGAAGCCAGTCACACCCAACTATATCTATTGATAAGCAGCAATTCGCGGACTCTGGGCAGTCGACGCGAATTCCTGAAATCATAACTTATTTAATATCTGCGAAACTGTAACGCACGCCTATTGTAACTTATATTAAAAATAACTTACTACTTTTGTTAATTATTAATGTAAAAACTCGACTTAACGACTGAATACTGAGATAATACGTGACTAATAAATAGGTTCAATTTCTACGTAAAGTGACAGTAACAGAATGTTATGACATGTAGTGCAGTGACTCATGGTCACAGAATATTAAAACTCTAGCCCACAAATTTAATGATTTCTCGAATAGGTACTAAATTCATACTTCTAAATATTTACTACGTTAATCCCAATTTGCAAACACAGTACCTAATGTTGTATCGCACTCGAAATAGATTGAAATCAGAAAATAACCAACCGCATAAATTTTAATAAAAATAAGTCATCAATCCACTTGATCACCTGCGAACTGCAATTTGCTGTCAAAATGACAGAAAATAAATAAATAGTTTACTCACAAAATCAATACTGCAGTGCATTCATTTTGATAAGCAACTCGTGTAGATAATTTACTTGCTCAAAGTGTGATACAGTTGCGTCTGCAGATTCATCTCGTAGCATTATAACAATGCCTGGTCCAGGTTCGTAAGACACCTTATTAAAAATTTAGAAGCATATCCAATAACAATGTAAAGTACACTCCATATGCGATCGGAAAATAATACATATTTTAAGTGTTTTATTTAATTTCTGTAAATACCCACTAATAAAACAACAATATGTTTTGTAGATCTTGATTGTTAACAATTTTTAAGTTATAAAACTTAAATAATTATTTATAGGAAGATATCGCGGCGCCCGCAAAGCGCCGAATGCTCCGAGTCTAGCATCAGTCGCGCGGGAAAATGCTCTGGCACTCCCAGATGATAGCCCGGTCCTGGCTATATTCAAAGATGCAGCCTTGAAGCTGAATGCGCGTCAAGACCGACATGAAAGACTCGTCAAACTGTCCAGAGATGTTACTATTGAGAGCAAAAGGATCATTTTCGTGTTACATTCTGCAATGACGTGAGTATTTTAGTGATGGCAAAATACAGGGTGTCCGGTAAATAATCCGACAAACTGTGGTGGCTGATACCTTAGGTCAGGCCCTATCAAATGAACGCAACATATGTTCGCCGAAAAGTTACAGGTTTCGAGTTACAATCGATTTTCGAAAATTTTAGAATTTTCTACCTTGCATCAGACTTTTCCATTTTTCTTGCTGATACATAGCTTTCGTAATACTTTTTGTGCATCAAATTAATCTTGAATAGTTACTCTATCCTTTGATAAGTCTCATATTTATCTAAAAGAAGAATATATTGGCGATAACGCCATTCGTTTTACAATTTTCACTTTCGGTTTTTCTTAATGCTCATCTTTGAACTGCAGTGGTGAAAAATAAATGTATATAGGATTTTTGTACAACAATTTTAAAAACTTGCTTGAATATTGGTGATTTTGGGCAGGTACAATACTTGCATATTTTCTTTACAAAATTTTAAAAAATTAGCTGCTGAATTACACACGGGCCTATTTTTTGAAATATTACTAATGTAAATCTGAGTAAAAATGATACATAACTTAACGCTGATCGTCATTGTACAATTAAATGAGGTATTTTTTTCTCGCCATTAACTCTCTATGCCAGATTAAAACATGTTTTAGTGTAAAGTTACCTTAACCTTCAGTATTTTCTTACTAGATAAATCGATTTTATAACACCTTATTTTTCATGCAAAAACACTGAAATAGCTAGTTTTAGACGTCCAATTCATCTGCACTTAACGGGTTCCGTATCATTGTAAAAATTTAAACGAGCATTTTTTTTTTAATATTTTCCTAATTGAAATTGACCAGAATTATTTCGTGTCACTAGTTAATCGCTAGAAAAAAATAACTTATTTCACTGGACCATAACGATCCGCGTTAAGTTACGTCGCATTTTTACCCAGATTTACATTAGTAATATTTCAAAAAATAGGCGCCGGTGTACTTCAGCAGCTTATTTTGTCAAATTTTGTAAAGAAAATATGCAAGTATTGTACCTGCCCAAAATCACCAATATTCAAGCAAGTTTTTAAGATTGTTGTACAAAAATCCTACATACATTTATTTTTCACCACTGCAGTTCAAAGTTGAGCACTAAGAAAAACCGAAAGTGAAAATTGTAAAACAAATGGCGTTATCGCCAATATATTCTTCTTTTAGATAAATATGAGACTTATCAAAGGATAGAGTAACTATTCAAGATTAATTTGATGCACAAAAAGTATTACGAAAGCTATGTATCAGCAAGAAAAATGGAAAAGTATGATGCAAGGTAGACAATTCTAAAATTTTCGAAAATCGATTGTAACTCGAAACCTGTAACTTTTCGGCGAACATATGTTGCGTTCATTTGATAGGGCCTGACCTAAGGTATCAGCCACCACAGTTTGTCGGATTATTTACCGGACACCCTGTATATCAGTTGTTCAATATTATATTTAAAAATTTATATATTATTGTTAATTTGCTGATAGATTATGGAAATATTCATACTTAATAATATATTCAAAGATTCATATTTTAATTTGTACATTTTCAGCAAAGAAGCTACTGCGAAAGTTCTAGCAGATGCCAATGACCGAATTCAAAAGCTCATCAATGGACCAATCAAGAACATTGGATTGGAACTGGAGTACAGTCCAGCATACTTACATTCACGGGCTGTCACCGGCGGTTTCCAGGAGTTCATTGAAGCTAGGACCATGTTCTCTCTAATGGCCACTGGACAGATCATTACATTCCCAGAGGTTCAGAAGGAACTAGAGTTTGTGGTTGGCGAGGATGATGACCAAAGGAAAATTGTTACAATGATCACTGACAATGATTACATGTTGGGGTTAGCAGACTTGACTGGAGAGTTGATGAGGAAGGCTATTAACAGTGTGTCCAGCGGAGACAGTGATGACTGTGTCCAGGCTTGCCAGATTGTCAGGGACTTGTACACTGGATACTTAAGTAAGACTTGCATATATAATTAATAAAATTACCAACTTCTTTAAAATCATTTTTCCATATAGGCCTAATCTAGGTTCAATACTCATTTTCCATGTCAACTTTTCCACAGGTATACCAAACAACCGCCAGTTAGTTCGCAAGCTGACAACAACTCGTGCTAACGTGAATAAGGTGGAGATGGCAGTGTATGCCCTGCGTGTGCGCGGTGCCGATGCCCCCGCCCCGCTGCTGCTGGCGGCCGCCAACCAGCCCGGAGCGCCCGACATCGACGCTCCCGCCGGCTTGTCTGATGACGAGGGATACTACTAAGCCAAATAAACTGTCCTACTGTTTTATTACATATTGTGGGTGGCAAAAACTTGGCTTAAGTTGTAGTTAGGGAATTTTTAATTTGTAGCCTAAAAGACCATATTGGGAGGGCTTGAGTCGACTATGCGATATATTATTGACCAATCGCGCGATCGATATTATTCCAACCGTCGCTTTCAACAGTCATAGACAAGATCAAGTCAAGTTTTTTGCTACCCACATAATTAATTTTCTACCTGCATTGCAATGAAATCCAGTGTCAAAGCTTAGCATGTCATATTGCAATATGGGCTTTTTTCTTATTGTGTACCTAAATGTGATAGACTGTAAGCAACTTTGTTGAATTTATGTGGTGTTATTCTGTAGCCATTTTAAATGTGATGTGATTGTTCTTTGTGACTTCTCATTAAAACCATTTTATTACTGGAGATAGTCACTTAGACACAAGTCTATTTTTATGATATCAAAGCAGGTAACCAATCTCAGAGAATAACATGACTTTTTTGTAAACTAAATGTATTATGTATAAGACTATTACTGTAATATTAACTTATTTCATGGGCGTTGCCCTAATAAAGTTAGATAAGCTCAATAATCAGTAAAAAATGTCGATAATTTGGTAATTTTTAATTTTTCTCTTACTACAAAATGTGTCATTTGGGGTCTGATAATAAATAAAAAATATTCTTCAAAAAATAACATTTATTAAACACTTAAAAAGCTTGCGAGAAATCTTGGCTTCCCTTGAGATCACTGGGTGGCTGCCATTCGTCAGACTCATCTGTTCCAAATGGGTCTTCCTCCCTTTCAGACTCTGACGATTCTATATCTTGTCTTTGGATTGTCTTTCGCGCCCTTTTCCCTGTCACTATCAGATCTCGAGCTGGAGTATCTTCTTCACTATCTTCAGGATCAGAAACCTCTCTAGTTTTCCTTTGCCTCCTTTTTTGTGTTTGACCTGATTAAATTAATCTCACTTTAAAAACAGAATACTTAAACGAATTCTTTTTCGTAATCATGATTTATAATCGAATGATTCCGTTATCGATTTAAAATTCATAATCGTAATCGACACTATCGCCATCTGAGTCTTCGACTTGGAAATGGTCGTCGTAAAAATTAACGGAATGTGCGTTTATGTAGAATACGTTGCCGTGGCGTTGTACCATTTGCATACCTGGTGATGGAAATTACAACGATTTAGTATTTACTTTTATTTAAATTACATCTACTTAGATACTTACATGAAATCCCATAAAGTTAAAGAAAGAAATTATCAACATGTTAAATACATAATAGGTTATAAAAATAATCTTTTGTTCACATCTCAAAACATTCAAGACCAATTTTATGAAATTAATTATTGATATATTGCAAATTACCTTATTATTTTTGAATGATTTCGAGTTTCACATGAATGGGTGGGTAGTGGTTATAAAATACAATAAAAATGAGTGTATACCTAGTCTGCGGGCCTGATGGTCCGGCGGCGGCGGCTGCGCGCCGGGCGGGTGTTCATGCGCCAGCCAGTGTCGCGGGTCGCGGCGGCCGCACGCGCGCCCGTACGGACACGCGCCGCGCTCGCCCGCGCCCCAGTCCGCGTCCGCCGGGTGACTGAACTGCGCCTTGTGCTGCGGGTTGCGTCTGCACGACACACATTTGTCGATTGTTAGATCCATGAATTTACGCTTATTAACGATGAATGGGATGTACATAAAGAGGTTTAACTTATCTATATTTACACACGAAACACCATAATCCGTTCCAAAACTAAAATTACCGATGTCACACAAAAAGCTGCTACGTTGAAGTGGAAATGGGCTGGACATGTTTGTCGTATGCCAGTACAACAATGGGCTAAAATTACCACCGAATGGTTCCCAACACACATAAAGCGTCAGCGAGGCAGACCCAGACGAAGATGGCGGGATGACCTACATTCGTTTTTAACCGACGAAAACAGAGGAGGTTCTCAATTCGACGCGTATATTTTTTTTTTTTTTATGTATGATCACTCATATCTTTTTACTGAGTAGTCCGATTTTGATAATTCTTCTTTTATTTCAAAGGGTATACTCCAAAGTTGGTCCCATAAAAATTTGAAAAAAGAATTCCCACCCTAAGGGTGGAAAAACAGGGGTTAATTGATTGTTCACGCACTGATCGTAATGTATTACCACGCGTAACTTTTTACAGAGTAGTTCTATTTTGATAATTCTTTTTTCATTGAGTAGGCTATACCTAGAAGTTGGTCCCATATAAATTTGGAAAAAATATTCCAATCCTAAGGGTAGAAAAACAGGGATATATTGATTGTTCACTAACTGATTTTAATATATGACCACGCGTAACTTATTACAGAAAAGTCCGATTTTGATAAATCTTTTTTTATTAGATAGGGGGTTATACCTTGAAGCTGGTCCCATATAATTTTACTCTAAGGTTGGGAAAATAGGGGTGATTTATTGTTCACTCACAGATTTGAATACTAAAATAAGGTAGTTAGCTATTTTAAAAATAATAAATAATTCAGCATGTAGCAATTAGTATATAATAGCCACAAAAAAATATAAAATAAAAACTTTTTAACAAAAAAATTAAACCGCCGAAAACACTGAAAAGAAAAAAATAAGAAACCTTTTTTTATTTAATCTTAATAACTAAGTTCTTAAATGAATGTGAGTATACCTAAATAATTTTGAGTCGGCGCCAAACTATCAATTAACAAAGATCACAAAATTACCTTAAAAAAAAGAAACAACCAAATCAAAAACGCTATACACATATACTATAATTATTTTCTTTACTTACCACCTACTAATTCCATTGTGGAAAGCAAATAAAAGTTTTGAGTTCGAGTTTGAATCAACTTAACAATGCAATGAAATCTCCAGCGATAAACATTAAAATTTCTAAACAAATTAAGTACCTATATATCGTAATTAATTAATTTGCCTGTTTGGCGCCGCCTCAAAATTATTTAGGTATACTCACATTCATTTAAGAACTTAGTTATTAAGATTAAATAAAAAAAGGTTTCTTATTTTTTTCTTTTCAGTGTTTTCGGCGGTTTAATTTTTTTGTTAAAAAGTTTTTATTACCAAACTGGTCGGTCGCGGCTCTTGAGAGAGATAAATGGAGGGAGAGTGGGGAGGCCTTTGCCCAGCAGTGGGACATTGCAGGCTCTTAATAATAATATATATATATATATACCCCGAACCTTCCCACAGACACTTGTAGACATTGCCACGCCTGTCCCGAGACTATACAGCATATAACTTCCGCATGTAGATCTCTTGCCCAGAACGACTATAAGCACCGACATGATCAGGTAGCTTCCATAATACACCAGCATTTAGCACATAAGCATAATTTTATAGCGAAAAAGTCACCGTACTATAAATATAAACCGGATACAATACTCGAAGATCAGAGTTGCAAAATATACTGGGACAGAACCATTATTACTGACAAGACCATCCACTACAATAGACCTGACATCACTGTACACGACAAGACTAGCAAGACTGTATTCCTTATTGATATAGCTGTCCCGAATACTCATAACATACAGTCTACGATATCTGAAAAACTGTCAAAATATCAAGATCTAGCCATCGAGTTGAAGCGCCAATGGCGCGCGGAGACCATACACGTAGTTCCAATTGTCATTTCAGCAACAGGTATCATACCGAGGAGTTTACAGCGCTGTCTAGATATTTTAGATATCCCGAAGCACACATTTAAAACCTTGCAGAAAGCTGTCATCCTTAATACCTGTCGTCTCACCCGCAAATTCTTCACCACATCTTCCATCTCTTCATCATACACTACTACACTAGCATAACCTCTTCTTGCACTTGACTAAGGTCCGTGTGATTAGAGATATAAAACCCCTTCAGAAGGGAGGACAAAAGTCATAAAAAGTAAATAATAATAATAATATTTACACAGATGCACAGGACATTGGTAAGTTATGACAATTGGCACAAATAGTACCTGTATCATTGTTTTGATTGTTTATTTATCTTAAGAGAAATGCTGATTACAAATTCAAAACTCACACCAACTAAACTTTAAATTTATGAACCAAATCATGTTTGTATGTAAACCTTTTTTAAAATTTTAAACTTACCTATAACAATTAGCGCCATATATGCATCTTTCCCTTGCAGGTACATTATTAGGTTTTGCCGGCGGTGTGTCATCTTTAGCTTTGCTGTCTGAATCTGATGAAGCCTAGAAGCCAATAAAACAACACACTATCATATTGAGCTTTTATACTCCTCACATATTCACCGTCAGACATCATTACCATAATACAAAAAAAAAGAACAAAAGATTAAAAACATATTTCAACAAATCAAGTATATTTAAATGTTATCAGGATTATTTTACCTGACCACTACTAGGTCCAGCTACAGCAGCTCCTGAATCTACTCCATCATCAGGTTCAGTCTTCACTTTCTTCACATCAACAGGACTGGCATCTGTGGAGGTGTTACTCCTCTTGCCTGGACTCCTTGTGTCAGTATTTAAAGGTAACTGCGGCTTATTTTCATACTCTTCAGATGATTCCTGACCATTGTCTAAAAATTAAATTAACCATCAGTTTCAAAAACAGTGAGCCTTTTTTACTAATGTCATGCCAATATATATCCATACCAAAGGTAAAATGAACTTCTTGAAATGGTTTTTTTTTTTCAATAAAATATGGCAGATGAGATTACCTACCTACCTACATACCTAGTCTTGCA
Organism: Autographa gamma; assembly: GCA_905146925.1. NCBI lineage: Eukaryota > Metazoa > Arthropoda > Insecta > Lepidoptera > Noctuidae > Autographa > Autographa gamma. Next base: position 11,449,150 of record LR989862.1, read on the forward strand.
GTATAATTAAAAACAACTCACTCATTATTGATGGTGAACCTGCACGGTTTTGGACTGCATCTTCTTCATTATTTTCAAAGTTTATTGTTTCTTCACTGTCCCTAGCAGAATCACCAAAATTACCACCATTCTGTTCTCCTAGTTCTTCCGCACCTTCTGCACCCAGTCTACTGATTTCTACCTGGTTCCTTGGAATGTCTTCAATATCTTGCTGACAGTGTAGTACTTCATACCAGAAATGGTCCGGTATGAGACCAAATCTGTCTCCGTGACACAGAGATATAGTGCAGTCCTGCTGCAATAGCTCCGTTTCTTCTGTATTCTTTTTGATAAAGAAGCATGGGTTTTGGTGTAGCTAAAATGATATGTAAACATGATTGTTTAAATAAACTGGTAAATGTTATGATAATTTTTGGGTGTCATCAAATGCATACAAAGTTCTACATTTAATATGAAACATCTAAATGCTCACAAAACTATGTTTTACATGGTTTTGATTTCATTTTCTACTCCCAAAATATTATAGAAGTTTTAAATAAATAAACCAATATAAATAAATATAAAAGGTCATCTTACCGCCTTCAGGTTTACATTATCATCGGTAACCTCCAACTCTGCGTGATTCCGGGATACCCGCTTATCAGTATCATCATTCTGTTAAAAAAAATAAAGAATTATGTAAATAAATAGAGCAATACCTAATCAAGATGACTCATACCTACAACATTGCTTTGTTTTGTTATGATTTCCTGTAAAGTGTATTTAGTTTTTATAAGTAGTTTCTGCTTGTTTTTCTCGCTACCGGTAATTATTGCTTGCTGGTGTATATTTTTCTATAGATTACGAATAACTTACGTGCAAAAACTTTCCTCTTCCAATGACATGAACGCCGGTCGATAGTTTTATTTTAGCAGGAGATTGAGCGTCTATTCTTATTAATTTAAACACCATTTTCATATAACACTGGGATCATAGGAATTGTGTGAATAAAAAACAATGTGCGTAGGAAAATAAACACTGCACCACACGCTTTGACATTGACAGCAGCTTCAACAACGGTTTGATTGCGAATTTTAAACTACACTACATGAAAAAACTTACATAGGTATTACTAAAAATAACATGACATTATTATCTTTTACAATTTTGTATAAATGGAAGCTGGGAAGAGCATTGACATTTTAAAAGCAATAATAAAGAAAGTACTTGAAAGTAGTGTTATGCTGTACCTGCACTGCGTTAAACTTAACGTCAAGAATGTCATTAATTTCAGCTGATAATTCGTTATGTTCACATTATAGGAGTGTGCTGTCATTTACTAAAATTACAAATATCTATCAAATTATTGGTTTTATGATTACAAGTTTCTTATTATTCTTAATAACTAAATATGTCTTGAAGATCAATACTACTGGAAAGCATTTAAACAAGAGAAACTTACATAAATTTGGAAATGACTTGAATCTAAACTAAACGTAAATGATTAAACGTCAAAATTGCGAAAAGAAAATATTAATCGAACCTTTTCTAGTGTTTACATCGACATTTAGATTATAAATAATACAATGATCAAAACGGCGGGTTTAGGTGCTCATAGGCCACTATCTGGTCAATTGTATAAGTACACAAACGTTGTGAAAGGCTGGCAGCAGCGGTGGTTTGCTGTGGACCCAGAGACTGGTGTTCTCTCTTACTACCTTTTCGATGGGCCCGGAGACACTATACAGCCTGGGCAACCGGCTAGAGGCGAGGTAACGTTTATTTATTGCATTTCTGATTTATATATATTATGTAAGTAGTTAGTATTTGTAGTACTTAAGTTATTTAGATATTAACTTGAGGTTGTATCGTAGGTACACATATTAGATTTATAATACGTTAGCGCTTTCAACGTCCCTGTTAATTTCTATAGGTTCTATTCTCCAGAAAAGTAGTCAAAATATTTTCAATTTATCAGTATTTATACCATCATATCCTCACCACACCTAATACAAGCTCAACAATCCAAAAGTTGCTTTGTTTTGATGTCTTATCTAAGTATTTTTGCATAATACTTTTCAGGCTCACCTAGCAGCAGCAGTCATATGTCCTAGTGATGAGGACTCTCGCACCTTCACAATCAACTGTGCTTCCGGAGACATGCTCAAGCTGAGGGCCACTGATGCCAGAGCAAGGCAGGAGTGGGTCAATGGCCTCAGGGCTATAGCTGAAATACACACCAAGGTATTAAAACCTTATTTGATTGTCTCTGGTAATTAGACAGTGGAAAAAAATAATGTATAATGTTTATTAGGATGGTCATGACAAATTATTTTACTTCAATAGTACAATATCAATTAGATAAGATTAAATTCCTGTTATTCCATGTATGTATGCCTAAGTTTTGACAATATTTACATAATACTGTGTTTAGGATTGGAAAATATACTTGTGAAGGTGTTAATTTAATCAACATTAACATGACAGCAACCATAGGAAGAAAACAAAGACACAATGTGAGCAAGATTAAGTTGTTTGTCACAATACTAGTTTTAATAACTCCTTAATAGGTTTGATTGTGAAAATGAAATGCTCAGAAGTCAAATACTTGTTAGTTTATATACCTTAAGGTATATAACTTCACTTGTAATCCAAAACTAACAAAAAGTTGAAATGCTTTCCTGTTTTTTTCAGGCCATGGGAGCGAACCCCCCACTTCAACCAAGAGAGCAGCTAGCTGTTCATGATGCCATGGCTTCAGCAAGGCAACAGCTGCAGGCCACAGAAATGAGGTATAAACATTATCATGGTTTCTTGTGTAACTCTAATGTCATTTAAAACTTTGCTCCCTATATTGAGCTTGTAAACTGTGACTATACTATTCAATGTTTATTATTTCCAGTGATGCAGCTCTAGCAAGGTGTATAGAATCGTCAGATTCACCATTCCCTCACACAGACCCAGATTTATTGCTTTTAAAGGTGAGTTTAGTCCTTTTAAACTTCTTAAACTTGTCATGGTCAATCTTTACTAAGAATCCTACTTTAAGAGAGAACCAAATTATGGGCACGTCAATGTCAGGTCAATGAAAGTATTATATAATTGCTACTTTGCAGGCTACATCAGCAGCCAGCATGCAGTGCTTGCTCCAGTGCCTCGGCATCCTCCACCGACAGCAGCAGTACGCCACAGTCAGTGTGTCCAGCAAGCACTCGGAGAACGAGCATCACTAACCAGGGATGTGTATATACTAAGTGATAGAAACATGTTACACTGTGGAATAATACAGTTGATGATATTTTTAACTTTATTAAATGTATTATAATTTATAATATTTTAATTTTATAATGTTTAGTACACTGGCACTTGTATTTAAATAAACTTTATAATTTTAAACTTAACAAAATGTGAATCATTCAGAAGTTTATTTCTGAAAGGAACAACAAGAGGGTATTTTAAGTCCAGGCATATTCTATGTATGTGCTTGGCCACTTGTTGAAAAACCAATCATATATGTAATAATAAAATATGTACCTTTCAAATAACATAAGACTAAACATGAGATTTGGTCAGCACATTAGCATTAAATGTACTATTTCATAGTGTAGATAGGTATTTTAGTTATAGCTTAAAAAGACAAGCATTGTTAACATATCCTCATGTTTTCCTCGTAGCTTATACACTGTTGTGTCGTAAAAATGTAAATATTTTATGTAATTAGTATGTCTATAATTATGTTTAATTTAAAATATAATTGATATATTTATACACTACTTATTGTAATTTTTTAAATTTATTCTCTTCGGAAATTGTTTTTCCAGAGCCATTTTATTATTTCTAGGTACCCCATGTTGGTTTCTTTGTACCTAATTTTTAGGAAGTAACGGCAGCTAATAAACATCTCAGAATAATAATATTTTTCTTTTACCACATTAAATTCCCATGTATTGATGTATGCATTATGTACCAATACTTATGTAATTATGTAAGGAGCCATTTAAAAGCAATATTGGCATGCATAGTGATATCAGACAGCTAAAACCTTGGTCCATTGTAAAGATATTGAATAACTTAATATTCACTTACTGCCTATTGGCTTAATTACAAAGTTGACCATCTTTAATTAATAAGTGGTATAAATCACAGCCCAAAATAAGAGTACTCTTCAGTTATACATATCTAAAAAGGTATTATTTATAGACAATCTTACAGGGGCATATTTATGAAACACCTGTCTAAGTCTTGTCAAATCTTTTGTTTCAGTTCATCAGATGCCTTGACAATTTTATAATTTTATTTTATATTCGATATACCTCGCTCCGTTAAAAATCAATAATGTGCGACCAAGAATTTAGGACACAGCGTATTGACCCACGCTATCCAAATCAGAATCAGACGAAGTAAGTTACATAACGTTGACCTAATTTCAAAGATACGACGATGCCCTATGCATTTTTCATTTTTTTTTATAATAATATGTATAGTAAGTTAGCAACATGAGAGGCACAAAATATGTTATCCGAAGTTTGACTTCTTGTAATGGTCTGGGAATGCAGACATTGGATGCAGCTGTTAGCCCGTACCTGTGCGGTCGATAACCACTCATGCATACGTATGTACCACGTATGTTAGTGACCTTTATAACACCTTCAATTCTTTCAGGGCATGCTTCGACAATTACTGCGATTTCCACAAATGCCAAAGACTGCTAGGCGAGGTGGACGATTGCAAGATATTCAAACGATATTTTGAGACCATTTGTCCCAACTTTTGGATTGAACACTGGGACGAGTTGCGGGGGAAAGGAGCATTTCCAGGCCCTTTATAAAACTAAATTGACATTTTGAAAGTTGAAATATATTGATTTTATAAACTTTGATTCATTGTTTTCACGATAAAGATTTTAGTGAGTGTCAGTATCTAATATCCCTCGTTTATATTGTAATTTAGGAGAATACCAACAATTTTCTAATCTCAAATGCATTTTTGTGGATAATTATGTCCCTAGGTACTACGAGGATGCAAAACAATGCATCCAGTATATTGGTATTGATTTTTTATGTACAGTGTGGGGGTTTAGATGAGTAAAATCAAATTCAGTTTTGGAATTAACTCTTTTATTCCCTAAATCACATATTGCGGCCTAATTAAAAATAAAACTCGCATAAATTAACATGGTAATGGTGCTAGCTTTAGAATACTTTAGATTCTGCCTGCGAAGGTTCCCTCGGAGCGCTGGGTGTCCCACTTTTCGACCCACTCGTTGGGGCAGAGGGACTTGAACGCGCGCTGGAAGTAGTAGCACGGCTCGTACTTCTCGCCGCGGACCTTCTGGCAACGGTGGAAGTCCAGGTAGCTGGAGTAGCAGTACCTGAGGGATTACATCTTAGTTGTACTACCAAATAGATGAAGAGGGCTTATCATTGATCCAGTAATTAATAATGAGTTATAGGTTTACGTGTGTTTATTACTGTTTTTTTCCTGATTGGTGTAGTAACGTGACTGATGATGTATGTAACAATTATGGTTTGTACAAAGATCTATGAAATCAATTTCTTATTTAGCAATCGTCTTTGTACTATTGTGTTTAAGAAGGTTTATGCCATGCAGACATAAATGCTGGTAAGCTATCGTAATTACCTCGATGTAAATTTGTAAGGAGTGTGCAATCAGTGTATAATTTGAAAATTATTGTTACTCACCTGACTAGCAGTGTGTCCACTCTGGTTTCAGATAAAAATATTATGACTCTTTTGTACTTACCGATCGATGGCCACTGGTAGTCTGATTGGTTTATACAGAGTGTGTAAACAATAAAGCTCATGTTACCTTGTCTGGTTCGTGTTAGGGAACCGCGGGTCGAAAGGTGCAGTTTTGATGTCGGCGGGCGATTTGATCATCTCGGGCATTTTGCTGCAACGAAACACAACCTAGTCATTGTCATAATTCTTTATTCAGAAATCTCTTTCATAATGAAATAGATTTTATTGGGCATCTAGACATTCTAATACAATAAACATAGTTTAAAATAGAAAATAAAAATGTTAATATGTAAATACATTGCAGAGGTCACAATAAAAATCTTAACCCTATTCTTAACAAGTAAATTATTTCACAAGAGGTCTTGTTTTACGCTCCTCTTCACATGAAGTCTCCCTATACTTCTTCACTTCCTGCATGTAAAGCGACCAAGCATCCTTAGGCGTATTGTCTGCTGTTTGTTCATCTATAGCCTTAGCCTTTTTTACTAAACCAGTCTTTAGAACCCTGCCACCACGTCTCTTTCCAATAAAAGGCAATGTTGGCTTTTTTATTTCTGGTTTCTTTTCAATTGGTTCAGCCTTTTTAGTTTCCTCCTGCATCTTTTTAAACATTTCTAAGAAGCTCCCATCATTCTTTATAGGTATTGGACCAGGCTTGGTTTTTGATGTGGAAGCTTGCATGACATGGTCTGGCGGAGGAAGTAAATCTGCAAAATTAGGGCCCTCCACTTCAGGTGGGTCTCCATACTCAATGTCATCAACAGTTGTTGATTCCACTGCCCCAGGTGGCGGTTTCACTTCCTTCGGTGGCGTTTTAGATTCCTTTACTTTATCTTTCTCTTCTTGTCTGTTTCTGTGCATTTTCCAGAAACGTTTTCTATCAGCGACTGTGAACTGTCCGCGTCGCTCATCATCACTTGGGCTTCCACTGCGACTGCGTGAACGAGAGCTACGAGACCTGGATCGGGATTTTGATGCAGTGGGACTGACAGAGTGTTTGACTTTTCCTCTAGATTTTGATCGTCGTCGCGATGACGACTTGTCTTTACTCAACGAGCGCCTTTGTGACCGACTCCTCGACCGCGACTTTCTCTTTATCTTTCGCTTAGATTTTGAGCGTGACCGTCGAGGTGGGGTTGACGACGTCGACCAACTCATCGAGCGAGATCTAGACTTGCGATGGCTTCGGGAACGTGATCGCTTACGCTTGGAATGTCGCACAGACGGCGTCCGCGACCTAGACCGAGATTTCGAGCTAGATAATGATCTTCTGCTATATGTTTTAGGTGGAGTCAATGAACTCTCTCTAGCTTTCTTGGATTGGGTATCAGATTTATCCTTATACTTCTTAGGCACTTTAGGTGGAGGAGTATGCGAAGACTTGTCCACTTTTTTGCTAGAAGGTGTAGTTTCCTTTCGTTTACGAGGTGGAGTAGTAACTTTTCTAGATTTTTTCACATTTTTACGAATCTTTGTTTCCTTGGTTTTCTTTTCACTAATTTTAGGAGATTTACTTGATCTATCAACACTAGGCGTTCTATGAGATTTAGATCCACCACGGGAACCTGAGGAACTCCTATTTCTGGGTGGTGATGAATGATCGCGTCCTCTGCTCTTACTTGACTTTTTCCTATAAGATCTATCAGAAGCAGATGAATCTGATGACAATGATTTCCTTTTCTTTTCTTTCTTGGAAGGCGAACGAGAATATGATCGTGATCCAGAGCTAGAACGATCGCTAGAGGAATATTTCTTATGTTTGGATGACTTGCTCCTTGACCTGTGACTATGTCCTTCGTCATAGCTACTATCTCTCTTTTTAGCGTAGCCTGGTTTTTTTCTCTCATATGGAGAAACACTTCTGGAGTTAGTTCTGTACGATTTCCGACGCTCGTATCTGCTGGTATCAGCAGCGGGGGAGCGAGTACCTTCGCGGTTCCTAGCAGGATAATCATAGTCAGCTTGTTGCTGTTGAGCTGGATAGGTCCTCGATCCTGGATATTTTCCGTAGTAGGTTCCGTCCGTTTGCTGGTAGTAGCTAGGGTCATAGTTATAACCGTAGCCGGGCGCGTACGCCTGGTAGTCGTAGGGCGGAGCGCCGTAGTGGCTGTAGCTGACCCCCGTCCAGGGGTCGGTGGTGGGCATGGCGCGGGGCGGGGCGGCGGGCGCGGCGTAGCCCGGCGCGCCCGTGTAGTCCGCTTCAGCACCCGGCGGCCCGCCGTCCCACGCGCCGCCCGCGCCGCGATACGAGGACATACTTATCAGAGTCCCCTCGCATAACCTGCGGCAGTTTGTAGGTGCGCACACACCTACAAACAGAACAACTTTTTGGTGTAGTCAGCAGCTCTACATATACCTCGCTCGAGAGACAACCTCGCGATTCGATTACATTTTTCATGTTTCGTTGTAAATAGTTTTATGACGAGGATCAACAAATTACGTAACCCGAAGACGGAGCGCGTAATGCGTCGATAAAGCATGCGTAACAGATGAAGCAAATTAAATAAGGAAAGAATATTAAAGATATACCTCTGCTGTCATGCTCACCTTTTTTCAATATAGCCTTTTCTCAATAATTATTTCAATAGAAAATGGCAGCGCACCACATTCGCTACTTATCACCCATAAACAATAATAGATAGAAAAGTAGAGTAGTGACACTATGACATTTTCTGATTAATCAATCAAGTGTCCATAGTCGATTTGGATATTTTCATATTATTTCTATTCCATAAACACCCTATTACTTGAAGTTATTCTATTGCAAATTAGTTTTCAAAATGAATACGGCTAGATTTTATTCTAGGATAAATTTATGATCGTTTTTGAAAATTTTAGTTGGTTTATTACTGTCTTTCGCTTTTGGGTACCTACCTACCTATAGTTCGAAATCCAGACTATTCCAGACATTTGTGTAGAATCTGTGTAAAAAGTAAATAAATAAGAGGTCTATACCTTTTTTGCACTCTATGCTTTACTTTGACTTTAGTCACTGACTTAGAAACCTAAATGGACTTGCCATACCTACGAAATGAACGTGCATACCTACAAAAATTGGGCAATTAAGATGGCTGCCTTTCTTAGGGTTGTAACTGCCTGAAACGCACTAGATATCGATATTTAACTTTGAGTGTTATTTAAGCTATTACCCAAAATTGTCATCTGCCACAAAGTAACAAAAAAAAAACTACTAAATCAAGTGGAATTATCTGAATATAACCCACCTGTTACACGGGCTAGTTTATTTGTTATTTTTATGTACCTACCCACTTTTTAAACAACAAATTATGTAAAATAAAACAATTTCTAGTGTAAAAAAGGCATTTATTCGTTTCTAAACAAAATTAACTTATTAAAATAGTTAGCATTGTACCGAAACCTTATGTCTATGAAGGCATTATAGATTTCACAAGCAACAGCCTATGGTTGATGTTATGCTCTATGTTGTGCGGCGAGTATAATATTTTTTCGCTGTCATAATAGTCCGTCAGAAACTTGAAAATATATAAATAATAGTTTTCTGGTTTTTCCTGGTCAGTGAAATGAGGTTTTATTAAATTTTCCGTTTTCTTTATAATGTTTATGACTCCGTTGGAGGCGTATTGAAGGCCACCTCGAGTCTTCTGAGTAAAGATCACTATGGTCACTATAATTATTTAAAGTGCATGGAGCAGACATGCCATATTTTATGTCTGAATATCGTCATGATTTTTATTTTTTTATAATATTTATTGATACACAATTAAATCTAATATGAAAACAAACTCTAACTATACTAAAATTAAAACTTACATAAATAAAAACTAACAGGCGTCAAAGAACTCATCGTCATCCTTATTTTATGTCTTGGGTTTATATTTTCAGAACCAATAGCTTCCATCCATTTCTTATTTGAAATTTCGTTTGCAGGAAATCTGTGGATTAAAATATAATTTCAATGTATTTTACACACTTCATTAATTTTATCGATACTTACGGTATGCGAACATCGCACATCACTAGCCGTACTTGACAATTATTATTGTTTGTAAACAATACAAAGAAATGAAGAAAGAAATGAAATAATAACGATATGAGCCATATAAACATGACACAGGTTTCAATAATATTCAAAAAGATTATCTTATAACAATACATTCTACAACATTCGAATGAATTAGTGAAAATTAGTTACTTACTTGTGCAATGTCAAGTTAGGCTGATTTTTGCTTTTCCTCGCACCACACTGTTTTATGCAACACGAGGGCATGATTTTCCTACTATTGTCCAAACTCAAAACACCAAAATAACTAATTACAATACGTATTTCTCTTTAAATCCACAAAAATATTTTGAGCGAGCAACTGTTTGACAGCACAACTACCACAAACAACACAAGTACTTTTGTAACTTACAATGGCGACAGGCACGCAATGACATGAAGGTGACATTCCACAACAGTGTTGCCAAATTTGGTCCCTGTCAGACATTTAGTTCTCTCTCTTTACAAATTCATTTCTTGTTTAGTTAAAAAGAGACAAAAAGCTTTTTGACATGTGCGCGTCGATACGATGGATATTTGTATAACTATTATTCATATAGTAGAATATGCTCACTCCATGTGTATATATATCTCTATGACTTTAGTAGACAATGAATGAAACCGGGTTGGTGGGAACTTGAGAGACAGAAACTAGAAAGTATTATTGTTTAATTATTTATGTGTTGTTCTTGGCTGCGATTATCTTGATCATATAGTTTAACAACCAAGACTTGCTTTAGTTGCATTGCTATTGCTCATGAGTAAATCCAAAGTGTCAGTAGAATGGAAGAAGCGAGTGAAGTCGGAGTACATGAGGCTTCGTCAAGTAAAGGTACGTTATCACAACATCATTGACTATATTTGTGTTTGAAACATTGAAACGGGCTTATTAAATGTTTATCTTGTTTTGGAATCAACTAATGTTGTGTTTGTTGAGTTTTATCCTAAGACAGAGACTAACTATGTAAAGATATTATGAGTAAATCTATACATGTTTTCGACCCGGCTCGAAATAAAGACTTTCGAAGTTTCGATCATGTTATTGTTGTGAAGTTATCAAAAGCTCTTAAAGATGATTGAACACGAATAACCGTAAATACCGTAATGTTAATTCACTTAAGTTACACACGTAGCTGCTATTACGGGACACATTAAATGCCTTTTAAGTTGAGCTAAAATACAACAAAAAAACATCTAGGTATTAAAATTTCCGCGAATTCCATAACAAGTCAGTACATACGAATCTCATATAAAAAAAAACGTCTTTTGCAATGTTTTCCAGCGTTTCAAACGTGCAGACGAAGTGAAGGTAGCATGGGCGCGCAACTTGAGTCTGATGTCGGAGTCGGTTGAGGCTCGCGAAACTCAGAATGGTGACCGACCAAGACGGCCATATTGGCCCCCTCCTGCACCAACCTCCAATCATGAAAGCTTCATGAAGAAAGCTGAAGTTTCTTATACAGATGGTACCTAATAATAAATTGTTTTGTTATAAATCACTAAAAAGCTGTTTTCAAGCTTTCAGATATCTGAGATGCAACTAAGTTTATGTCTCAGGATGTGTCAATAAACAAAAGTTAATAGGTCAATGACATTAGTAAATTTTTAAGAACAATTTTTTTAGTAATTAATTATTATTTTAGAATTTCTTTAAATATGTCCAAAAACTCTACAACACCTTTCACCTATTTGTTTTTACTCTACAGCATCTGGTGTTGTAACAACCCAGCAAGTACCAATCCGCATAATAAACTCAGTCAACCCAATTCCAACGATGTACACTTGGGCACCGACACAGAAGAACTTCATGGTTGAAGATGAGACGGTACTCCACAACATTCCATACATGGGAGACGAGGTCCTGGATCAGGACGGTACATTCATCGAGGAGCTCATAAAGAACTACGACGGGAAAGTGCATGGTACATCTGCTTAACATCATACCTCTATTGTCTTTGGACAGGGCTGTTACAACACATTTACAACAGATGTTATTCAACAGACTGATATTATTATTATGGCCGTGTTCAAAGACTATATATATAATACACATTGGTGTGTGGTGCACACATTTTAGCTTTTAACAATAAATTCATTTATTTTTGGCAGAATATGAAATTCATAGAACTATAACAAATTGAATAATTATTATTACAAAAATACAAAATTTCGTCAATACCATCTTATGTTACTACACCAAAAATAATAAATTAAAAGTTCTTAATTAAATTGGGTGACCATTCCTGTAATTACACTCTACTACTGCTTAGTATTTAAAATTCTCAATTAAGCAAAAAAAGTATACACTGTAAATAAGGCAATGAAACTGGCAATTATTCCTGTAACATGAAGAGCTCACAAAAATTATATCAGTAAATAAATATTATGTATTTAAGTGCTATTTCTGAACACCTCACAAGCCTCTGCAATCACGGTCACGCTTGTCGTGCTTGTTAGGTAATACTCACTATTCTAGATTTAATTCATACACATTCAATCCATCATAATTTAAAATAATACTAATGGAAAAAGTAATTTAAGTGCACCATTTTTAATTAAATTGTGTAAGGAACACAAATAAACCAGCAAAGACAAACTATACTTTTATTTTGGTCTAACATAAAAGGATTGTGTCAGACTATTTTTTCTTAACACCACTGTTAATAATGTGATCTTATTGTTTAGGTGACAAAGAAGGGGGCTTCATAGATGACCAGCTGTTTGTGGACTTAGTACATGCTTTAATGACATACCAGACTAAAGAGGAAGTGGCTGAGGAAAGGAGGGACAGAGAGGCAAGGAACTCTAAGGAGGAGAAGGAAAAGGAGGTAAGATTAGAATTGTAATATTTTGTTCAAGGAAATAGGTACATAAATAAATCATTATGTAGATGGTTTGAGGTTTTTCAACTTCTTACTTCATCAAAACAAAAAGTATGAAGCAAATCCATACCTTATGATTATGATGCATAAGCATTAAATAAATTACTGTTTAAGAATTACTTTGTTCCCAAATCAGATATAAAAAGGTTACATTGGTGGTGGTTGAATATAGATTTCATCAATAAACTTTGTATAAACTTGTTACATACACTGTTGATGTCCCAGGTCAAAGAGAAAGTAGCTGCAGAACTAAGGGGCAAAGAAGCAAGAAACTCTAAGGAGGACAAAGACAAAGAAAAGGAGGTAATATTACTAATAATTTATTCTTATTAAATTTTTTCCATTTTATATTATTTAAATCTTTTTACATATAACCTGTAATTAATTTTTAACCCTCGACTCAAAAACGATTGGTTATTATAAGTTAAATGTGTCCTTCTGTGGCAATGGATATCTCGAAGACATGAACCTATATTAAGTTTCTTGGAATGGTGATTTGTCAGGATTGTTCATAACTATAATTTGTGAAGATCTGTTCAGTATTAGAAATAGAAAACATTAATTTTGCACTGAACGCAAGATAACACTTATATGCATTTTGAAAGTAATGAACATAATATTTATAAAATATGTCGCAGCATTCTTAAATTTTTTACTTATATTTATTTACAGAAAGATACAAGCAAGGAAAAAGAGAAAGAGAAGGAGAAAGATAAGGATGAAATCAAGAAGGAAGACAAGGAGATCAATGACAAGCAGTTCCCAATCTTCATCATATTCCAGGCGATCAGCATGCAGTTCCCAGATAAAGGCACTGCTCAAGAGCTTAGAGAAAAGTAAGTGAAACACAATACATAGATATGTAAATTTTGTACTTTTTGTTATAGATCACAGCCCTATGTCTTATCTCAGTAATCTTCTTGTAAAATATGTTGTACTAGGCTTTTTTCTATTTAAATCGCCGTCTACCATAATCTATTAAATTGTCATAAAAAATTTAGCATATAAAGAGCAAGATACAAAATACATCACATTGATAATTTATGTTTTTTAAATCTTTTGTTAATTTTTATCTTTTATTAATTTTCTGCTACATTGGTAAAATGACGTATATTTTCCTTAATTAACTGTGTGTGTTAACTATCATGAAATACCTTTGCACATTATCGAAAAAACAACAGTCAACCTTATGATGTAGAGACACAACTTGCAAATAACTTTGTGACCAGTAAATAGAATAACTATGCAAATGCGTCATCGTCAGGTACATCGAGCTGACATCTCGCAGCGACCCGAACGCGCTCCCGCCGGAGTGCACGCCCAACATCGACGGCCCGCTCGCCGAGTCCGTCTCGCGCGACCAGACCATGCACTCCTTCCACACGCTCTTCTGCAGACGCTGCTTCAAGTACGACTGCTTCCTGCACCGTGAGTACTTGTTACATATTGTATAGGTACCTGCCTGTGATGACCTTAGAGTATGGATGAGTAAGCTATAGAGTGCGCACGGAGTATGAACAGTGAACACAAGTATGATACTGTATAAACTAGCGTCTTCCTTAGGTCACGTCAAATGCCATAACAGAGTGAACTGTTTTACGTATAATGTAAAAACATAATCAATATATTTAAATGAGAACCATCTATATTTATCGCATGACGTCTATCGTGGTACAGAAGTACTAAATAAGAGAGCAACAGCTGAATATTTACTTACGATCGGCACAACAAGGGTCCCGTGAAGCGCGCACTCTATGCTTACTTATGTATACTCTGAGGATTGGATATTGAACTAAACAATTTTATGTTAGAAAAGTTTTTGAACAAAGAGTCAGGAATAAAAGTAATTTTGTCTGAAAAAATATTAACACCCTATTATTCTCAGAACAACATTAAATCTTTTACACATTTGTGTGTATTACACCAACTTTAAACTTAAATGTAAAGAACTTGCTCTATTAAATATCTTGCTTATTTATTATAGTAGTTATTTACTATATAAGTAGTATATAAGTAGCTGTGTTTATATAGGCCTGATTAGTATCTGTTATTCTGTTTGGCCGTCAGGATGTCAAACGGCAGGTAAGGCCGTACAGACAACCATATACCATCGATATTATTATTATTTTCGCTATTTACTTGCTAACACCGATTTATTAATCGAAAGTAAGTATTCGATATTGCATAAATGTTGACTAGAGATGTAACTATAGTAAATAGTCGATGTAAAATCGACTAAAAATTAAATTGTATGCAATAAAAAAATAATACAATAGTCCTCCATTTATTAGCACATTTGCATTGAAATGTTCAGTGTTAAGCGAGATAAATAGAAGACTATATTATTTAAATCTGTTAATTTCCATAAAAAGAAGATACTAAAATTATTGAAATGTACATCTCTAGTGTATTCCCAATATTATTTTGCAATAAATTCGCTTTTATATCTCATTATTATTTTTTCATAATATTATTATTGTAACAAGTTATTGTCCCTTGTTATGCAAGCTGTTTCCATCTGTGTACTGTTCCCTTATGTCCCATTATGTGTATATCACTAAATATTGTTTGCTTGTTTATGTTATATGTTATCATATTATGTTATGTTATCCATTTATGTTCTACACTTATCTCCCATTTACTTCAAATTCACTCCAACAAAACTCCATTTTTTTTTTTAATTTTAGAAAAAGTCCAAGAGAATTCCTTTTCACCCAAAAGTAAAGCTAATACATTTACACCTTTAAATTAACTGTTTACTACCTTACTGTAAAACTTATTTCTTACAACTAACAACAAAAAATATATAAAATGAATGTGACATTATTTTAAACTTACTTTGTTATGCATTGCAGATAACTCTATTTCTAAAGCACTTTTATTCCCTGTCTATCATTCAAAGCTTTCACAAAAAAAAAACAAGATTCATTCTTCAACAACATATTATTATATGCTAATATTTACCGTAAGTTACAACTATGTTGATATGATGGCAGGTTTGCAAGCGTGTCACCCGGGACCTAACCTGACTAAAAGGAAGGGTCCAGACCTCAAATCCTTCAGTGAACCGTGTGGATCTAGCTGTTATATGCTTTTGGTAAGTTTGTTGCTTATTTTATTACTTAAGTAATGTTTATTTATATGACAGATTTTTAAATATTAATGTATTTTTTATTCTTCATATTCATAATGAATGAAACAACTACTCTGCTCTGTTTTGCAACCTGGTCTGTAATACCATATTTAAATTTTACTGAAACTAGACTATTTATGAAGCTTACACTTCCAGACTTACAACTTTTACTTTAATTTGTATGTTTTTTTTGTAAAACTGTAGTGAGAGTTCAATAACGTTTGATTCACTATATTGTATTAGACAATGATCCTCTGGCGGGCATTAGCTCAGTGTACATGAAGAATTAAATAAAATGTAATAAAATAAATAAATAAAAGCTTGCTACACACTCTTTAGTATTTTATCTCCTTTTATTGTTTGTGTAAATTTTACTAATCCCCTTAAGGTTATTTTATTGGTTGTTTAATACCATATTGGAGGGTAACGATTTCCTTGTTGTTGACGTATAGAGACTGTGCATGTGATATAACGACAAAAAGCTTCCACATATAAAAATTGAATCTCATTGTATTGCATATCAGCGAGTTCGCGTCCCATTTTAAGCTTTATTTTACAAGAAGTTCTTGCGATACGGCATCGTATCTTATCACAGTTTTGTGTGAGCTCCCACATATTGATATATCAAAAGCTCACTTTGAATTAATTAGAGCTCTCTTAATGAATTAAAAGTGAGCCTGAGAGATAGAGGTTTAGTGTGTGTGAGCATGCGGTACATGTGCGGTATGTGCGTGGCGCAGGAGGGCATGCGCGAGCAGCTGGCGCGCGAGGCGCTGGCGGGCGCGGACGCGGCGCGCGCGCTGGACTCGCCCAACGACGCCAGCTCCGAGGACAGCAACGACTCGCACCGATACCACAAGGGTACACCATCACCATACACCATACACTACACATGCTAGTCATACATTGCCAACTCTAAGTTACTTATTATCAAACTACCGTCACTTTTTGACGGACTTCGAAGAATGTTCAAAAAAGACCATTCATATATTCACAGTTGCTTATTACTACATAATTGAAACACAGTTTTTTTTTTCTGATTTACGTATTATGATTTTACATCCGCATGTTTAACCGCACCCTGCTTAGTTGTCATCATCCTTGGTCGCTAACTGCTGGGTGACGGCATAATTCTTACATACTCTCTAAAATACTTTTTTTTTACCATACCTAATTTAATTAAGGCTACCGTTATTATAAATAATAAATAAAATAAATAAATGCGGACAACATCACATACATTGCTCCGAACCCTCACCAGTTGGCGCTAATGGCACGTCAGCTATCAAAACCAACTATGTAATTTGACATTTAAAAAATCACGTACAACTAGCGCCTCTAGCGGCGAAATTACTAACGGTAGTCCTCATTAAATAGTCATAACTCTGAATTTTCGGTGCCGGTACTCATTTCCAGCTTATAACCTGTCAAAAGCCCGCCTTTTCATGCTTCATACCGTCTTATAGAGCCTCCAGCGTCCGGCGCCGGCGGCTGGCGCGAGCAGATCCGCCGCGCGAGTGACGTCACTCGCTCCCCGATACTCAGGGCCCTAACGCCGCCCGCCGCCAAACTACTCACTGCCAATACTGACACTTTCTTCACTGAAAAACGTTAAAACACACTTTATTACATTTTATATCAACCTCCTTTGATCGCCGCGTCTGCTGTGAACTAAAGCTATTTAAAAAGTACAATGCACAAAACAGTGTGCAAATTGTTTACTAGCTTTTGTTCATGGTTTGCTCCGCTTGGGCGTCGGTTATAACAAAAGTACCCATTATCCATTTCCAAGTGTCAGGTCATCTCTTTGGCTTTTCATTAAGTTCTTTTCAGCTGTTTAGTCGTGAAAACAACAAACAGATTTAGTTTCTCTGGGATCTTTTATACTGGTAACGATTTGGTGTGTCAAGTCTTATGTAAATAATAAATGATTGTTTAATAGGCAGCAACAGTAACTCAAGCAATAGCAATTGGAGCACTAACGGGCATTTGAAGTCTAATGCGGAGGGATCTACTGAACCAACTTACAGCTCATTAGGTAAGTCATATTTATTTACTAGCGGCCCGCCCCGGCTTTGCTCGGGTGCAACACTATAAAGTTCTGTAGGGCGAAGCACAGCCTTAGAAGCATTTTTTGGTAGAGGCACGACCCCCGGCCCGCGCGCGGCCCCCCGGCCGGTACCGCCGCAACCGCTATGTCCCTGCATTTTAAATCTGTAATATCTCCGAAAATATTCATTTAAATTACATGCTGTAAAAGGCAATATTGATCTATATTACATGCACAATTTTTTGAAGGTACTTAATTGGATAAGGATTATACCTTGTGCGCTGTAGCTTGGTGCGGGTGACATTTGTCAGTATGACGTTGAAATCTATCAGTATCACATGGCTAAGGATGTAACTTTATGCAAGTTATTTTTATCGATTACGTTTTTCACAGCAAAACTCACATTTCCTTTTTCATTATTATAAAAATAATTTAACATTTAATTTATTTGTATCTTATATAATTTTTTTAATTATTAAAAAAAATATATTTTTGAATATAAAATTTATCATAAACATTATGTCTGATTGCGATCGTGATATCCATATTGGTGATTTTATTTTTTTATTAGTTATAAAAATATCGATAAATCCATCGTAGCAGTACATCCCATCACTAAAGAAGTCTTTGGCGTTACGTTATACGCATAACACTTTGCTTATTTTTTCTGCCAATATAATTTTATTTGTAAACTAGAACATTCTGGTTGGCTTAATTTAATTAAGAACCGTGATTAATGACTTAATATATTACAAATATGGTGCACTTGAAATACTAAGGTCATAATTGTAAATCGCTGCAACTTTCAAGAGTGAAACGAAACATGACTAACAACTGTCACCCGCACCATGCTACAGCGCACAAACTGTAATGCTGTATTGCTTAAAATCGTCCTTTCGTGAATATGTAATAAATAAAGGATAAAAAATGGTTATTGTGGGTTACCCTCAAGAAATATACATATACCATCGCGGACTTTTTCGTAGATCTTTTTAAGGAGCACAATACTGTAGTACATTATTTTGATCTATCTCGTAGGGTTCAGCTAGCGTTTGCAATGAAAGCGCAAAAAATGAGTTGATTTATTAGATTATCCGTGTTTCTCTACTATATTATGCATGTATTACACATATATAAACCTTCCTCTTGAATCACTCTATCTATTAAAAAAAACCGCATGAAAATCCGTTGCGTAGTTTTAAAGATTTAAGCATACATAGGGACAGACAGCGGAAAGCGACTTTGTTTTATACTATGTAGTGATATGTATGTTGTTCTTTACAACACTTTACGACTTTAGCTTAAACTGGTCGAATACATTATTAAACTCAATTTGGATGATGAACTCTATCCATAGTCTTGAGTATATGGAAGGGATGACATTATTGACTACCGTTCAGATTGATCAATAACTCACTGATCGATAGGACAAACTCCTTCATATGTGTTGTCGAAAATCCGAACATAAATCGCTCCCACCTTTTTTTGAGGGCACGACGTGGGAATATGTCGGACTTGCACCGACCAAAAACACCCCGGTCCCCTTCTCGCCTTTGCTGGAGCCGCGGGATCGCTAAGCATTCTCACCGCAGCTCCGGCAGGCGACGGTCCTTTAAGGACTCCTTCTAGAGGGGTGGGTGTAAAGTGACCACCCCTCATTCCTTCTGAAAACGAACGCGTGGAACATCGCGTCCGTATCCTCCTGGGGCCTGTCAGCTGATCGGGTGACGAGGTGCCCTCCCCGTCACCCGCAGGCCCCACCTCAGGGTGGTCTGAGCTCATCAAATCGCTCCCACCTGCCAATGCACTCAGTTAAATGCCTGAACAAATGTCCTTGTTCTCAGGTTTAACAGTAGGTGACGTACAATCAGAATGGACGGGCTCCGACCAGTCGCTATTTAGGGCTCTGCACAAGGTGTTCCCCTCCAACTACTGCGCCATCGCTCAGGTCATGCTCTCCAAGACTTGTCAACAGGTTAGTAAATAATGTAGAAGAAATTCAAGAACAAAGTTTAGCGATATAAGGATTTAATAAAAGTAAGTAAAAGTGTTACTACTTACTAAAATGTAGTTTTATATGGATTTGTTATTTGAACATGCATAGTATAGTCCAAAATATAATTAAAACTTGTTTGTCAGCAGCACATTTCTATTTGAAACAAAAGCTGTAGTTAAGGTTTTTACCCGATCTAGGCGAAACCAATAAAAGAGGGTTATGTTTTTGTCCTGTATGATAATAGGGAATAACCACAGTTACATAAGTTACGTCGCATTTTTACTCAGATTTACATTAGTAATATTTCAAAAAATAGTCCCGGGTGTACGTCAGCTGCTTATTGTGTCAAATTTTGTAAAGAAAATATGCAAGTATTGTACCTTCCAAAAATCACCAATATTCAAGCAAGTTTTTAAGATTGTTGTACAAAAATCCTACATACATTTATTTTTCACCACTGCAGTTCAAAGTTGAGCACTAAGAAAAATCGTTAGTGAAAATTGTAAAACAAATGGCGTTATCGCCAATATATTCTTCTTCTAGATAAATATGAGACTTATCAAAGGATAGAGTAACTATTCAAAATTAATTTGATGCACAAAAAGTATTACGAAAGCTATGTATGAGCAAGAAAAATGGAAAAGTCTGATGCAAAGTAGAAAATTCTAAAATTTTCGAAAATCGATTGTAACTCGAAACCTGTAACTTTTCGGGGAAGATATGTTGCTTTCATTTGA
Organism: Autographa gamma; assembly: GCA_905146925.1. Classification (NCBI taxonomy): domain Eukaryota; kingdom Metazoa; phylum Arthropoda; class Insecta; order Lepidoptera; family Noctuidae; genus Autographa; species Autographa gamma. The sequence goes on from LR989862.1 coordinate 11,469,710, forward strand.
TAGGGCCTGACCTAAGGCTATATTAGCCACTAAAGTTTGTCGGACTATTTACCGGACACCCTGTATGACATATAAATTTTATTAAATTTTCAAACTTTGTCAGACGTTTTAAACGCCCGCCATTATGGCGCGCTTGGCGCGTGACGTCAAAATCTATGACAACACAAATGTACCTTCGCATAACCGCTGTCAGTCATTTTGTCAATTTCAGAAGTCGTTACGTACAGAAGCGCATGTGACAGTGACATTCACATAAACTTTGACGTCACACTCGACCGACGCCATTGGTCAAATCGTCTGCCAATAACGCTCTGTTTCAACCGCTTTGAATTTCCCACATTTTTTTGCACTTTTCAATAATTATTTTCACATCGAAAAAGAAATAAAATCAGGAAATACTGATAGAGACGTAATGAGGATTCAAAATAGTACCAAAAAACATAATATGACCCTCATCTGTTTCAAGTGCATATTGCCTATTTCTATGCCCGTTCGTAACTACTACGCGGCTTTGCTAATTTTTATACACAATACCGTCATTTGATTCGTCTTGATAAAGCGATTGTCACCGTAACAAAATCCTTAAAAAAATATCACTTTTTCGGCATGGATATACCACTATCATCACATCACTACGTGTTACTAAAAAAACCATTCCCTAGGTATACACGTACTGGATCAACACGGGGCAGGAGGAGTGCCGCGTGGAGGCGGAGCTGACGCCGCCGCGCAAGAAGAAGAAGAAGCATCGCCTCTGGTCCGTGCACTGCCGCAAGATACAACTCAAGAAGGACTCCGCCTCGCATCATGTGTAGGACACTTTATGATACTAGAGAGTCTTGGAAATATGTATGAATGTGGAGAACTAGCTTGTGCCCGAAACTTTGTAAGCGCAGTGCCGTGATTGAAAACATGTATCTGATGCGGAACCTTCCAAGATTACACCTTCATTTGATTTCATGTGCCATGCATCATCATTGGTTGCTGGAAATCTAGTAAAGTCTTAAAAATAGACGTTAATGAATTAAAAATGAATTTTTGTTCCTAGTTACAACTACACGCCGTGCGACCACCCGAACCAGCCGTGCGACAACATGTGTCCCTGCCTGCAGTCGCAAAACTTCTGCGAGAAATTCTGCCAGTGCAGCAGCGACTGTGAGTTGGGAATTATATTATTTTCAATACATTTAAGTTTTAGGAGCAGTTCATTTTATGTCGAGAAATGGAGGAAATCTGATAAATTTTTTGAAAAATCCCTACATAGTTTTTAATCAAAATAGGTTCCGATGACGAATATGCATTTTCCGTATTGATACTCGTAATCAGTATGTCAGGTAACCATGAGTTTAATACCTATATTGACTTTGTTTAAATTGTTGAGTTCGCCATGATGATAAATTTACGTTATTTTCGAAAACAGCACGAATGCCCCGAAAACCATGAATTTGATACTCATATTATTTTATTTAAAATCGTTTTTTTTTTGTAAAAATTACGGTTTGATATCACTTTATTTCTCAAGATTTACAATCACTTCGAGGAGAAATAAACAAAAGATTTACCAAAATATGTAAGTAACAATTCACAGAGTGCGTAAACAAAATATCGGTATACATAAGTTTGACTTGTGAGCTAAGGGACGGTTTACATGGTGACAAAATTGGAATTTCAGAAAAACATTGGTAATTATTCTATAGTAATGCCTTTGGATATGTGGTTTTTTAATAATCTTTCATAAATTGATTTTCTTTTGCTTTTTTAATATAATTTAGTAAAGAGTTGTAAATCCGCGCTCCTTGATATAGAAAACACCTTTTGTAAGTCGGGCGGTAGACGCTACCGCGTCCTACGTCAACTTACGACTTGTACTTGCGCATTATTTGTCCGTTGACCGACTCTAGGAAAGAGTTTATATAGGCTGTGTGTGCGGTATGTAAGGAGTGATTGAGTTACGTTGGTGTTTAGGCCAGAACCGCTTCCCTGGCTGCCGCTGCAAGGCGCAGTGCAACACGAAGCAGTGTCCGTGCTACCTGGGCGTGCGCGAGTGCGACCCCGACCTGTGCTCGGCGTGCGGGGCCGACGCGCCGCACGCGCACCTCGCCGCGCAGGCCGCCAGGAGGTCCGCGCCCGCGCCCGTCTTCTGCAAGAACGTGTCTGTGCAGAGGTCAGTATATCACATGCAAGGCTCCCCATCCACGAGCATCGTGTGCGATCGAAGTTACAGTGCACGGGAGATACAATCAAATGAGTTCTGAAACGCCCTTGGATGAACCAAAGGTGATGATCAACGCAAAAACTTCGTATTCACGCTTTCTTCATAGGCCATTTTGCCCAATTCCTATTTTCACGCCAAAGGCATCTTTATTCGCGGATCTTATCAGTAGGTACATAAATAAAATAAATTTTAATTTTGATCACTGTCAATTTATCTGTATCAATATTTTCAGCTGGACTACAACGAATGTAACTTGATTATTTAACTCGATTTTTGTTTATTTTATACAAAACCTTCATTTCAACAAAGTAAGGTCCATTTTCATAAATTATAATTTCAAGTGTCATGTGATCGTACCAATGGTCCCTGTATACATTAGGGGCCTGCACAAGCACCTGCTGCTGGCGCCGAGCGACGTGGCGGGCTGGGGCATCTTCCTGAAGGACGCGGCGCACAAGAACGAGTTCATCTCCGAGTACTGCGGGGAGATCATCTCGCAAGACGAAGCCGATCGCCGCGGGAAGGTCTACGACAAGTACATGTGCTCCTTCCTCTTCAATCTTAACAACGGTGAGACTACTCAACAAATGCTATGTTAAACCTGATCGATATGTCAGTACTAATGCTTGGCATGGTAGTTGTTGAGACCAACATGATTTTTAATTTGTGATTTAAAAATTGGGTTCTTACAGATAAACAAATTTTGACCTCTTCGGCACGTAGAATAAGGAAGATCAAAAATATACCCCTCTCTTTTTTTGATACTTTAGTTTAAAGTAATTTAAGCTTGAAATTATAAATATGCATGGTCAGTTTACCTTCCGAACTCACGTATTTATATATAATAGCTTTGTTGTATTTCAAATTTTTTACTACTTTAACTCCTACTCCGACACTTCACGTTCCTTCTCAGATTTCGTGGTGGACGCCACCCGCAAAGGCAACAAAATCCGGTTCGCGAACCACTCCATCAACCCCAACTGCTACGCGAAGGTGATGATGGTGAACGGCGACCACCGCATCGGCATCTTCGCCAAGCGCGCCATACAGCCAGGAGAGGAACTGTTCTTTGATTACAGGTAAAAACACAATATTGCTTGATTATGGTATGGGGATTATACTCGTAGCATTTTTATGTTATAGCTGTAATTTTGTTACCTGGAGATTCTAGAGATATCGATCTGCTTAGAAAAGAGTTTATTTATTGTCATCAGGAATTTGTGAAAAGCGTCTGTAGTAGTAATACATATTTAAATATTTACTCAAGTTCTAAAGTATACAGTTATTAACCAAGCTGAATGTGTAAGTTTATGACGAAAACAGAGTTTAAATATTGACTAAATTTTTTACTATTTTTCAGATATGGCCCAACTGAGCAACTCAAGTTCGTTGGCATTGAGAGGGAAATGGAATTCTTATGAGAGCAACCCAAATAGTGTATCTGAAGGGGAATCGCGTTTTGATTACAAACCTATCAGATTGCACTATTATCAATTTAACATTAAACTTCACGAACTATCACACATTTACAGTGACTTAATAATTTAAGGTTTTATGTCCTAGAGCTTAACCCCTTATATTATGTGACTGGTTTTCTATTATAAAATAGAAATTAAGTAACTTGAACTATTATTGGTATAAAATACAGTAAAACTTGTTAATGTCGAATGTAGTTGATAATGTAAGACATTGTAAGCTTGATGATAATTGTCAATAAGCAATAATCTAAGTTGAATCTGTTAATGTTAGAAGATATGAACTGATTTCCATTTTTTTACAATATACTTATTAAACATTTCTATTTTTTTTTCACTATTTAGTAGTGCCCAAGAATGAAAAGATGAGGGGTGACCTTTTTTCATGGTATGGAAAGGAATCTAGTCACGTAACAAAAACAATATGAGTATGACTGCGAATATGTATGCATATAATATGTAGAGGAACACCGAAATAGAGAAGGATAGATTGTTTGAAATATGATATGAGAGAAAGAAAGTAGTGAATACTGAGATGAATGGAAGCTGAGTATGCATTATGCCAACCTCAAATAATTGGGAGCAGGGCAGGGAGATGATGATATATTTTCAATGTTTCTACAGAGTATCCCATGTTATATACAATTCTATCCAGTACGCGTATTCGCTATCGTTTGTTGACAACCCAAGCGATGTTCAATTAATAAAAATAACGGTATAACACAATATTAGCATCGACTATGATCGGTGATCAATTATTTAATAGTATATCTCGTTAATAATCGACATTATACGATGCGAAATTGGTATTTTCACATAGTATTTAGGAAAGAAATTATTGCTTTTGTTGACAACTGCCATAACGAATACGCCCACTGATACAAACAAAAAAAGCAGGTTGCAACCAGCACATTGAAAGAAACATTTGTGTTATGATATCAGAGCTCTGAAAACGACAGAATTTCAACATGGGAGTGGCAACTATTACAATGAATTATTTTTGTAACTGGAAATAATCAAGATACAAAACCAATAGTTATTGCAGTGTGCAGATAAGATTGCTGTAAGCGTCTTTATACGATAAGATAATACGTGAATCTAGTTATAAAAACATTTAATAAATAGAAGATTAAGCTAACTCAACTTACATTATTACATATCTGGGTGATGAAATTAGGTGATTCATGACATGATTTAAAATAGAATACTTGAATGCAGGTAAAAATCTACATAATAAACTAAATAAAAGTCAGTATAAGCTCAATAGAGTGTCATTTATATTAAAAATAATAATTAGTAACAACAGTAGGTACACTTTTACACACATATACAATTGTACAAAACTCATTTGAGCTGTAATGTCTAATGAAAATCACAAGTTGCTTCAATACTACCATACAATATAACAATTGATCACATGTAACTAAAACACAGAACTAATATAACTTACAACTCTCTAGAATGTGGCTACGAGCCCACCCAGGTTATCTAACTAGGTTCCAAAAACAACATGGTAAATATCTTCAATAAGGTGCACTACACAATGAATACAACAGTAAGCCACACTAGTAATGATTTCATAGTAAGTTCTGCGATTTTCGCAACAAAAATTCACAACTAAAGACTGCATCTTATACAGTTCACTATTTAGTAATAGAAGAAAAAACTTCATTTCAAAAAGTAAGTTTATTCCTGTTAGAATCTTGCTAGCTTGACTTGTCTTACTGTAAAATTGTCGAAGTTCTACATCACTGGGGCCAAACAGCCTGACATTTATAATAATCACAAGAACAGCATGTCAAGTAGTACAACACTTATGACCAATATTCATCACTGTCTGTGAAACTTAGTGTTAATTGCAGGAGCCATCGAGCCAGCCGTCCCGCCACCTCTCGTGCACCTTACTGCAGTCAAACACAGGTTTGCCCAGTTTAACATTAACAGTGTTGTGTCGCTCACACAGCCATTTTGCTAACGCACTCTGGCTTTGTGTCTTTGGTGGGTGGGTTTTCATACTGAAAACATTAAAATTGTTCATTACTTCACCTATTTATTTATAACCAGTAACTTATCCCAATAAATTCTGGAATTTATGCACAGTGATATCTTAACTTCATCAAAAAGTTTTTAAATACTATGAATTTAACAAAAAATATGTTATGTGCAATACTTACTCTTCTTGAAAGTCCAGGGCACAAGGTTCACACGGATAGAACTGTGCAAAGATGTTGAAGAACCTTGCCATGTCCTCCGACTGCTTTCTGGTAGGCTTCTCTGGGAAGTACGACGCCATAGAGTGAAGGAACGCCCATGTCGATCTGCCAATCTCATCCTTGTCTAGCGGACAGTCTTTTGGTCTTGGATGTGGCTATAAACCAATGTTATATAATCAGTTGTTTTATGAATACAATACAATACCTACATAACATATCAAAGCGGACTTAAAGTTTAAATGCAAGGTACCTTTACTGAACTGTGCACTTGTTTATAGCTATTGACAATCAGCTGTTTTCAGCAGTTTAACAACATTTTACTGTGATAACCATGGTAACAAGTATCACTAAAACATTCTATTTTAGATACACTTAGTCATACTGGAGGCTCGAGAAGGCTCAGATAAAGCAGGGTCACGATGACTAGAAACTTCCAAATATTATGAAACATAACCTCACCTGCTTATTTGGCGGTGTGAATGTCACTTTATGCTGACTTTTGGCCCAAGTCTTGAAGTCTGAGCACGCCCGGCAAGGTTTATCCTCTTCTTCAGAGCGATGAGAAGGCATATTTGTGTCTGTGAACTCTTTGTGCCCATGAAACGAATTGTAGTATTGTGCAATATTGAAGCTAATATGACGTAAACAAACTACATTACAGAAGCTCCTTTTGGTTTCTTAGAAACAAGTAATGTACACTGATGTGATAATCTAATAATTCTTGAATATATATTTAGTAAATTCGCCGGTTTTTGTAATATTTTTCATTTGAGCTTCAGCTGTCAATTTGGCACGTGAAGTTGACATTATCAGTACAGTGTTGCAACAAAAAAAAGTAAATGATAAGGACGTTCGTAATCGCAAATAAGGTCTAAAATAAATAATTTAAATACTTATATCTGTTTAATTTGTAACAAATAATACATAAATAATAATAACATAATGTTTAACGAACATGATATATTTGTAACTAATAAATTTAATACATAGCTACTCAGTTGTTTTCGGTAGTATTTTTCACGCCATAAGTACACTTCTCTTCACCAGTCCTGACACTGAGCCAACAACCAATTCATTGAACGATAAAATTGACTAGGTCATAAGCATACAAATATAATTATAATACAGATTTCATATTTTATAAGGCATCACTTTTCTTTTCGTTGTCTCAACTCGATGGGTTTTCGCATATCGCCACAATTTCTGGAACAAGAAGGACGGTATTTCAGTTTTTGCAATAATAAACAGTCAGATTTAATTATTTTGTACATAATATCGAGTTGTTAGCTACTTTCTGAAAAATGCCGTTTAGATCGAAACTGATATTAGATTATGTGGTGAAGAGATTAGTCAGTCTAAAGCCTAATGTGAATGTCAACCGCATGTGAGTGTGGTGACCCGTCGCAGGACTTGGCACATCTTTTGTCCTGCCCGTCTTGCACTCTCCAAGAGGTGACGGAGGCCGCCGATCGGGCCATTTAGGTGGTCAGATAGGATTTGAAAGTAGAGAGGAAGGAGTAGTTACTTTGTACGATGTCCCTTAGAGCCACGACGGCGGGTGAGTTGGGCAGCTCGGTAAGGAAGTCCCTGCCGTCGTCGCAGCAGCGCGCCAGCACGGGGTCGAGCGGCAGGCGCCCCAGCAGCCGCAGCTCCAGCTCCGCGCACATCTGCGCCGCGCCGCCAGTTGTGGCTGGGAAGATCTCGCTGCGAGTCTGCAACACATATGTTATTAAGTGAGACTTGGTTAATTGGTAGATATCAGATTAGCTAGTAGGTATAAAAGTTTAAGACTATTGCGAGTAACTTACTATTGACTAATAAGGAAAATAAGAAGCTAAACGTGTGCCAATTAATTTTGTAATTGCTTTTTTTTGTTTGTATAGAAATTTTATAAATAATCTAATGTAAATTGGTATTTATTTAATATGATGGTTACTCTATCTGTCAGTCTGTTTTTTTTTGCGCATTCACGCCTATACCAGAAAACGGATTTTGATAAAAGGTTATATATTTTAGTCAGTTTGAATTCCAAGAAAAAACAGGATTGTCCGAAATCAACACAAGGACATCCGCGAGCGAAATCGTTTCACAAAACTCCATTTCCCAGTTATCTGACTGTCGTATTCCTTACCTGGCAGTTAGGGCAGACGAAGACGGACATGTTCTCGAGCACGCCGATGACGTTGACGCCGAGCTTCCGGCAGAACTGCAGCTCCTTGCGCACGTCCAGCAGCGCCACCTCCTGCGGCGTCGTCACCACGATGGCGCCCGACAGACCCGCGTTAGTTAGGTACTGCACTGCCGACAGGTGCTCGTCTGATGTGCCTGGAGTAACAAGTATTTATTTTTAGTTATAAGAGGAAAACTAATGGTAAATCCCATGTATCCCGTAAAGAAGCAACGTGTGGAGAGAAGAAAGGGAAAGTACATACTTCAAGATGAAGATATGCGTATTTGAAAAACGTGGGTAATTGCGTAAACATAAAAAATGGAATTGGAAACGAATGAAAAAAATATAAATGACTGAGATATATTTATTTTTTCCTATATAAAAGCTCACTAAGATACAAGTGTTAAATTTTTAGACACATTTGAAAACACGGTAAACGTTGCATGCTAGATTTGTGGGAATCGTAAATCGAAACACAGAAATTCTTACCCGGCGGCGTGTCTATTAACAAGTAATCCAGATCTCCCCAATCCACTTCACTTAAGAACTGCTTGATCATACCTGTAAAATTCAAATATTAGTAATTATATTGAAGCATTTTCTAGATAAAGTAGGAAATATATTTTACAGACCGTTTTTCTTCGGCCCCCTCCATATAACGGCGTCGTCAGGACTGCCCAGCAGGAAACCGATCGACATCAACGACAAATTGTCTGATACATACTGGAAGATAAAATATTGTTAAATTATTTACATATACTTAAACCTATGTGAAAGTTATCTTGTGTTTCAGCAATCAATTAGTAAAAACAAATATTTGTGAAATAATAATAAAAATACCTATTTAGAGTTATCAATAGAAAACAGTAGAAAGAGGAAAGGGAGGCCTTTGCCCCGCAGAGCGACTGTTCAACAGTTCAAAATAAGAGTTTGATATAGGGATTTTATAATATATTTTTCTATCTGACGTCATCATAATAATGTAACTGGTAATTCGATATAATCCCACATGATACTCACAACTGGCGACCATCCCGATCCGGAGTTGTGAACCTGTTCGCCTCTCACGCCAAGCACGCGCGGCTGGCTCGGCCCGCAGATATCCGCGTCCAATACGCCAACCTGAATATTTACAATATTATATTATAATAGGTATAAACATATATTATAATAGGTTTCTTAAGTACAGAGGAAGACGAAAGGTGTTGACACTTGGTTGTTTTATAACAACAATTTTGAAGGTATTTGGTGCTAACTCCAAAATAGAGTGACTTGACTTTTGTAGTTGACTGTACTATTAGGGACGTTATAAATAGGGTTGCTTAGAATCAGGATGGTTGATTTGTATAACTTAGTCATATATATATATAGTAGGTGTTAAATAACATAATGTATAATACTGGCTATTTACACAATATGCCTAATATGCCTATCTATCCATTTCACGCGATTCAATAAATCAAAATCGCCATGACTTTAGCTTACATAACTTGTATACAAACAAGCATGTATAAAACTACTTATGCACCACCCTAATAACTTAGCCTATAAAACCTGACCTATATAGAACACAACGAAGGTTGTACCAGGCGGTGCCACCGTCTGGGCCCATTGCGAAATCTTTGCGCCCATACCTTTGGAATCAATACACGTGTCAGTGCAGTACAGTAAAAAAAAAAACATTTGCCGCTAAAATGGATTTTGGAAACGCATACGAGAGGCGGTCAAGATACAATAGGGTAATGTTTAAAAGTGATTTTATTAACTGCTGGGACATACTACTTGTTGTGTTTTAAATTTCTGTGAAATTGAGTTAAATAGGCAATAATGGATAGCGATAGTTCCGCCTCAATCAAGTAAGAGATTAGTAACGTATGCCTACCTACACCGTGTGAAACTACGCCTATATCGATGAAAATGTATGTGGTTTTGTATGGCATATTCAATTTTAGGAATTGAAAATGTTTTATTTTATTGAATCAAATCCTATTCTCCATATGTTCTTAACCCCTGATTTATAAAGTAGCAGACTACTTATTAGACTAATTATGTCATAAAAAATATGTTATTGATTAGTATAAATTCTTATATTTCAAGAAATAAAAATAGAACAATATCAATAAGATTTGACCCAAGTACCCTTTATCAGTGATAAGGAAATCATAGGAATGCTTCAAAGTGCATTGACATCGTATTTCTTTGGTTTCTCGAGATTAATGTCGGGTTGTGAGAGATCTAATAAATAAGAGGGTGCAGGGGCTATTAGATAGCTTTATCAGTTTAATGTACAAATGCAGTATGCAATATATTGTTTTCACTGTCACTTATACATACATAGCTTTGAAGTACATTTTTAAGTAACTGATTAGTCTTTATAAATGTTGTCTAATAAAGTTCATTTTTATGGCCCAGAAAATATGAAACATAGTAGAAAACTACCCAAGTTGTGAAGGATTTCCAAAACCATAAAATTTTCAATCATTTGCTTTACACGATTATAATGCAAAGATAATTAAAAATACAATATAATCAACTTACATTGACTTCTGGGTTCCTAGCAGCCAGGGCATGTCCAAGAAGGGAGGTGACAGTACTCTTGCCCACGCCTCCCTTGCCAGATAGAATCAGAATTTTGTGCTTCACATTTGATAGGCGATCTCTTATTATTTGAATAGCAGGATCAGGGCCGGATGCTGCTCCTGATAAAATAAATAATAGTCAAAATTTTATGTATAACACACTTATTAAAAATAGAGTTGTGTTTTGTTAAAGTTAGTTTATGATAGTGGTGGAAAATAAAGTAGTTATTCGTGATTGTATATTTAATCTGAGTACTATTAATAGTACAAAAATATAGTTGAACATAAAACAAGTCATGGCAGTATTTTAATGACACTATTTATTACACTACTACATTCAAGGACTCATACATGACAAATAAACAGAATATACATTATTCATAAGTTAGTAATAATGTAAGCGTAATCTTTGATAAATATATATTGCTATAATAACTTAAAACAATGCAGCCTCATATGCATGCATTTTAATGCAAACCTGATAATCTTAAACAAATAAAAATATGAACTTATCAGTATATTACAAGTAAAAAAATACTTATTGATAAAGATTGCCTGAATGTTTATGTTCTATGGCCATTATGTTATCTAATCTATCTTGACTTTCACGCTACATACTTTACAGTATTTTGTTATCAAAGATCAACTCCTTTATGGCAATAGCTATTGTTTTAAATGTTTACAGAATAATGTGTTGTGTGAGTTTATGATGTAATCAGGTAGCTGTCAGCCATATGATAAACACTTTGAAACATTAATAACATGCTGTTTGCTAATAATCATATACAATCAATGGTTGAAACTCATGTTAAGCTTTTAAAAGCATTTAAAACTGATAAGTAGAGATAATAAAGTTTTATGTATAAACTACACATTTGTTTGTAATACATATCTCTGATAAGAAAAAGTGATTTTGCTTTATAATGATGATATAGATATTGAGTTATTATTTTACACTTTTTTATAAACAATATTTTATTATGAGTATTTGTTAACATTACAGTTTTAAGAAGGATTATGATGGATTACTGCACAGAATCGTCGAGAAATTCTATAATATTCTAAATAAAATAAAAATATGTAATGAAAATCAAATAAAACTGTGCAAATAACTGATGCAATGTAATATAAAATGGTATTATAATATTTGCTGTATTACTAACCTGAAGCACAAATGTTCTGGTTGGGGCAGCCGGCGCATGCCGAAGCCTTTCCTGCATCGTCACTTTGCGTACCGGGACAGTCTATACAGAGAGAACAACGTTATTTTATCAACAAACTTTAGTAGCTTAAACAATGTTACAGGTGATAACAAATATTAGTTACTTACGTTGAGGAGCGTTCTCGGGTACCCCACTCATTTTATAATACACGTAATTGACTAAGACTTAACTTATTAAGCTTATTAATATTGTCTCAATGTCGCATAACTTACATAGTCATACGATCCGCACTGCAAAGTACAAACTTTATTATTTTGACATTAGATGTCAATGAATTGACACAAATGACTTCATATTTGACAAGATGTAACATTCAGTGTTTATGTTGGACAACCTGTTGTAAAGTGTTGTAAGTGCACCATTCGTTGTCTAGGTAGGTACATCGTTGATTGTTAAATATTTTCTTACATTTTAAAATTAAAATGGAATGCTGGAATACTAGTGGAAATTATACTTCACAGTTACATAAGTATATTTACCTGTTTCCAATCTGAGCTAGATTAGGGATCATAGAGCCTATGTGGAGAGAGAATCATCGTGGAATTGAGGGCGCTGGTGTGCCGAGTAATCGTATTTATTGAGGGCGCTGTTGCGACGTAGTATGCAACGGTAACATCTGGATATTTTTAAATTTTAGAATTTAATGTTTGCACATGCTGAACTACCTTCATAATTGCTGGACGGAATTTTATGTTACCATAGTGTTAGTTTAATTTACCCCACCACAGACTCTTCTGTTGGTATCCTATTGTTATTTTACAATAAGTAAAATATATATAAAATAAAAAAAATAGTTTTTGTACTCTTACTAGATTAGTTTGAAAGTTTCTTAAGAGATTATTTTTATTGAAATAGGTTACATCTAAATGGCCTTCATGAACGTAGCCTTACCGGATTTTAAAATATTATTTCCGTAATGTTGTCTAGTTTTAAGACACGAAAATTTTCAATTTTGAATTAATATTTTCTTTACAAATCAAATTATCAAAATTTTTACACGGTTACTGAAATCATATCAAAATGTCCAAGGAAGTTTCTATGTGCACGGTAAATACATACATTTTTGTAATTTGTATTCTGAATGGCCAGATCACCGACACCAGCTTGGTCTAAAAATGCAAAACTCAGAAGGTACAAAGTAGCCTAGATGGGATTTTATCATCGTATCAGCTGCCGTAATGTATAAATATATGCTTTAAATAGTGTATCGTGCTCTTCGTACCCACAGGGCACAAACACACTGAAAACGGTTTGAAAGAGGCATTGTTTTAGTTTAATAATAAATAAGGTTTTAGGTACTTTATCATCATGTTTTCCAACCTGCATCTGTTATATCTCAGTTTTTAAATTCAAATACTAATTTATTCATCCAACCCATCACTACCTATAGGGACACTAATTATAGGGACCTTCTCCTTTCTGACTTGACAACATCTTACAACATTTTGAAACCCGTTGTTGCAGCAACTCCAACAATGGAGTCCGGTGAAGGAGATAGCGGGGGCGCCCAGCGTGCCTCCGCAAGTAGGCTACTGCTTCCACTCGCCCAAGAAACATCCGTGGAGGCCCATCATGGGCTACGAGGAGATCGAAGTGACTCCTATGTAAGTGACAATTTTCTCTATGAAGATCTGTGTAATCTGTACGGTCAGTTCAAAAGGTATTAAAATTGAGCGGAAAAGACTGAATTCCCTTTAAGATTTGGACAAACTATGGTACCTAGTTAAATAAATGTTGCAATACTTTGTGCAGGCCATCCCAGCCCATCACGAACACGATGGTGGACCCGTGCTACACGCCGGCGGGCATGGCGGCCGAGCCGCTCCGCTTCCCCAACCTGGTGACGGGCTTCGACCGCAGCCCCGAGCACGCGGCGCGCGCCGCGCTCTACACGCGCTACACGCAGTACGAGTGGAACCAGAACAGCATCAAGAACTACAACGAGTCCGACGCTAAGAGGAACTTCTCCGAGCGAGTCAGGAATGATATCATGCGGATGTTAAGGTAGGGTGCTCCTTGGAAAACCTTGGTAAGAAAAACATCAGAAAAATAAAGAAAATATATTCGTATAGTAACCACGTACTACGTATACGTTGCCAGCAAGTTAGTCAATTCTAGTCTATTTTTAGTTGGTCCTCCTAGCATGTCTTAATACGTAATCATCTTAACTTAGAGTCGAAAGTTTGTCTGATCTGGGTGCGAATTACAAATGGAGTGTTACAGGGAAACCGATGAGATCGGTACACAGGGGCAGAGGGATTCCGGCAGGAGGATCGGTGAACGAATCACCGACACTACTTTTTGGAGGAATGAGGTAAGTCCGACTCACTTTTCTATATTTTCTTATCATATTTTTGTTCCTAAGAAACAATTGTGGCCCTAAGACCACCCTTTTTCTTTGACCATGTAAACGAATTGGGAGTCAAGTAATAAAATGATCTGTAATTGTGGTGAATAGGTATCCATAGAGATGGAACGTCTGGTCTCGACGTGCGAGAAGTTGAACGACACTCGCAGGCAGCTGGAGCGAGCTATCGCCGGCATCGAGGGCCCGCTGCACATCGTGCAGGAGTGTCTCTACCACAGGGAGAAGCGACAGGGTAAGAAACATCTCTAAGATAGTCAGAAAAACAATTAAATGATCTTTATCGCGAGTTATTGACCTTCATGTATGCCGTCAGGTTTGGAGCAAGTTCACGATGCCGTGGAACAGTCTTTACTCAGAGAGGTCGCCATACTGCGCGAGTGTCAGGACAAATTCCGGAATATGCTGGAGAAAGTGAGTTTCAACCAATACTATACATTCTAATAACGGGATCAGATTGTTTAGGTTATCAAGTTCTTAGTTATTTTTTCATATACGAGTATATTATAAGGTAGTTCATAAGAATTTGTACTCATGGCATCGCTTTGGTGTAAACTGTCAAGATGTTATGTTGGTGAATAAATAAATAAATAAATAAATTATAGTCATTCGCTATCCACAAAATTAAACATCGTTATAACTGTGTTGATAATACCAGGCTATAAACGTCCCACTGTAGGACATAAGCTACGACAAAATTAAATGCAAACTCGACGCCTTCCAAGACCAACGCTTGTCGAGACCGACGCCTTCCAATACCGACGTCTTCCGAGACCGACGCCTACCGAGACCGCCGCCTTCAGAGACTGACACCTTCCGAGACCAACGCCTACCGAGACCGCCGCCTACCAAAACCGCCGCCTACCAAGACCGTCGCCTATCAAGACCAACGCCTACCAAAACCGACGACTTCCGAGATCGACGCCTATCGGGAACGACGCCTTCCGGGACCGACGCCTTCCGAGACCGACGCCTACCAAGATCGACGCCTACCAAAATCGACGACTTCCGAGATCGACGCCTACCAAAACCGACACCTTCCGAGACCGACGCCAGTCAAGAACGACGACTATCGAGATCGACGCCTACCAAAAATGACGCCTTCCGAGATCGATGCCTACCAAGACTGACGCCTTCCGAGATCAACGCCTATCGAGAACAATGCCTTTCGAGAACGACACCTATCGAGAACGACGCCTTTCGAGACCGACGCTTATCAGGACCGATGCCTACGAAAACCGACGCTTTTCGAGTCAGCCGCCTATCAAGACCGACGCATACCAAGACCGATGCTTACTAATAACGACGCTTACCGAGACCGACGCTTTTTGAGACCGATGCTTAATGAGACCGACGCCTATCGAGACCGACGCCTATAGAGACCGACGCATACCACGTTCGACGCTTGTTGAGATCGACGCCTATCGAGACCGAAGCCTACAGAGACCGACGGCTTCCGAGACCGACGCCTATCGAGACCGAAGCCTATTGAGACTGACGCCTATCGAGAACGACGCATATCAAAATCGAGACCTTCCGAGACCGACGCCTATCGAGACCGATGCTTATCAAGACCGATGCCTACCAAAACCGACGCTTGTCGTGACCGACGCCTATCAAGACCGACGCTTACCAAAACTGACGACTTCCGAGACCGACGTCTATCGGGAACGACGCCTTACGAGACCGACACCTATCGAGAACGACGCCTTCCGAAACCGACGCCTACCAAAACCGACGCCTATCAAGACCGACGCCTACCAAAACCGACGACTTCCGAGATCGACGCCTACCAAAACCGACACCTTCCAAGATCGACGCCTACCAAGACCGACGCCTATCAAGACCGACGCATACCAAGACCGACGCCTACTAAAAACGACGCCTACCGAGACCGACGCTTGTTGAGACTGTGGCCTATCGAGACCGACGTTTACCAATATCGACGCCTATTAAGACCGACGCATACCGAGACCGACGCCTACCGAGGCCGACGCCTCCCGAAAGCAACGCCTACCGAGAACGACCCCTATCGTGATCGACGCCTACCAAGACCGATGCCTATCGAGAACGACGCCTTTCGAGAACGACGCCCATCGAGATCGAGGCCTTTCGAGAACGACGCCTATCGATAACGACGCCTTTCGAGAACGACGCCTATCGAGATCGACGCCTACCAAGACCGACGCCTTCCGAGACCGACGCTTATCGAGACCGACGCCTTCCGAGACCGACGCCTTCCGAGACCGACGCTTATCGATACCGATGCTTACAAAACTCTCGCCTGTCGAGACCGACGCCTTCCTAGACCGATGCCTTCCGAGACTGACGCCTATCGAGACCGACGCTCATCGAGGCCGACGCCTACCCAAATCGACGCCTACCAAACCCAACGCCTATCGAGACCGACGCCTTCCAAGACCAACGCCTATCGAGAACGACGCCTTTCGAGAACGACGCCTATCGAGAACGACGCCTATCGAGATCGACGCCTATCGAGATCGACGCCTTCCGAGACCGACGCCTTCCGAGACCGACGCCTTCCGAGACCGACGCCTTCCGAGACCGACGCTTATCGAGACCGACGCCTTCCGAGACCGACGCTTATGGAGACCGACGCTTATCGAAACCGATGTTTACAAAACTCGCGCCTGTCGAGACCGACGCCTACGGAGACCGACGTCTTCCTTGACCGATGCCTTCCGAGACTGACGCCTATCGAGACCAACGCCTGCAAGACCGACGCCCATTGAGGCCGACGCCTGCCCAAATCGACGCCTTCCGAGACCGAGGCCTGCCGACACCGACGTCTAATAAAACCGATGCCTTTTGAGACCGACGCCTGCAAGACCGACGCCTACCGACGCCTATCAAGACCGACGCCTATCAAGACCGACGCCTATCGAGACCGACGCTTACAAAACTGACGCCTTTCAAGACCGACGCCTGCAAGACCGACGCCTGCCTAAATCAACGCCTTCCGAGACCGACGCCTACCGACACCGACGTCTAACAAAACCGACGCCTTCCAAGACCGACGCCTATCGAAACCGACGCCTTCCAAGACCGACGCCTATCGAAACCGACGCCTTCCAAGACCAACGCCTATCGAAACCGACGCCTTCCAAGACCGACGCCTATCGAGACCGACGCGTACCGAGACCGACTTCTACCAAAACCGACGCCTAACAAAACCGACGCCTAACAAAACCGACGCCTACCGAGACCGACGCCTACCAAAACCGACTCCTATCGAGACCGACGCCTACCAAAACTGACGCCTACCAAAACCGACGCCTTCCGCGACTGACGCTTGTTCCGACCGGCGCCTATCAAGACCGTCGCCCATAAGAATGACGCTTATCGAAGAGAAGACAACGAATTAGCTACTGTAATTCAATTCTATGTAGAGTTTGTGTTTTTGGACTGTTCGGAGTTTGGAATTTGGACATTTTTGAAATCAGGTTTTGCGCTACGAATGCAGTCAGGTAAAATTTAAAGGAATATATTCGTTTCTTAGGTTTACGCCAATGTTATTTATTTATAAGAAACATAACAAGCTTACAGTACATTAAAATACCAAAACGCTTATATGCTATACTAATTTTAAAAGAAATCAACACTAATGAAAACACAGTACACAAATTAAAACTAACTAAAAAAATTAACACCAACGAATTTAAAGCAAATAATAAACAATTATTAGTTAGACATGTCAAAGGAATATGTTTTGTTGTAGGTCCGGCAACAGTCGAAAAACTGCCGTGCGACGCAACATGAGCTAGAAACGGATATGCGCAACAAGGAGTACGCGCTTGGTATCGACTCCATGTGCCATCAGCTCAACAACTTCTCGAAGGTTAGTGGACCGAAACCGTAATCTAAGTACCTACGTGGTACTTTTATACTCATAATGTAATCTACTAGTACCCTTCATGTAGGAAATTTGAGACTACGTTGAAAGTTACTTAAACCTGCCTACTAGCTACCTTTCAACATTTTCTTCCTGCCCTGGTCCCAATTAAGTAATTGGGCCGACGTTTTGCGTATTTTGCTTCCATTCATCTCTATTGGTCGTCATCTCAGCATTGACATTTAGTACACATGTGACTCTTGGAGCAAATGGAGAAGAAAGCTGAGTGAGCCTAGTTACGAACCCTAAGGAGCTACGAAGGTCTATGAGTACCGTCCTACGTGTAGACTAGGCATACATGAGGTAGTGTGCTGCAGTACTGGGGGCGTTATGGTGCTAAGACTTCGGTTGAACCCGTAACGCCGCCACTAAGGCAAAGGATGGCACCAGGTGTTTTGCCGGAGTAGTCGGAGCCTGTTTCAAGGCTACGGAAGACTTTATTCTTGCATCCCCACACCCCATGGAGATGCAAGGCTGGCTCATAAATGAAATTTATCTGGAGAAGAAAAATAATGTGGTGCAATAGTGGGTGATGTTGTAGTTGTGTTGCACAGGGCCTGCAGTTCTACGCGGGCATCGAGCGCTACGACCCCACGGTGTGCGACACGGCGCGCTGGGCCGCCGCCTCCGCCGCCACGCTGCAGCGCTCGCAGTCCGAGCGCGCCAAGGCCGTGCAGATGCTCTCCGGTTAGCCACAAGCCTTAGTATACGGCTTACAGTAGATAGAGATGTAATCTAGTAATCGAGACGAGCTTAAACACCTGACAAAAATACTCAGTCAAAAGTTAACTGTCTAACTATGTTAATAATATTTTCTGCAACAGATACTGAGAACTTGATCAATGTTTCTGCGACGGAGATCTGGGACCAATGGAGCAACTCGAACAGTGCGTTCACACGGCGCATCGCGGAGACCATCGAGATCAAGAACAAGTTGCAACTACATCTGCACAAGGTATCATTTATATGAAGGTTACACATCGCAGAAACGTCGATGTGGTGATTATGAATGGCCTAAACCCGCTAAATTTCTTTATGACAGATCCAACAAGAGATCTTCGACATCGAGAAGACTCTAGAGCTGCTGAACAAGGCCATCGAGGACAAGCTGCAGCCGATGAAGGTGGCTCACACGCGACTGCAGGCCAGGACCAACCGCCCGCACCTCGAGAAGTGCCGCGACGAGGCACAGAACAGGTACGGAAATATGCCTGTTTTTTATCTTCCTTGCTTATTTCACCTTCCAAAAATTTGTCACTCCCTTTGTCTTATACGGTTTTCACCCCCACCATGCTTGTATTATAAACCCCCGCCCCACCATATTCGTACTTCACCCGCTACAATGAATATTTGCCCCTCCTCCACCACATCTATAATTAACTCCGCACATTTCTCGATTTTTGAGAAACCATTGAATTAAAGAAGTTTAGATTTTCCAGACCTTTAGACCAAAAGTTCACCAGCAGCAGATGTTCAAATATCAGGGTCACATAAAAGTATTTATTTCCGTCCAGGTTGGTGAAGGAGGTGTGCGACCTGCAGGAGACGATGGAGACGCTGCGCTCGAAGATAGCGACGGCGGAGGGCACGCACCAGACGCTGCTGGGCGTGCGCGCGGGGCTGGAGGCCGAGCTCCGGAACAAGACCACGACGCTGTTCATCGACCGCGACCAGTGCATGGGCCTGCGCCGAGGGTACCCCGTCACCGCCGCCATCAAGGCCTAGGACACACTCTCTGCCCCAATACACACTCTACTGTGCAATAAACTTTATTAAACGCAATGCCTCGATTTATTTAACCTTGCAAGCTACGTTAGAAGCACTTCTTGACATCTGATTATTTTTTTTTTGTTATGCCATGCACCAACACTATTAGTTAAACTTTCGAGCTGGTCTGGAAATGAAGTCGAGGTTACGACATAGGAACTTTGTACCGAAAAGACACAGTGCCGTAGTGTTAGGGCCAACTTATTACTTTGCTCTGTGGTTAGGGCTTCTTTGATAGATCGACACAAGTAGTGGTCGTAGCCAACATGACAGTTTTTATGTATTTTTAACAATACTTAATATCAAATCAATGACTGACAAGCGCATTATGCTTGGGGTGAAAGAAGTTGAAGGATATAATAAAGGAAAACTTCAATAAAAATTAATACTAACATCATTCAGATGCTAGCTCTCATCTATTTAAATAACAAAACTTAACAATGTGCTGTACAATACACTACACCAACTTGCTCACATTATTGTTCAGTTTATTATCTTTACATCCATTTTATTCTACTTTTTATTCATTTAGTTTCTACACCAACATTTTACATGCTGATTAAGAGAGTGCTTGTATGGGTCCAGTCACTAACACATCAGAATCCATTAAAATAATGTTTCAAGCAAGTGAGTGCAGCTTGATTTCATCAATATAATATTGTTCTAAGAGTTATTTCCTCACATATGTGGGTACTGGTAGCTTCATGCCTTCCTTAGCCTCAAAGAATGTATATGATAACACTATTTCATCAACATTCTCCATCTTAGGATCATCATTGAACTCTGGGTCAATGTAAAAGAATACTGGCATATCCACCTGAAAAATAACAATAATAACTATGTTAGGTGATATTTGGTATATACTTTTCTTTTTGGTTCTACAAAATTGTTGGCAAATGGTTATGTGAAAGACAATTGTTTTTTTTGCTATGGTAAGTTTTGCTGTATGGCTAGGATATGCTTGTACTGAAATCACAGATGTACTGCATATCAACACATATAATGATAGAGCTTACCATTTTATACCCAGAGGATGCTTATTGCATAATATTGCCTAGAAAATACATTAATATACCTTTTCATGTGGGTTAAGCTGCTGTTCCTCAAAACAAAAGCACTGTATCTTGTTGAAGTACTGGCCGGCCTCAAAGGGAACCACATTGTATGTGCTGATGCCCGTCACAGCCTTGTTCGTGGGGTTTAATGCTGTGTAAAATGCTAGAGCAGTTTCTCCAGGTACTACCTGAAATAAAATGTTTATTTAGTAGATGCATGATCATTCAATAAACCAGTAAATAAGGGTGCTTACTACTACTGAGCTACTTATATTTGATAATGTGGAGGGATTCAGCACAGCCTACCTAGAGTGAAATGAAAGGCCTATCTAGCCTAGAGAGACCTTTGCCCTGCTGTGGTACTATGGTAGGGGTAGTACAGAAATGACTAGGAAAAAATAACTCCTTCTTATACTATAATTAGTTAAAGCATTATATCTCTTACTATTCCTTATTTCAGTAACAGGAAAAAAATACAAAAGGACTTTTTAATTTCACATTACTGCTATGAAAATCTTTGGGTTTAGGTAATGTTGGGGTTCTCATGTCCATGGAGATAAATGCTCCTAAATAAATAAAGATTAAATTTTTTTTTTGTGGTTTATGAATACTTACAGTGATGTCAAGTTGTTGAGGTTTGAAGTTCCACTGCATAGAAGACGCAGTGTCTGCATTGAACCTTATCTTGATCGGACGGTTTCTGATGGCAGTCATGGTGCTGACATTGGTGTTGGGCTCGACTAAGCCAGTTGTTCCACCATAACTGTATGCCTGGAACAGAAGTCATTGTTTTAATATGCTTTACAGTGTCAAAATAATTGCCTAGTTATTTGACTAGGTATTGTAATGGGTTAAAAAGCTAAATTAAATTAATTATGAAAATGTATTATTTGACACACATTGAGCAATTTACAAGCATTACTATAGTGCCTATAAGACAGCAAGGGCTATAGAAACATGAGGTATCTTTTGCAGTTAGTTGCTCACGGGGTCAACATAGATCATACACAAGTTGTCAGAGTTTTGTGTGGAGACCTGAATAAAGACTAGCATGGACCAGACAAAAAGAAAACAATTTGAACATCTCTCACTAATCTATGAGTTTCTTACTTCAAAATCTAATATTCTGGAGAAATATTATGCAGCTAAAGTGTTTTTTTTCTTGAATATACAAATCTTTTCTCTGCTGTAGACTACAGTACAGTAGAATTTGAAAAATATTTTTTAATCTACATAACAATAATTTGGGATATTATATGTTTATGCCTCTTTTAAAAAATATTTGCATTCTTACATATTAAAATGATTGGTTTGCTATGCAATGCGATCTTTTTTATGTGATATAACTTTATTATTATCTAACATGCCTAGGTTATGTTTGGCTTACCTGACAAAATATCCTGTAAAGAGGTACTGCAGCATAACTTAAACCTACAGTCATAACACCAACTGCTATCATATAGTTCAGTGTCGATCGGATTTTGTGCTTCTGGTCATGGGCTCCGCGAATAATAAATATATTTGGCTGTACTGCTCTTTTAGGAGCTAAAATCGGCGAACTTATAACATAATTGTTCCTTATTGTATTGACATAACATCGATTCATCAACACTAGACGGTTCATCTTTACGGATATTCTTTATTATTTTCTATTAACTACACAAATTAGCGGTAAATTAAATATTATATTATCATTTTCCTCTTGAAAACCAATTCCTTACAAAACATTCTGCTAGTGACAGAAAAATGACATATGAGACAAAACAATGACAGTTGGGCATTGTCAATGTCAAAAGACCAACATACAAGCATGCTACGGTCACAGACTACTTAGGTACTACTTAGATAATTCTATGTACCTATGTCGCGATGAATCTGTTTATTGTCCAACTACCTACGTTAGCTAGCAAGTTTTATGTTCCAGTGTTTGCTTTAAGATTCAGACAGATAAATCTTAGAACAATAACTAATTGTTCTAAGATTTAGACTTATAGAAACCATTAAATTTAGAATGTAGGTATGTATTTAACTACTGTGTTCAAAGTTATTTAAAATAATTTTGTCATTGGTATTTTTACCATTTGGCCTGAGCGTACAATTTTTACATGAAAAATACATTCGATAAGTACCTTACGTATACTTTTCTGTTTCTTTTGTTTTATTATTTTTACTAGGTACCTAGCTACCAGACGATTTGCGTTTCTTGAGATGTGAACGCGTGCAATACTCTTATTAAATAGCTAGAAATATAATTTTAGAAATTTAAGTTAATTATGAGATACAGTAAAAAAAATAATACTGTCACCACAGAAACGCTGTGTTGCATAACAAAAAAAAATATCCATACAAGTATTTTAACCGAAAATGTTAGAAAAAGGCTGTTGATTTTAAAGTAAGGTCGGAATATTATAGTCAGTCTTATATTATCTTGAATGAATATTTGTCTCCAGTATTTAATAAACTATTTGTAGGTTGGCGAGGTATTTTGCTTTAGTGACAAGTATAATTTTATACGTTCGTACGAAACTTAGTAGACAAACTTATTATTGTTATCACGTTTCATAATTTGACTGGTTATTTACAAATGAAACTTCCACGTACATTTAAAATTAATTAACCTTTAATATCACAATTCCTTATACTCCCTCATATGCTTGGATCATCGTTTATATTCTAGCGTCGTCAGTTTATGTTTGGTCTTGATGTGAGCATCTGTGTGTGTCTTTTGATACGCTTTGTATGTACAATCTAGAAACGGGCAGCGAAACATTGGTTCTTTTCCACATTCGTATGTGACATGTCTCCTATATGTACTTTTGTGTCTGTACTTCCTTTTACATTTTTCACATTCGAAAGACATGTCGTATTGCGACCAATAGTTTTTTGTCTTCATTGGCATTATCGGCAACATGTTTTGCATCATAGTTTTAAAAAAATCCACATCACCTGCAACAATGACATAAGTATCTTAGGTATTCTTTTCTTAATTTGGTTCGTTTCGGATATGCTTAAGTACAGGGTACGCACTATACACGTGTTAACTACTTTTACATTAATCAAAATCTAGTGACATCTTTTTTCAAAACTTTGTAAAACTAATTCGAGTTATCACGTCCAGGGGCCCAAGTCTGCTATTTACACTCGGTTCAATGTCTTCATAGTATCGTGCCAGCAGAGCCATTTTCGGAAAATTGGTATTCTACTAAACGTCAAAACGTCAAAATTGCGCATTACAATTTGTACCAAATGTATGAACTATTGGTCACAGTCGTTGAACATTGAACCGAATCGTTCCAATGCGCAATTTTGACGTTTTGACGTTTAGTAGAATACCAATTTTCCGAAAATGGCTCTGCTGGCACGACACTATGAAGACATTGAACCGAGTGTAAATAGCAGACTTGGGCCCCTTCAGGTACAAATCCCGGGTCTGAAGAATATTTACCGATCTAACTACATGTATTCCAAATTGGCTTGATTTTTATAGGACCAGTTGCAGATAAGAATAGGTTAAAGTCGTCTGTAGCAGTCACTTAAAACAAAATTTACAGGTATGTTATTACGTAGTGTAATGACATCAATTATATTTCATAAATATTTGTCAACATCAAAGTTAGGATGTAAGTGAATTCTACAGCGTCGTTTCAGGTGTTTGTTAGACAAACCAGTTGTTTATTGAATCAAGAACATTTATTCACATGCATAATCCAATTAAAAAGAACAAACCAAACACACTAGACTTCACTGAAAAACAAAATAAAAAATACTTCAAACATTAATAATAATTAACATTATTTTGTGCTGTTCTCACTATTTTGTAGTAATAATATCAGCTATAAATAACAGAAACTATCCACATAATTTAAGCCGTAGCTTAAATATTATTGTAACTAAAACGTCAACAAGTTTTTTACAAGTAGGTACTGAAGGTAGGTAGGTATTATATTTTGTAAATACTGGTTCGTAGTCATTTGTACCGAAGGCCAAGGAACTGCTTAATCTAGGTACCTATTACGTTTCTTATGTGGGTTTGTGTTAACGACAATTGCCGCAAAAAAAAATAACGATGAAAAACCATTAGAGATATTACTTTATCATTTACAAACAATTGTGTGCTAACTATCCCCCAAAAGATTTCAATTGCATTTTATTTATAATATTGTTATGATTATAATAATTAAAAAAAATTAATTCCTAGAAGGGACCTTCTGTATAGTGTCTACTACATTTTTATAATTGTGGTATTTAGTTTACCGGGGGTTTCCACTAGAATTTTATTCGGCGCTTATTACACTATCCTATTTTTGTGGAAATTGAAATGTCAAATATCACTCTTAGTAGAAAAGCTAAACATAGCGATCACACTAGCCTAAATTGGATTGTAGATCGAACAGACGAGTCACAGTTGTAAAGCAGCATTCTGCATTATATTGGGATGCACGGTTCGATGGGACCTTATCTCTTAGGACGCTAGCCGGCCTGGCTCTACAGGTGGTAATAATGGTAATTTAAGTAAAGTTACTGCTTTAATTGTAATTTTTTTATATAAGTAGTTCTAATTCCCTTGAGAGTTTCAAAGTATAGGTACTTTTTTCGGCTAAATCAGACGTACCTACCTAGGTATATTTATTACGCTAACTTAGAACTTTGGTTTTGGCTTGATAACTCCAGGCGTTCTCGAGATAAAGCGTCTTGATACACTAAAGTATAAGGTTGCCGTTTTCAACTTAAACTGTCTGATGGAAATTGTGCATATTTTAAACCCAGATTTTAGTACATGGCCATCTAGATAAAAAAAAAATTAGATGATTTCGCTGTAAATCGGAGTAATGGCATAACTATTTCCTAAATCGGCCAGTACCTTCATATTTGTCTAAATTGAATTCTTACTGTAATTAACAACTGCCAGTAAAATTATTTGCTTTCTATAAGTTGGATAGTCTAATAAGCGCATAACGCACCTTGCCAGCCAGAACTATGCGTTAGAAGAGAGCGGTAAAATTTAGATCAACAACGCATTAGGCATTGAGCGCTTATGCGAGCATTCATTGCACTTGATTTCGTCTAACCTTCTTTATGTAAGCAGTAGTAACGATTCATTATTTTATGAAGGGCGCGGTTCCCACACAAATTGGTCTTCTAACTTTAGTATATTTTCACATAATCAAGTATAATACAAATTACTCTTTGGTGTTAAAATTGAAAAAAAATGCCTTATTGCATGTTTTCGTAATTGACTTAAATTATTCTGATTTCCAGAGAATTAACGCAGATAAAGTTAATATTTATACTAATTTGTTGGTGGGTCTACAGGTTAAAATTCATAATAAAATATATAAAACCCTAATCTATGCTCATACATTAAACACTCTTTACATAACATTACGCCTGATGATACATTCAAATTATTCTACACACCACACATTATGTGTGTAAGTTTCTCTATAAAACTTAATATTAAATAACCATAATAATTTACTTAACAATAGTATATAAAATAATTATTATATTATAAGGCACTAATTTCTTATTATGGCTAAGAATCGACTGGAAGATTCTTTGGTTTACAATATTGCATGATTCAAAGTTTGAACTCTTTTAAGGTAACTTATATAACAGTAACAAATGCAAATAATAAAATAAGACTTTTTAACAGAAATACTTAATACATTTTTTCTGTTATAAATTGCTTGCAGTAAGTAATAAATTTCTTTGGTAACAAGGAACACACACTAAACAAACATTAATAACAAGAACAAGAAAATATAACAATCTATTAATATTATGCATCTATATTTTTAAAGGTAACGAAAACCATTTTGTCTTACGTATATTTTGTGTTTTCTATAACTTAGTTTTACTTTTATCAGTAATGATTAATCATTTATTTTACGAGTGAGTTTTTAAAAGCTGCTTTTAAGCTACCATGATTCATAATACATAAAATACCTAAACATTATGTTAGTAGGTACTATTGCTACTTATCGTGAAGCAATATTTGTGTTAGGTAGTGTAAACTTTTTTCTTTTATAATCTTATCAGGTCAAGCTTTGTCTTTCATATTAAAATGTTAGGTACAGATATTTAAAACAAATTTCTCTATAAATGTTATAAGATGATTACGCACCTTACCTTTTTTTGGAAACCGAATAATCATCGCAAAAAATACGTGGTCAAACGACGGACCATGATAACGTTAATTTAAGAACTTGTGGTTTTTGTAATCTATTGCGTAAAATATTATTATTCCGGCCAAGTACGTTAAATGGAATAGGTTCTTATGGAACTCACTATACGAAAAAAAACTATAATCCAAATGTTTGTCCATACGCCGGGGTACTTTTGGTACCCTTTCCCCGCTAGAGCCACTACGGATCGAAATTAAAGACATCTGTTATAGCATTTCAGGTGGTGGCGCTACTAGCGCGCCATGTTGTAACTAAAGTAGTTGTGCTTCATGTCAGTCCGTAGGTAAGCTTCTAAAATAAAGTTTTAAGTCATATTTTATTTTCATTATAATAATATTTTCCTAAATTTGTATTGTATTTGTAAGCTATAGGTTAACGATTTTTTTTGCACCTCTTTTTCGGTACGTTACTTTTACCACTAACATTCATTGATTCGTAAAAAATGTATCTAATTTAAATTTAGTTGTTTTTTTAGTAGTGTACCAGGTCTATCCCTAGTTTTTGTATGTTATCACGTCTTCGCATAGCTCATTTATGATATTATATTTGTAATTAATTAATAAGGTTTTTGTTGCGTATGGATACAATCTTAAATTACGGCAAGATCTATAATAACATGCCCACTCAATATTCTTTGGTAAAAACGATTGCACTGGGTATAAAGTACAATTAATGTTTGCTGTTTTTTCTTTACGTTCTGTCAAATATCTTGATTTTTTTGAAGTCTTGAGTTAAGTATAAGGTCCAGACGTCTTGTTTCATGGTAACAGTTACGGCTGCAACACAAAAAAAAAACAATTTGATTATTTTGCCCGTTTACACAATCTCGAATGTTAACTACCTACAAATAGATTTATTGTAGCAGTGTACAGTGCTCTATAAAATCTATTCCTAGAAGGGTTAATCCATGCAAATAAATTTAACGATTGTTAAAAAGCATGTAGATATATTACGCACGAGTTAGTCATCGGTTCATCGTCTTATACCAAGTCAACCAGTTAATAGGTTAGTAGTAGCAGGAATAACATATAAGTATTTATATTATAACAATAAGTAAGTTAGGCTTCATTTTATCACTCGTTATGGATTACACCACTACGGTTCGAATACTTGATAACATTGTTAGCTACCAAGCGAGAAGAATTCTTGCCCTCAGTCTAACATAATTATGCAAAGTGAAAATACTGAAACAAAACTGATAGTTGAAGGAGTTACGCATTAGTAACAAACGCACACAATCTGAGTTAGCAAAAGTAAAACTATGTACTGACATTGGAAGCCATTGGCGGCGGGTCATTCAGACACGAAATCCACCTTCTCCGGCATATCTTTATGTAGATGGCGCTCGTGTAGCAACAAGTTGTGCTTCTGATACGCCCGGTACACACAGTATGGACACTTGAAACTTGGTTGTTTTCTACATTCATACTTTATATGTCGCTGAAGCGAACCCTTGTGCTTGTATTTGTTTCCGCAGTCGACGCATTCATATAGTGTCCACCCAGCCTTACCGCTGCTCAACCCAGGCGTACCATAACTCAATATATAAGGGGTGTACAACTGTGCAACTGAAATTAAAACGCAAATAAAATAAATACGTGCAGATAATAGCTACCACCGTGTAATGTGAAGCGAAGCCACCGATAGTAAAATGTGCTACCGTGTGAAAGCTTAGGAAAATGCACCATGTCTCCCATTAATTTGCTCATAAACTACTTGTATTAATCTAAAACTAGCTCCCTTATAATCTAATTTAAAATAGCATGCAACCAGTTATGCATAGAACCATTTTAATTAGTTACATTAACAATATGAAACCATCAAAAAATATTTATTAAATCGCCATCTTTGCTATAAACAGGAAAGATATTTCATGCATATTACATATATATTATCATACACAATGAAATGCAGAAGTTTAATATTCTCCATGTCGTTGGGTATAGTCGTATAGTCAAATCATTTTTTACATTCCAGTTGTCGATATTAAAACAAATACCATACCAAGAATAGCAACTTTATTTAAAATACAAAAAAGGTTATAAAAATACAATCAAATGCATTTTAATCACTGTAACTTCTTATTGACAGTAAATTGTATCTACAAAACTACAATGTTCTAGGCAGCAATTTATTACATTAAAAGACTAACTAGGATTTGTTCGTAATATCACTTGGGCCCATGATATATTTATGTGCGGAACTGCTGTCCGTCAAAATGTACTCCTCACTTCTGCTTCTATTAAGACAGATTGTATAATTTTATCACAGCTATTTCTGTAACATGTATAAAATATTGTATATGTTTGACAAGTCTATTTTTAATATATAAACTAGTCTAAAGGCACTTCTATCGTATTCGCAATATATATTAAAAATTACGATGGTGTACGATTATTGAAATCACAACCTAGAAATTTTGCAATAATAAGTTACGAGTCATCATTGATTGATCCAAACGTATTTTAAATCTGAAACATTTTAACCCCTAATGACTAACTTTTGAAGGCACTTACGTTGTATACTGACAAGATTTATATGGTTGTACTTTGTGAACTCTACATTTTGATTGTATGATGGTAACTCCAGCGGATAATATCTAATGTGGTTGTATGTCGGTAAAATCACTCGATTGTAACTCTGTGTATGTCTAGTTTTTGTATATCATATTAAAACAGTATCTAAGGTACGACAGAATGAGTTTACATACATGCTACCACTTCCTAATCTTATAATAATTTCTAAATGGTAATGTATATAAAATACTTATAACTATGTGGAAGATTTAATGGAACTTCCCTGAACATACCAACATGATTGTGCTCGATTCATTGTAACAAACCTGTAATGGCAGTGTATCTAATTTCAAAGATTCAACAATCAATTTAAGGCACAAATTTGACCTAATAATCACAAATAATTGGCCCCATATATAACATCCAATAAAGTACTAACAGATATTCATCTCGAGGAACTAAGAGTACCTAACCAATCTCCACACATTTTACGACAAAAACATATCAAGCTTAAATTAAAAATATAATAAATGCATTAGATGTAAAGAGATCTAAAAATAAATTGAAATAAAAAATTAACTTATGAGTATTACAATAATAATGGAACATGCATTTATGGCAAAGAACTAGTGCTTGCTAACTAAGCGAATATAGCTTCATTTTCATTAATTCTATGATAAAAGTGTAGAACCTAAAACATCTGTTTTGCTTTTTTTGTCGTTAAGTTCATATTATAACCATATCCATACAATATAACACAACAGGCTCTTTTACAAATTGAATACAATTTGTCTGTTAGTTCTAACAACAAACTCAACCCTCACTTTTGTAAAATAACTGGAATACCCATAATAATCTATAAATTCTGATTTAGAAGATAGTAACTGCAATTGGTAACAACATTAATTGAAAAAACAACTTGTATTTACTCCAACTACCGCCTCTCACTACATACACGAATCCAGGAATGATAGTTTACATTATTAAATGCTGTACATAAAAATATTAAAGAGAGTAAAACCGTAACTATACAAAATCACTTTTCGACTATAAAACAATAAACACTATAATGGATAAATGCAATAGTTGCAGACACTGCTACAATAATGTAACAATGTGAATACTATTAGTAATTCGTCAAATGGTTCAAGTTTATTGTATCTACAATATTCGTCATAACTTCGGTTGTTATGTTTATTACTCGATTAGGTAACGATTTAAGGCACTGTTTGTGACCTCACGAATGGCGATTACATCTAACGTGACTGTCTGATGCCACTATCACAAAAGAGATTTCATCACATTTATCACAATCGGGATAACTTGGGAAAATTAGTTAAGAACTTCTCTATCTATGTGTTCTATACTTTTAAATTTGTAACACATATAAACGATTCTATAACGCAGAAATAGATGTATCAAAAATTGTATCTACTTGTCATAACTGTGCCAATAGTATACTTTATAAGAAAAAATTATATATTTTTCAACGTTCTTATTAAATATGGAGTATTTAATTAGTGACTAAGATTCACTGAGTGCATTGAGCTATGTGCAAGCGTCGACGTTGTCCTGTTTAATGTATTGTTCCGGCTTGATGTGCACTTCGCGGTGCATTCGCTCCATGTGGCGCGCAATGTGCATTTTCTGTTTGGCTCTGTATACGCAGTACGGGCATTGGAACTGTGGCTCTTTGCCGCACTCCCATTTCTGATGGTTCCGCAGCGAGGACTTGAGCTTGTAGACCCGGCCGCAGTCGGGGCACGTGAAGCTGGGCTCGCCGGCGGGCGGCAGCGAGGGCGGCGTGACCCGCATGCCGGCGAAGGGCAGAGCCAGCCTGGCCGACCACTGGTCCCACGACAGCCCCCCGATCCTACTGAACGACACGTCCTCCGCCGCGCCGCCGCCTGAAAGCGCGACAGAACATAACATGGGCGTCGGGCCGACACACTACGCAACATTCAACATTCCCGTGAGGTTAACAACAGTTACAAGCAAAACATACATACATGTTATATACATAGTACACATAATACATACAAATAAATACATGTGTAGGTACATATATATAGAATATATAGATATCATTTATTATTCTACTGTGAGTGTCCACCGAGTGCTGTGATGAAAGCTTTGCAAAAAAGGAAAGTAAAAAAAAGAACAAAAAAGAAAATAAAACATTTATTTTTTTAAATGAAATCCTTCAAATCAAGAATTCACTGTTTTCTTGCTTACAGTGGTTTTTGAAGCGACTCACAAATTCTTTGAAATACTAGGCATGTAAAGAAATCTCATGGTGTTACTGGAGCATTTTAGTCACACAGCTTTTGGTATTGTAATAAACATTGGTTAATGAAATGTAGTCTCCCGACCCATGGGCTTTCTTGTCTACCTGAAATTATTAATTATATTAGTATGAACGAAAAGGAAAAAGAAAATAATGCAACATGCGCAAGTTGAAAACTTAAGCAAATGGGATTTTTTTCTGATGTTTACGGACGACCATGCTTACATGCGTTGTTAATCGACAAACATATATTATGCGTGACAAAACGACTTACCTAATTACAGTTTGAAAATAACAAGTTACAAACGGAATACAAGTAACATGTATCTTACTGGAATAGGCAAAAAAAATGTAATGAAGCAAGGAAACACATTTTTATCTGATATACTATAGCTATATTTGATTAAACTTTTCTACCAAGTAAACCCCAATATATTCATATAAAAATCACACTAATCGATAACTACTCCAATAACATTAACAAACAACATAATAACATCCAATTTTATATAAGTCCATACATCTTGTACCTCATACCATAATCGCAACATGATATGAAGGGAATATTGCATATATCAAAAACATTTATTTTTCTATGCTTAGCAATGACTTGTTTCAACAACAAATAACATTCTTTATTTCTTATCATCACGTTAAAAATCTAATACTGACTTTGGTCAAATAGCTTTGTTATCCTAGTTTAACAAAAAATATCAACAGTCAATATGCTAAACGAAACATGAAACTATGTTATTGCATGTAAATATCAGTTAATATCAAGACAACACATTTAAACAAAATATAAATAATTTTGAACACATTTTTTTACATTCCATTTCACCAAAAAATCTAACCGAAAATATTGTATAATATCAATAAATATGTTATATAACTACAGGTAACATTGTAGGCACATTATTGATGAGCTTTTAATTAACTAAATAGCACGTGTTCCGAATTCTAGTAGGAAAATACCGACAAGTTAACAAATGTATCACACAAAAATTCGGAACACAGCTGTACAAAGGACAATAGAATCCTTCAAATATTATCCTAATAAATAAACAACATTAAAATAACTTTGGGTTTGCTACAAAGAAAGTAAAGTAAGGAAGACAAGGTAAATGGTCCCATGTACTAACAAATTAATGGAAGAAAACAATTTAAATAAATTAAAAACATGAACAATAGGGTCGATTATAGCGAGACTAATGATTCATAACGACTTGTTGTTTGGTCGCATATTATAAATAAATCTACCCGTGCTGGAAACTACTATGGTTAGTGATAGACTACCTGACGATGCAGGCGTTATGTTAATGTAATAAAAACTAATTATTTAATATCATTGCACTAATTAATTATCAATTTGGAATTATTCCTTAAAAGGAATGATAGGTCATTAAAACTAAACAAATTCGAGTTAAATAATGGAATATCCAACAATTTGGTTACAGTGACCCTCTTTGGGGTTACTAGTGATTCAGACAGTTCTGTTACTAAATCACTTTGGTTAGGAAAAATCCAATAAACTAGTTTCCATTTTCCTAAATATTAAAATTACAGCGACCTTCGGTCATATTCTTCTGAATAAAATACTTAGGGTCAGTCTTAACTACCATAATAAACTCTAAAACAAAAACAACAAAATTAACACTAATGCCGTTAGGGAATGTGCACATTACAACTATTTCTTTAGTGTATATTAAAATGTCTTCAACAAAAAAAAGTGTAAATATAAATAAAATTATTGCAGTACCGATTTGGTTAGGTATCTACTTTGGTCTAATGATTTTTATGTATATTTCTCTTCTTAAATATAACTAAATGGAGGTCTTTTTATTTCTCCTAACTTTGTTGCTAGCGTATATGTACCACTCGTTGTTGTGGTGTTTCCTAATGTGTACGCCTAGGTTGCCCCTCTGCTTGGCCTTGTAGGAGCAGTAGGGACATTGGTGGGATGGAGCTTTGCCGCCGCACTCGACGTTCTCGTGACGCCTGAGAGTGGACTTCCAGCGGTACTTCTTACCGCAATGCTTACACTCGAACTGCCGGCTCGCGTCGTCCGAGCTGTT
Organism: Autographa gamma; assembly: GCA_905146925.1. Classification (NCBI taxonomy): domain Eukaryota; kingdom Metazoa; phylum Arthropoda; class Insecta; order Lepidoptera; family Noctuidae; genus Autographa; species Autographa gamma. The sequence continues at coordinate 11,503,751 of LR989862.1, forward strand.
GCCGTCTCTCTTCCAATGGCCTTTCATATCAGGCTTGGCATCGTACACGTCGTCTCCATGGATGCTACCAGAGTTGCTAGGGAAGCCGCCGTTGCTATCGTAGAAAGTGTCGGCCTCCTCTGGCAGCACTATGTCGTCGGTGTCATCGTATTCCACATCCGACTCCGGATCGTCCTGTTTGATAGGCATCTTATAATCCATGTTTTGGGCTACCGTATTGTTGTTCTGCATAAAAGCTTGCTGCAGAAGATGCGCTTTAATATTTTCCGGGATAGAGTTGAGCGTTTCGATTGGCAGTTTTGGTAAGTGCAAGGGAGTAGGGTAGGCTGCTACGTCTTTGGCAGTAGTGGGCTTCATGACGTTGGTGACTTGGATGCAGGAGGGCACCAGCGACACCAGCGACTGCGATTGCGCCTGCTGCACCGACAACAGCGACAGCAGTGCTGATGGTAGGTGGCTATCCTTGTGCAACTCTGAAATACAATACATTAACGGTATTGCAAATAATAAGTTAAGCGGAACTACATACTGAGTCTTGTTAATTCTACCAAAGGCTAAAATAAAATTAAGGAACCAAAGAAATGCGTTATAATAATAAAATATAAAAAATAATTTCTGTTAGAAATTATAAAGGCGAAGCTTCTAAATTCATGCAAAACATGCACAATCCAAATAACTGAGTTTAAAACTTATCTTCCCATAAAAATATTATCGGAATGGACTAGGTGATATTTACCGAATGTAAAATAAAACATCTTCGAAACTCTTTAATCGTTTAATAGCTCAAAAAATATTGAATATCAATCGTCTCTCAATACATAGGTAAACATGAGGAATATAAAATTTACTTTCAATATTAACTAAAGGAAGATCAAATAGTTTCATAGTAGTAATAAGGCACTAATTAATAAAGCACAGCGTAGGGTAGCGTCGCGTTCAGTGCGCGGCGGCGGGCGTGGCGGCGGGCGCGGCGGGCGCGCGCAGCTCGGGGTGCTTCTTCTCGATGTGCTTCTTGAGCTCGTTGCGGCGGTGCTTGCTGTAGGCGCAGTGCGGGCACTTGTACTGCGGCTCGCGCCCGCACTCCAGCGTCACGTGGCGCACGAGGTTCTTGCGCGCGTTGTAGCAGCGCTGGCAGTTGGGGCAGCGGTAGCCCTTCTCCGTCTTGTACTGCGCGCACGCCAGCCCCGCGCGCGCGCCGCGCCCCGCCCGCTCGGCGCGCTCGGCCGCCCGCGACGCCGCGCGCTCCAGCCCGCGCGGGGGCGAGCGCTCGCCCACACGCTCCGGCCCGCGCTCCGGCCCGCGCTCCAGCCCGCGCTCGGCCACGCGCTCCTGCGGGGGCGACTTGGGCGACTTGGGCGACGCTTTCGGAGATTTGATTTCCTCCTTTTTATTTTCTTTCGTGTCCTCGGGGATGTTCGTCGGCGACTTAACATTTTTCAATATCGCTAGCGTCGTGGTCTCGTCTACTTTTTTACTACGCGTCATGATATTATGTCGCGGCGTCGTTTTTCGACCTGGAATAAAAAATTGAATACAGTCCATTTTTCGGTCGTTTTCAGCTGAACGTAATTTAATTTATGCCAAACTCAAAAATAATAAAATAAAAACAAATAATAATAATGAAAACGAGTATATTCAAAAAAGAAAAAAATATATAAAGTGTAACTGGCTCTCACTATAAAAGTTAACAATTAACAAAATCAAAATAATTTGTGACGCTATTCTTAATCGTTATTAGTTTACAAAGTAATCAACACAACTATTTAGCAAAATAACAAAAATAATAGAAAACTCCAAAAACAAAGTAACACTTAAAACAAATTGTCACAAACATCTCTTGTTCCTAACAATTCATGTCCTAATGCAAAGAAAACTTGTTCAAAAAATAAAATAAAAAGACAACGTAATTTTAAAAACAAAAAAAAATGCTTCGTAAAAGTAGTTCTATTTTTTCTTTTTTGCTTGAAGCTCCTTTACCCAGGTTGGATGCTTTCGAGCAATATGCGAGATCATGGTTTTTTTCTGGGAGAATTTTTTCCCACAATTTTCACAACCGAATTGTGGTCCATTGACACATTCATACTTTTCATGCCTCAATTTGTTCCTTCTGTATTTATACTGTTTCTTCTTACACAAAGAACACATGTATAGCCGGTCTTTATTGGTTTCTTTTCTACGTAATCCTCCTTTGGCCGAAGAAAATTCATTTTTCCTTTTTGACCTCTTTTTTACTGGTACTACTTTCTTTTTTACGACTTTTCGGCCTCTTTTTTTAACGTTTATATCACATGTGCGTTGATTTTCTGTCTTAATTTTATCATCGTTCTTAAAATACCCACGGGTTAATGGAAAGGGAGTTTTGGCGTAAGTAGTGTTTAACGTTTCTGGAAGTGTAAATGAAAAGCGAGGGTAAATTATATACAAAACATCAGTGTGTTAGTACACAGAAAATAGAATAGTTAAAAAATGAAAGGATGCCAAGATGACTGAATGTAGCATGAAAAGTTTATGTTGTGCTTATAAGCGGGTGTAGTTGTAAAGTGCGTGCAGGAGCAGAGACAGGGTAAATAAGCGTAGTTTATGTTAGCAATGACAAGTAAGGAAATGTAAAAATGTTTACTTTATTTATTGCCTGTGTTATGTCCTGTTGTTGTCTGGTGTCTTGGCTTCGAACTTTTTTTTTAATTATAAATTCCTACGAAATAATTGTAAATCGTATTATGAAAAATGAAATGCGCATCCACTAGGAATTGGTAGTGTATCACCATGCTTCCGATAATTTTGTTATTTCTATACAAATGGACGACCTAGTGAACATGCATAAATTAAAACGTAAAATAACATTTAATCCTTACATTTTTGAACATGAATTGCTAAGAAAAGTCGTTTGCAGTGAAATCACATGTGAATGCAAAAAAAAAAACAAAAATAATAAAATAAATAAATAAGCCACATAACCATCAACTACGTGGACAATGTAAGGAATTCACATTTACCTTTAATCCCGTCGCCGCGTGCGGACAATCCATTCTTCTACAAACGTCAAATTTCACACTTGTGCTATTAAATCATTTTTACCACGGTTTTTTTAGCGATGATAATAAAACCAACTAATTTAAAATCGGTACCCCATAAAACGTGGGCGAGTGCGATTTCGTGCTCAATAGATGTATGTTGTGCTACATTATTTAAAATAACTATATAATTGAATATAAATATGTAAAAAAATTACTTACCAATAAAATAACAATTCCAATCCAGTGTTAGACTAGTATTGTGTTTACAATAAAGTGTCGCACTATTTGCTAAAGTTAATTGCAACGCGTGCTTTCTACAACAATATTACATTACTGAAGCATGCAATGATCTACATTCACTAAGATCCCATATCACAAACATAAGCAGAACATAATATTCAATGTTATATTATTTGAAACCTATACTTACCTTAAATTTACCTCACCTTAAAAGGCTACACTTCTTAAAACCTTATTACCAATAAATACCTTTACCTGATGCACTGAAATATCTTTGTAAACTCATATCGTAATAAATATAAAACTGTAATAAGATTAGTAATTTATAATAATATTATATACTAATTAGTAATAAGATTGGAGTTTCACATGTGAAAACACTAGCACTCTCATATCCACTGTCGTAAAAATATAATATTGATATATAACATAAATAGATTATTTTAAGCAATGACTGTTTGTCTAGTTCAAATTATGGGAAGACATTGCGCATTTCATCCGTTCCTTGTATGTCTAGGACAATTAACTTTCATAGTTCCAAGAAAATTTTGATGGCATAAGAGATTTGCAAAAGTTAATTGTCCTAGAATATCAATTGAATCCCATGTGACATGTCGCGTTGTATATTTAATATAAACATCGAAAGCAGTGTAATAGTCAACGCAACATGTTGTCTGAGTGTGCGGCGGCGTGACGTCACAAGACATGCGCCGGCCGTGTGAGCTTACCTTGCGACTCTCGCGCGCCGTCACTCGAGTTCATTATATCGTCTTGAGATCGTTCCATGTGCCATTGGAAATCTGTAAAGAGACGACAATCTGTTCAGAACATTCTTTGCTACAATCAAGTAGGAACATTGAGATATCTGGGTCTTGGATAAGTTGCTGAATCATATACAAGTATTATGCCATCCTATGTCTTTGGAGTCTTATATTGAGATTGATTGGTTAACTAGAAACAAGTTGTTGAAATAGTGAGCATGTAGAGGCTGGGTCGCGATGCAACTTACTGCGTACGACGTCGTTGTGCGGGGTGGCGGGCGTGTCGTCGGGCTCGTCGTCGAGCGTGAGGTCCTCCACGGTGTCTCGGGGCGGCTCGTCCTTGCAGACGGCGTCGTCGCCGTTGCCGTGCGCGTCGGCGGGCGGCGGCGGCGCGGCGGGCCCCTCGGACGACATGCGGCGCGCTTTCTTCCGGCGCCGCGTGGGGCTGGCCGAGCCCGAGCGGCTGCTCTCCACGCTGCCGTCCCGGGCCTACGACAACACGACACTACTTTTAAAAACACGGACACCAGCTATAGCGTCATTATCCTAGTAATCTTGTAGGTACCTACATGTATGTTTGTTCCTTTCATTTCCATTCTTAACTTCAAAAAGCTTAAATTGATACAAAACTATTAATCCTTACATAAATTAATAAATTGATTGTCTACAATCAAACTTTCCTTTCTGAGTAATTTTTAATAATATGTTATCTTACTTGTTGGATATTACATAAAAATACAATTCATACAGTGTATATACTTACATACTTATAAAATGGCATTACAGAGTTTTCATTTCTTAATTGTTGACAGTATTTTAACAACAACATATTCGTTGTTTTCAATGTGAATTAAATCAATAAAGGAAGTAACAACAAAATACGAAACATTTTTAACGAATGAAAACAAAATCATGATTAAGAAAATGATCCATATGTTATAATATTTTGTACATTTTCTAAATTACTTAAGCTTTTCTTATTTGATAAAGTCAAATATTAAAGAAATAGATATAAACAGCCAAAAACATGTTAACACAATTACATGTATTATTAGGTTTCATCATCATCAGCCATTTTGCTTCTTAAAGAGGTGATATTATATCTACATTCAATAATACAAAAATCATGGTGACACCTAACAGCCCACTGTTAGCAGTGGGATCTACAGGGAGTGATATTATCAGGCCTTTGTTTTCTTCAAGTATTTTCAACTCGGTAGGAACAGATGTATGGGTGATTGGGTATTATCAACATTTATAATGCCTGATTAATTTACAAATAAAGCTCATGCACACCAAGCATTGATTTTGTACGCAAAAAAATATCATAATATGTAATTTATAATTGCTTTTTTTGTTAATCTGTTCTACTAGTCATATTAAAGGGTTTCATCATGTGGTATTGGTACATTATTGATACATGGCAATTTCAAATTGTAGATTCTGGGTAAGGAATTAAAAGAGTTACTGATGCATTTCAAGCACTGGTAATCATAAATGTGTTAACTACAAAACATCATTTTAAACTATACATATAATGCCGCATGCATTTGTCGGGCCTGTTGGTCTAGTGGTTAGAGACCCTGACTGCTATACCGAAGGTCGTGGGTTCGATTCCCACCCGGTACAAATGTTTGTGTGATGAACCCGATCATTTGTTCGGTGTCTGGGTGTAATTTATCTATAATATGTATGTATTTAGAAATATATATAAGTATGTTTATCAGTTGGCTGGTTACCATAACACAAGCTCTGCTTAGCTTGGGATCAGACAACCATGTGTGAGATGTCCCAGAATATTATTATTATATTATTATTATTAATGCCCTGCATTGTCTTGAATGGAAAAACAAATCCACAAGCATTATAAATCATATGAGAAGAACTGTATGATAAGTTTTTTAGATTTGTGGAGGCATACTAGCATTACACTATGTTTTTACATGTGTTGAACAGAACAACTTGTCAGTGTTGATGAATTGCACATTTTAACGTCTGCCAAGTAGACATGAATATAGTGCCAAGGTTTAGTATTTAATGTTGCCTACTCTAACTTATGATTCTTGTCACATGGGATTAAACATTTTGTCAACATTCCAAACACAATAACTCCTATTTGATTACCCACTTTCATGTAGTTGTTTGAGAATGTACTAATATTTTTGGTAGTACATGTAAACATTAACTGTTTAATTGTGATGTAGTAAATAACCAAATGAGATCAACTAACCTGAGGTGGTGGAGAGGGGGCACGAGGCGGGTGTGCAGCAACAGCTTGCGCTGGGCGCGACGGTGGCCTTGAGGGCTTGTTGTCAGAGAGACCTTTGATCTGTAAGGACTCTGCGGCTTTTAGCAGTGCGGCTAACTGGTCTTGAGATATGTTAACCTCACCGCGATACATATAATCCATCATCGCTCTTAACTCAGCATATTTGACATCTTTGAGAATAATTATGGGATGCTTATCATACTGCTGTGATAATACACTCTGAAACAAATCATCCAACAGTTGTTTATTTTTGCTTGTAAATATACTTAAATTAACTACTAAGTTACTTTTAAACAATAATGATTCAATGTAACATTTTACATGATATGACCTGAAATCAATTAAATACAGTAAGATAGTGAATAGAACACTAGCATATCATTTAGTTAACAACAGTTAATGACCCTATGTTAGGTAATGAATAATTATTATTGCAAACAGGCAATTAGAAAAAGTAGTAGAGGCAACTTTCGGTTGCCAACTCATCTATGCACATTGTACAGTGCCTAATTGGTAATACATGAAAGCTAGAATGGTACACAAGTGGTGTGTTTATTAGAGCAAAACTGTGTTGCCTTGCAGGTAACTTAGACACGATTGTAATTTGACCTACATTATAGATAGTTTACGTACCTCGAAGTAAGGACTGCATGCCGATAGGACCACTTTGTGCGCCTTGAGCGTTTGTCCTTCTGCAGCCAGGGTGCAATCCACGTGCATACCCTTCTCGAGAAGAGTGTCGAAAACAGACACCAGTGTCGACTGATGATTGTTCCACCTCAGGCAGAACTGCTGGTCGTCGTCCATGATGCCGTCTAGCCACTCGCCGCGCCCTTAGCCCTACAAACGACCAAATGAAAGCAACGTCTAAACAAGGTCTAATAACACCACGCAATAACTAGGCCATTAGGAAAACTTTACTATGAGTTCACAAACATTGGATTCGGGATGATTATCACTGTACATCGTTAATTATCTCACCGAATCACTTCATACGATGAGATCACGCCTCAACTTAACTAAATTAACTTTATGGACCACATACAAGTCGTCGTAAGCGACGCGGCACAAAGAAAATGGCCGCTTTTCCAGCGCGACAAAAAATAAAATGGCGACGAAAATTCTAAGTTTTACTATTTTCTGGGCAAACTTTTAACTATTATGTTCTGCTGTTTGTCTTTATCACATGGCTAAGGTACGGCAAAACATCGGCAAAGTTGAAAGTCAACAAAGAAACTTCTGAGAACTTTACTTCGAAAGTTCACGAGTGGAAATTTTCAAGATGAAAAGTCCTAGCAGTAAGTAAGCCCTTATCGGAGTCGTAACGCTACACCTCAAGAATTAATGCTTACCTTGACTATTGCATTAACTGTTCCAACGTATTTCAACACTTGTATTTATTTTAGATTTAATTTCACTTCAATTACAACACATTTGCACACCCGCCAGCTTTCTTGAATGAAATTGAAAACACTAAACTAAAACTATGCTATGTTGCAAGTTTAGAGAAAGGCACCTCTACAAAAATCCAAACGAAGTACAAGTTGGAAACGACGCGAATGACCCAAAATAAGCTCTTTGAATGTTGCCATTAACGAATAATTAGAAAGCTTGTAAAATTAGTAAATGCGTCAATTAAACTAATAGACGTTGTTTTAGTTAGGTCTATTTATAATAAACGAAAAAGGAATACATTAGAATTTTTTACTCTTTTGTTATGACGTTGTTCACATGGCATTATGTTTTCAGAACACCTTGTCCTTGACCCACTTTTTGACGGCACATCTCGTGATTACTAATGACCATTAAGTTTAATAAATGTTCCTCAATACTTGATATTTCTCTGCTTAAGACTATTATAATTATAATATCTAATGATTATTTTAAAACTATCATAACTTGGGCTGTCTATAATTCTACTGAACTTTACACATGGCGCCATCTATTGGCTGTACACGGAACTTTAACATTAAACGGCTATGCGGCTCTCTCGGATGTTTAAATGATGCGTTAACAGAAAGCATCTATTTTTTTTGTCGTTAGCGTTACCCACTTGACTCGTCTTAGCATTATAGACATTTCAATGTTAATCATACATATTATAATATGAATTGTGCTTATTACTTTTTCTATATCTAACTGTTAGTTAGATATTTTGCATTTAAAAGCCCCACTTCTAAGGTACCTAAAGTTATTTAAAGCTTAATAATATATCGGCGGCCAGACCTGTGGGCCATAGCACTCATCTACAATGAACAATCATGATTCATTTTGAATGTTCGGAATAGTGTTCAGACCAAACTGGCGTCACATTGAATATCGAAGGGCGACCTCGCTTCCCAACATAAGATTTAACATCCTCTTCGTACATACCACAACAACTTCTGTGTTATCAGAACCTACAATGAAAGGGGAATTGGACGTACCTAGTAATAAATATGTATAGAACGTACCTCCTCACGATCTCCATTCGCTCACAATGGGTCTATCAAATGATCAAAGTAATCAAACGTTAAGTAATCTACCAATTGACGCTAAAGTGTAACCGCTGACGAGTATTGAATGTAGTTCGTACCTACACGACCTTAGTTCTTTCATTGCTAGTAGGTAGACTACTAAATAATTACATATATAATAAGGTACTTATTCGTCTTCCATATTAGACATAATAAAGAAGTTGATTAAATACATGTAATTCCGCTTAGTCGTTTGTTCATAATATGAACATCACTTTTAAGTTGTTGTAAGAACTATTCATTCGTATCTACAAATATTTCGAATATATCCGACTGGCTTACATGATTTTATAAGGCTTATTTAAGTATTACCTTAAAATTATTTATTAAGCAATATAAACAATATGTACAGAATACCTTAAAATATTTACAATACTATAAAAACTAAACCTACACATTAAATAAGAAAAATTATATACTAAATAAAAGTAAGATCTAAAATAAGGCGTCAAAAAATTCACCCACGTCGCTGTCGACTGGGAGTGTGCCCAAAAGGCTGGCAGCATTGCCACGTTGCACGCAATGCTTATGCGCTGGCCTAGGTAGAAGCCAGCCTTTGGGTCACACGAAGTGTCAACCAGGCGTCTGGATAAATCTTTAAAAAAACTGTGTGCACTCGGACCCCACGGACGAAGAGTCTCAACCCCAAACGGCTCGAATATATAACTTCCAACTAGGTTCTCAGCAGCCGCAGCAGAAGCGCCAGCACAGCACGACGTGCTAGGAAGATGGGAAGGCGCAAGAGTATCGACGCAAGTAGCGTCCCACACTAAAGGCCTACCCACCTTCCACGGGAACAAAGACATACCGTCCGGTCTCTTGCCGTCGTCGCGTGCCAGGCCATTGGGTTCGAGAACAGCCGGAACGCCCACGGCGACAAGAGCTCGTCGGATAATATCGTAGCGTTGACAGCGACGTAGGTGAATATTCCTGATTAATTTATCAGTGCCGTGGACCGAGGATATGAATGCCGGTAAGCTAATACTTGTAATTTTGCGGACGCCGAGCCCGCCCATACGGATGGGAAGAGTGGCTTGAGCCCAAGCTCGGTCGTCCAAGGCCACATTCAAAATTGAAATGAGTGTATGTTTTAAAATATGGTCCATTTTATCCAAAAGTTGAGGGTGCTTCCATAAATGGGAAGCACGAAGGAAATAAATTAATTTAGGACCGAAACAACAAAACCGAATTAGGGTTATGGCCGAATGCATATTAATTTGGTGCAGTCTATCCGAAACATCATTAAAATTTTGAATTTTTTCGTCTATAAAAGTAGGAAAGGCTTCGTCGAAGATTGGAGACTTATTTATATCCACATCACTAGTAGACCTCCAAGTTTTATTTTCCCCGATCATGAAGGTGAGCAGGAGAAATATTACAATACTTTTTGATGTGAACACATAAAAAAATACGGTAAATTATGAGTAAATGGTATGAAGTTTGAGTATCTCTCACTGTTACACTGACACAATAGTAACTAATAACCAGTGATTGACTTGAAAAATTAAATGTTGGGGATTTTATTTCCAAACCCATAGATATCGTTTACTATAAAGTTATAAGTACTCTGTAGTTTAAAAAAATATTTATTTTCCACTTATTAGTCAATAAACACAGTTTATCGTTACGTGTTTAACTGGCATCAGATTTCCAATTTTAAATATTCTGGCGAATACCCGCATTTTTTACATTAGGTTTGTAGATATGTACAGTAAAGCTATCTTGAAATTGTTATATGGACTACCTAAATATACTTCTAAACCTGTTGTGGGAGAGCTACACCCAATATAGGAACATTAACTTGAGCAGTTATAAAATTTACTGTACTTGGCTTAGAACTTCGGAAGTCTTGGTCTAACCGTATCTAAAACTTTGAAGTAACTAGGTTATTGGAAACTTTCACATATTTTAAGAACTTTTCTGTTCTATTCGGACACGTACAATATTTAAGCACAATATTTACGTACAATAAATGGTAATTATAAACCAAAAGAAGGTAACAAGCAAAATTTATAGGTAGGTACCGAAGCAAGTAGAAGGAAGTAAATAGAAAGAATTTTCCTTATAACTTAAAATGTACATCCTGCGCTCGTTCCCTCCTAAGCTTTGTCGCTTCGTTATAAAAATCAATAGCATTAGTAAGTTCGTACAAACGAATTATACGAATCCCTTTGTGTGCGTCGCCAGGCTTTCGGTGTGCGGAAAACAAAAAAAAACCACGAGCGAAATTCTTGTAATAAAAATCAATCGGAGCGGAGAGAGAAGGCGCCGCGCGGGGCGCCGACTGGTCGGGCGCCACCCCCTGCCGCCTCCCTGCATACCTACACGTGCTATAATGCATCTACCCTCCCTACTGACTTGTCTACCGCTATTTTTCTACAGATATTTTTCCTCAACTTAAGATAATGCATCTAAAGTTTCTAAAACAATCTTAAAACTTCAGATGGCTATAATTAAGTTCTAACCGGCTCTGGAGAACATGGAAGCGGCGTGAGAGGGAACAACGCTACAATGCGGCGCGCGGCCGGTTCCCGGCAAAAAGGCGTTTGTTTTTATTTCTTTGGCGCGGAAAAAAATCAGCACGCGCCCGCCCTGCACCTCCTAAACATGCGCCACGCAGCGACGCAGACTCGGCCGGGTGTATGCCGAATTCACTTTCATTTGCGACATCTCATCGTTTCCCGAAGGTCACCGTGCAGTCGCGGGTGTCGTGACAAGTCCGCGGTGCATGTGTGGCGCGGGCGAGTGCTTGCGGCGGCCACCGCTGACCGACTAGGTGAGTCGAGTGAATTTCGCGCCCTCGTCTTCGGCAATTCCGTTTCCCTCGCGTTTATCGGCACCCGTTTTGCACCGTCCTTCGCCGTGTGCCGGGAAGACGGTGAAAGTGAATGTGTTTTCGTATCTCGCGGTGTGTCGGGGTCGCGCAGACGTGCTCTGCGGCCGGGTTGCTCCTCGAATGGAACGATGTGAAGCGACGAGAGAGGGTTAACCGCGCAACTTTACTACTTTCCTCCACTACTTTCCTCCACCTCTGACAGGTGATAGCGTACAAATATATACGTTACCGACGGTTTCTTAAAGTCGCTTATTCTAAAATGTTGTAAGTTTTCTCTTACGTGTAAACTTTTGAATCAGTCACGCGCGAATTTCGTTTCAGTTAGAAGCTTTCGTAGAAGTTCATATACGATAGCGACATGTATGGGGGCTTAAAACAAACAAAATTAAAAAAGCTCGTTAGACGTCTGGCTCGCGGGCGGCAGAGAGAGAGGGAACCAAACTTTGCACTCTTCATTTGTGCACCAATCGAGAAAAAATTCAATAAAGCTCGCTTCCTTTTGTCTAATTGCCTATGTAAACCTACTTATACCATAGCGATTGTTCGATTTCTGCGACATTCCGGCGAGAACATGGGGCGCTACGATGTTGTTTACACTTGTTCTCGGAAGAGATACTGGACTAGCTTTTGTTGTAATAAGCATTTTATGAATATAAACTTGTTTAAGTACATACATTTAGATGGCAAGAAAAATTTCGTTTTAATAACTGCTAAAAAAATAGTTTGATAATAAGATTTTTTGGGTAATCGTTAGGAAATGCCCGGCCACGGACTGTCGCAAGTGAAACGCGAGCCGCTCTCGGACGAGGAAGACAGCGACTCACAGTTCGCGCACACCTATCTATCCAGTCAGGTAACTTTAATTACCACTGTTTTTTGTCTCACTTATTTTGCAAAAAAATTTTTAGCTTTAACTTTTTTGAACATTTAGTTTTTGTTTGGTTGCGATCAGTTTGAAACTTGTAACTCTTTGTCTTAAACAATTTATTATACCACTATTATGTGATAAGACACGAAAGCCCAGAATTCATAAGTAGAAACACTAGGTAGCTAGCTACTTTAAAGTTTTATTCAAATTTACGTTTTGATAAATTACAATCCTGTTCCGACTTTGCCAGAAAACTTGCGGGTAATGTGCGATCTCTTAAACTTAGAATTAGGGTCACTAAACGTTGAGAGCCAGCATGCGTAACATTTCAACCGCTAATCAAAAACATGTAGCAAAAAGTCGTTTCTATTACTTTCATATTTTTGAGTTGTACCGCGATGTGTTTTTACTCTAATCACACGTCTTAAGAATAGACTCAAATAAAATCCAGGATGTTAATGATGATCCTAATTTCAAATATTGCGTAAATCCGATCATACGATGTTTCTAGGCTGAAATATTACTTTTAAACATATTTCGAAACGAGACCAACAAATTGGTAGTTACTTTGTCGCAAGTTAAAATTAGGAAAAGCATAAAAACAACAAATAACATAAACCTTTCTATCAGAAGGTACATGTGACAAATATTTCGTATTAAAAAGCCAAATCACTTTGTCCTTAAATCAATCATGGTATTCTCGAGGGTCATGGCTGTTTGTCATTGAGGGGCTACCAGCCAGCCAGCACATAATGATTGATATCCCTCGGCCGACCGCTATGACTTGTGTCAATCTTGTCTTGTCGGAAGTCACTAATGCACTTCATTCGCATCCGTTTATCTCCTTGTTTTACTTTTGAAATATCTTCGTTACTTCTTGCCATTTCTTATTAAATAACCGTCTGATGAGGATTAAAAAAATAGTATATATTTTCTATTTGGTTCAATTATCTGGGCTGATAAGCATTGGACCCATAAAAGAGCCTTGAGGAACACCTATTTCTACACTCTTCAATTGTATAAACATCGACTAAATATACTGAAAATCTTACCAAAATATGTTTTTTTAGGAGTTACCAATAAATCTAGACGTGTATGACGCTTTCTTTGCTATTTAAAGTAGTATTATTCGTTGTTCCCATGAACGTTATTCGTCTACAAAGTAACCGATACGATGAACCTGTGTGGGTACCAGGGCAGTGGCTTGGAGGAGCTGGCACCGCTGGCGCCGGCGGGCCCTGCCGCCACGCCCGTCTGCGTGAAGCAGGAGCGTGCCGACTCCCCGCCCGCTTCCACGCTCGAGACCCTGGAGTCGGCGCCTCATAATGCCAAGGTATCAAGTACTCTAGAATCTGAAATATCCGTTGATACATATTAGCACCCTTTCCAGCTACACCAGTTAGCAGATTTACCATAGAGTGGTCAGAAGATGACGGCTCATGCGGTTAATGTGACAATCATAATCAAATTGAGACACACCATCACTGAGACTAGCTGAGCCAATCTGTGATTAAAGGGTTGTAAGCTCTTGTCAGCTTGGTCTGTTGAAATAGAGAGTAGGATAATAAATATCTCGCTAGAAACCTGATATGACAGCAGATAAGAGATATAGAGCTAAACATAACTACTCTGACTCTCAGGAAAACAAGTATCAACTTAATAACAGCAATGGAAACGGAATGCTCAAGTCTGTGGCATAATGTTGATAACTTTGTATGCACTCTAATGGTCATTTAACTATGTTCGGTCATAGTTGTATACTTGACCGGATACCTTAATTGAGGTCTTCACGCAGCTATGTCACTAGCTCAACTATGTAATTAATTTAAATTGTACAAGTCACTTCTAAGTATTCAACTTACAAATTGTTTCCGTGTAGAAAATATTTTTACTTTGTTATTACTGGGGTCTTAATGGCCTTGTTTTATACATGTCGCCAAAAGGTTAGGTTAAGTTTAAATCAAACGACGTTTTAAGTCTTTAATGTGTCGTTAAGTAATTAATAAACCATATAAAACAGATTAAAGATTTTATGCACGTACGCACGAGGACCAAGTTCATCTTCATCACCCTTATGTAACTTCTTTGTATCCTGAGTCCTGACATCCGCATCCATGCTACTCTTGCAAACTTTCTATTAATCTATTATTGGCATATTTAAGTATTCTGATATCAAATATAACTCAAAAATATTGATAAATACCTTGTTGGGCAAAATCCATAAAATCCATTTCATCTCCATCAAGGATTCGTGCAGTTCCAAGTTTTAAATTTGGTCAGATGGAATAATTTAAATGTTTGTTCTGGTTTAGAGTACGGCTCTGCTGGACCGGCACATGGAGTTCATGCATGCGTGCGACATGCAAGACTCCACGGACTTCATGCCGCTGCTGACAGTCAAGGACGAACCCTCGTCTGAAGGAGGTAGGTGCCATCACATTCAGCCACGTCAGCTATCCATACAAGTTATGTGTAGCTTGGATTTCGCAATTGCAAACCTCCAATTGAAAAAAAGGTATGCCTCAAAAAAAGGTAACATAAGTCAATGTTTCCGAAGAAGCAGAAGTTTTTAATTCGTATTGCCAAAGAATAATATGATTGTGTGTACATGGACTGTGCAGTGCAAAGGAAATACCAAACATTAATTAAATTCGCGGTTCGGAAACGAAAAATCCAGTGAAAGTAGTTTTTGGATTACAGTCATGGTTAGTTTATTGTACGTTCAAAAATGACAGGGTTAGCTTTACGAAAATACACACGCCATTTTAGAATGGATGAAACTTGTTTGTTACTCCCTTTCGCGCGCGCTTTTTGTATATTTTTACTTTTATCACTTAGCACAGATTGTTTACTTTGTCCTTCATAGCAATTTATGGTTTCATCTTCTCGAAAAGTACTTTATTTGTATTGCGCTTCAGATACCAGGGGCATACAACGATGTACAATTGTGTCTTACTTATTATAAGTGTTACACATAAAATTAGCAAATACAATATGCAAACTAATCTCATGTTCCAAATTATAATATTGTAGGGACAGAGACAGTCCTTCGTTGATACGCAAAGTTTTCACTGCACGTATTAAAAACTAAAACACAAATTGTTGCTGACAGAACAACCGCACTTGAGTGGCGATGACACGAGCGACTCCTGCGGCCGGCAAGCTTCGCCAGCACCCCGGCACAGCCCCAAGAGCTGGACGCAGCAAGACATGGAGAGAGCCCTGGATGCCTTGCGGAACCATCAGATGAGCCTTACGAAGGTAGGCTCTACTAAGTTTAGGAAAAGCATTTATAGCTAGCTGAAGTTCAAGAGGCCCACTTTGGCCTCTTGAAATTGTGTTTCTGTCTCACTTCTTTGTTCATAACTTTAAAAGTAAATAAATGTCCTTATAGATCGTGTTTGAATTAGGGTAAGGTCTTTTTAAATATCAAAGACACTGTAAAACACGTAGCAGAATAGTTCTTTCTACTTTTAAAACAATTTATTGAATAAATAAGAAATGGCGCTTAAAAAATCTCATGGAGTGTCCGTGATGCCTGACGTGTGTAAAACATTTAGTTAAGTGATGCTTAGTTAAGAGCGGTGCCGTCACGGTTGAAGACGCGGTCATTATAATAATGTGCGTGACGCTTAGTATGCAGCCTTCGGAGCCAACAGTGATTGTTCACTTACCAATCGTTTTCTTGTTCGGTACTTGAGCGATTTCACATTTAAGTATCCTGAACTGTGAAATCTTCGTCAATGAGCTGGAACAGGGTATCTAATAAGAGTAAGGTTACGTGATTCTTTTAATTATTGTAGTATTTTGATCCATCAGCTTTTTCCAGTCAATCTCCATTGGAGTTTTCTTGCCTTAGCGGTATTGGTCTATGCCATTCCGCCACGTCTTCGAGTGCCGGTATCCATCTATCTAAAAATAACGCACTCCAGGCTTCGGCGACGTACGGCATTCCGTCGACGACGCTGTGGCAGCGCGCGCACCGGCTCGGCATCGACACGCCCAAGAAGGAGGGCGCCGCCAAGTCCTGGAGCGAGGCCGATCTGCGCGGCGCTCTGCATGCGCTCAGGGCTGGCGCCATCTCCGCGAACAAGGCCAGCAAGGCCTATGGTGAGGGATTTTGAATGAGATTAATAAAATAGGGTACTCTACGTACAGGGCAGAAAGAAAAGACAAATTGAAGAAAAAAATAACCCTAGTACAAACCTGTAAAGTTCACTATGCCAATTATGGGAATAGGGACCAGGAAAATAAAAAAATGCCCAATTGGTTTGGCTTCCACCTTTGAAAGGGGTCCATTTATTTTAAATTCAGCGGACCTGATTTTTGTCCTGTGTGGTCAGGTATCCCGAGCAGCACGCTGTACAAGATAGCACGTCGCGAGGGCATCCGGCTGTCAGCGCCGTTCAACGCGGCGCCGGTGTCGTGGCGGCGCGCGGACCTGGCGGCGGCGCTGGCTGCCATCCGCGCCGGCGCCGCCTCCGTGCAGCGCGCCGCCGCGCTCTACGGCATCCCCACCGGTAACACACCACCACACTCCACCGCCGCGCGGACCTGGCGGCGGCGCTGGCTGCCATCCGCGCCGGCGCCGCCTCCGTGCAGCGCGCCGCCGCGCTCTACGGCATCCCCACCGGTAACACACCACCACACTCCACCGCCGCGCGGACCTGGCGGCGGCGCTGGCTGCCATCCGCGCCGGCGCCGCCTCCGTGCAGCGCGCCGCCGCGCTCTACGGCATCCCCACCGGTAACACACCACCACACTCCACCGCCGCGCGGACCTGGCGGCGGCGCTGGCTGCCATCCGCGCCGGCGCCGCCTCCGTGCAGCGCGCCGCCGCGCTCTACGGCATCCCCACCGGTAACACACCACCACACTCCACCGCCGCGCGGACCTGGCGGCGGCGCTGGCTGCCATCCGCGCCGGCGCCGCCTCCGTGCAGCGCGCCGCCGCGCTCTACGGCATCCCCACCGGTAACACACCACCACACTCCACCGCCGCGCGGACCTGGCGGCGGCGCTGGCTGCCATCCGCGCCGGCGCCGCCTCCGTGCAGCGCGCCGCCGCGCTCTACGGCATCCCCACCGGTAACACACCACCACACTCCACCGCCGCGCGGACCTGGCGGCGGCGCTGGCTGCCATCCGCGCCGGCGCCGCCTCCGTGCAGCGCGCCGCCGCGCTCTACGGCATCCCCACCGGTAACACACCACCACACTCCACCGCCGCGCGGACCTGGCGGCGGCGCTGGCTGCCATCCGCGCCGGCGCCGCCTCCGTGCAGCGCGCCGCCGCGCTCTACGGCATCCCCACCGGTAACACACCACCACACTCCACCGCCGCGCGGACCTGGCGGCGGCGCTGGCTGCCATCCGCGCCGGCGCCGCCTCCGTGCAGCGCGCCGCCGCGCTCTACGGCATCCCCACCGGTAACACACCACCACACTCCACCGCCGCGCGGACCTGGCGGCGGCGCTGGCTGCCATCCGCGCCGGCGCCGCCTCCGTGCAGCGCGCCGCCGCGCTCTACGGCATCCCCACCGGTAACACACCACCACACTCCACCGCCGCGCGGACCTGGCGGCGGCGCTGGCTGCCATCCGCGCCGGCGCCGCCTCCGTGCAGCGCGCCGCCGCGCTCTACGGCATCCCCACCGGTAACACACCACCACACTCCACCGCCGCGCGGACCTGGCGGCGGCGCTGGCTGCCATCCGCGCCGGCGCCGCCTCCGTGCAGCGCGCCGCCGCGCTCTACGGCATCCCCACCGGTAACACACCACCACACTCCACCGCCGCGCGGACCTGGCGGCGGCGCTGGCTGCCATCCGCGCCGGCGCCGCCTCCGTGCAGCGCGCCGCCGCGCTCTACGGCATCCCCACCGGTAACACACCACCACACTCCACCGCCGCGCGGACCTGGCGGCGGCGCTGGCTGCCATCCGCGCCGGCGCCGCCTCCGTGCAGCGCGCCGCCGCGCTCTACGGCATCCCCACCGGTAACACACCACCACACTCCACCGCCGCGCGGACCTGGCGGCGGCGCTGGCTGCCATCCGCGCCGGCGCCGCCTCCGTGCAGCGCGCCGCCGCGCTCTACGGCATCCCCACCGGTAACACACCACCACACTCCACCGCCGCGCGGACCTGGCGGCGGCGCTGGCTGCCATCCGCGCCGGCGCCGCCTCCGTGCAGCGCGCCGCCGCGCTCTACGGCATCCCCACCGGTAACACACCACCACACTCCACCGCCGCGCGGACCTGGCGGCGGCGCTGGCTGCCATCCGCGCCGGCGCCGCCTCCGTGCAGCGCGCCGCCGCGCTCTACGGCATCCCCACCGGTAACACACCACCACACTCCACCGCCGCGCGGACCTGGCGGCGGCGCTGGCTGCCATCCGCGCCGGCGCCGCCTCCGTGCAGCGCGCCGCCGCGCTCTACGGCATCCCCACCGGTAACACACCACCACACTCCACCGCCGCGCGGACCTGGCGGCGGCGCTGGCTGCCATCCGCGCCGGCGCCGCCTCCGTGCAGCGCGCCGCCGCGCTCTACGGCATCCCCACCGGTAACACACCACCACACTCCACCGCCGCGCGGACCTGGCGGCGGCGCTGGCTGCCATCCGCGCCGGCGCCGCCTCCGTGCAGCGCGCCGCCGCGCTCTACGGCATCCCCACCGGTAACACACCACCACACTCCACCGCCGCGCGGACCTGGCCACACTCCAACAGATGCTGCAAGGCTGACAACTATGCCATCATTCCAAGATCCGCTCTTGGAAGCCGCGACCGACCGGCGTCATCATCTTGGCCTTGGCTTTGACGTAAAACCAACCTTTTTGTGAAACCAACAAGAGATTTCTAAATTATTGTACAGCACGCACATCCGCGCTGCGCCATTCCCAATATGCTAACAAAACTTAATGCGTCTTCACCACGTCCCATTCGCGTACTGAGCCTGTCTTCCCCTTTAGTCATGCTAGTCAAAAAACCCGTGCAAAAAACAATCTTCTTTTATACTCATCATTGTCGGGATGGTCTAAAAAAATCTGAAATTAGAAATAATATTAATTTACGATTGATTTGCACTCTGCTCTCGCCATGTCCACGGTATATTAACAGGTCTTTTATTAAAATAAAAAACGATCACCTGTAGATTTTCCAATAAGTCGTAGACAACGTGCTATCAAAAACTTATCGCATTTTGAATTTTTCGAGTAATAAGAAGATCTTTTTAAGAGGCCTAACTACAGATGTAATTTCCAGGAACCTTATACGGAAGGTGCAAGAGGGAAGGCATAGAGCTATCTCGCTCCAACCCCACGCCCTGGTCCGAGGATGCTATGGGAGAAGCGCTTGAAGCTGTCAGGTACTTATCCATTTTAAATATTTAATTCATGCTTCGATTTGAGAAGTTGTCTTTGGTATACGCTTTGCTTGCTTCAAAATCAAACATTTCAACCGATCGTTAAATGTCCCATTGTTAGGCAAATTTAAAATGTAGAGAAACAACGAGCATTGATCTGATTAATTTAAAACTTATTCCAGAGTGGGCCAGATGTCCATAAACCAGGCTGCTATCCACTACAACCTGCCGTACTCCTCACTCTACGGAAGATTCAAGAGATGCAAATATCAGATGCAGGTAAATAAATATCTACTTTAGAAACTCATCTATGTGATGCTCTTTATTTACGATCTCAGGGATCAAGCGGCTTCCCTTGTAGTCCTTCATTGACTCGACCGTCGCGCTGATTTATTGCAGGCCTATTTCGGCTAGAAATATTTATCGCATCAAGAAAGAAAGATTCTAAGTTGACTAAATATGCTTGTCTCCAGGGCATGCCGCAAAGCCAGCAGCAGCCGCAGCAAGACCTGAAGATGGAGGAGCTACCTTCCCTGGAGGTTCCCCAGTACTTCCCTGCCGAGCCCGAGCCCTACTCCCTGGTGCAGGAGTACCCGCCGCCCGAGCAGTACGCGCACTACTACCACGGCTTCAGCGGCATCGCCACCAGCTGAGGGTATGCCCACACCCCCTACCACGAGGGCCCATGACTTAATCCGCCTATATTAATAACGTGACTCGTGATCGCCGAACTGTCGAATGACACTTAATTTCGAGCTGTTAAGAATAAAAAAGCCTCTAGAAAAGTAGAAAATGGAAAGGGGAATAAAAATTGCGGTTCATTCTGTATGTAACGAACCAACGACCCACTTTGAGGTGTATATAGCGAAAGAGACTAATGATAATTTCACATATTGGCAGAAATATGTGACCCATAAGGGTGGGACGATGTTTTTAATTTAAATTAAATTAACTCTTACTTTTGTCCTCTTCTTATTCTCATTGATTTACCCTGTGGGAAATAATGTAGCGTCCTTCAGATATGCGTGCGTTTACGAAAGTTTAGGCATATGCGTAAGAACGGCTTTAAAGTTGAGTGTCATTTGACTTTTGTGTTTAGGATAAGCCAAGTCCACCCTGTATACAAATGCCAATTTGACTGTATTACGACGTCCATTAATGTCTTTGTTTGTCTGTCTGTATACTGTATACATGGGAAGAAACTGTTTTAGTACGTCTGTATTTAAATACAGGTGTCGCTACTCTAACCTTAGCTTTGTTTTAATTTGTAAGGATTGTTATTTTTATTAATTATAAAACGCTAACTGGTAACTTCCTGCAAAGATAGGCATCTGAATTAATGAAAAGAGTTAACGCTAGTTAGCTAAATCATTAAAATTATTTTCTCTGGCTAGAGGTGTACCTATTAGTAATGCCTCCCCAACTTAGTCCGGTAAAGCGGTCCACGAGGATAAAAGCGGAATAGCTAAGGAAAAACACTAATTTTGTAATTCTGATAAAAATGATCTATCGTTTATTTTATTGTAACAGCAAAAATATATTTTGAATATCACATAATAAACCAATTTTTTTACCACATTACTACTTAAAATAGTATATTTGGTGTTATTTTCTGGTCGCATCTAAGTTTCTTTATCTACCAATAACCACTTACGACAATATGTCTCTAAAATGCTTGCATCGTCCGGTAGTAGAGGGCTTTTATTAAAAAGAATGGCGACTGCGTCAAATGGCTACATTTTGGATTTATTTAACTATCTTAGTTACGATTTAGATTGTAATTAAAGTAAAAAAGAAGTAGCTACTTACCAGAAAAGCTGAGAATAAAATAATATTAATTATTTCTTGTGATCAACTTTTGTGTAAAAAGTTGATCACAAGAAATAATTAATATTAATGTTGCTTTTTTAACAATGGTTAGTGAATCAAACTTGTTAAATATGTTTTCTGATATAATCAGTATAATTTTAATGATCTGCATGTAAATAGAATAAGGTGATTGTGTATTTCTCAGTTTGAGCTTGCGATTCATACAAGTAGCGACATCTCTTAGGATAAGGTAGTAAACTGCTAGATAAAATTAGAGAGAAACTGCCATAATAAGTACGTAACTAGTAATTAAGTACCTAATTATAAATATACAGGTTTTGTAAGATTCTTTTTTGTGAAGTTTTTTATAGCATATAAGTACAGAACGGATAGGTAAAAAATGTGTAGACGATTAGAGATATAACAAAATGAGTAGGTACTCAATCAGTGTCAGCTTTAGGGCTTCCAAGAAGTTTTTTTTTACTTGTCCTGATACAAAAGAAGAGGTTTTTAAACCCCCTTTTTTATTGTTTTTTTTTTATAATGTCAAAGGAAAATTTGATCGTATGTTTTTATACCTATGCTATTGGTAAAATATAAAAGTTGGAAAGGAACCCTATGTTTAAGAAAGGTTTTAGTACCAATATAGATAGTGATAGTATCTAACAAACCTATTTAAGATGCAGAACTCTTGATACGAGAATTGTAGTGGTATTGTATGTGGAAGCTGTTCTGTAAGTGATGAATTTCAGCAATATTAGGACACAACGTGTAATGTTCTCGTAAACCTAGCATGTTTTAGGTATCGCTGCTAATTAGAAATGATAATATGGATAGATAAGTAGAAATGTTTAGATGAAATGGCAATTTTCTTGGATTTCAAGAATAAATACGATTGAATAGCTTTTAAGATTGTAACACTCTGTCCAGACGAAATACGTAAATGTTATGTAATGGATCATATATGTAAGTCTTGAAATACGTCCGTCTCTTTATTTAGACTGCGGATTAGTTAACATAACTTTAGCGTTAACTTGTTATATTTCGTTTAGATGCAATGTGATATAGGTATTTTTAAGTTATTTACATTACTAGTTTTTGTTTAAACTCTAATATTGTTTAAAATACGCGATTTCTCCCACCTTTTAGAAGCTATACATTTATAAACTTGATAGACTGAAATATTGGTGTTTCATTTTACATAAAAAATCAGTATATTTTTTACTGAGAGAACAATTTTCGTTTATAAAACTGTTTTTTGGAACCAGTTGTGGTACGTCAAACTACGTTCGTTTTTCCTACATATTATCATGCTACTTTAGTTTTAACTGTGTAAGATTTTGGCAAGACCAGTATTCTTACTTCAGCTTCCGTACTAACAAAAGTCCGAGACTATCTATCTAGCTATCACTGTAGATAGTTCTCAGAATCCTCTTATGAATGGTTTTTAATACGGATTCTACGAATTACTTTGTGTATTAATGGTCCATAATTTTTTCGAAGTGCAGAGGGATTAAAGGAAAAATATCTGCAATTTATAATTTTACAACAATTACCCAACGTTTCTGGCTTCATGTAATCTTTATGTATCTGTGTATTACGTTTTGCCTAATAGTGTAGTAGGCAATGATATTCTAATAAACAGATATGTTATAAGCGTGCAATCGTGAAGACTCGAAAACGTCCTAATTGGGACGTATTGCCATTAACAACAACACTATTTGTCTCTTTTTTTCTTATGGGTTTTATCGCGCTATCTCTTTTGCTCTGCCGCTGCTGCACGGAACACTTTTTTCGATTGTTTTGTATGCGTATAACATATCTGTTAATTAAAATATCATTGGTAGTAGGTAATTATTTATCTTGCACACTTGCTTTCTTCACGGTGAACGATGTTTTATCGTGAGGAAACATGGATGCCAAAAATTGGGATCTGAAATCGCCAATCCGCAAATGTGCTAGCGTGGTGATCATTGCTCGAGCCTTCTTTTTGTCTGCCTGTGCCCAGCAGAAGATCATTAATAGTCTGATAGTATTTTTTTACTATAATTTTATATAAATTAATGATCCTGATCTAGCTTGACTTCAATTAGATATTTTGATTACCTTTTGGTCTTGATGTTAAAAGGGTAGGTTCGGAGTAGTAAGTAAACAAACAACTAATTTGTACATAAAAAAGTCGCTTTATTTGTTATCTACAGTTAGATATAAAATAAATTACATAATGAATTTTATGGTTTCGGCTGCGGCGTCCGTGGCTACAATATACAATTTTTCATACATCTTATTCACTTTACAATTAAGTAAGAATATACTATACCATTGCACAAAATACAATTTTATCATCGTCACTTCTTACTCAGTTCTAGGTTATTCGGCGTTCGTCAAATAAAAATTATATACAAAAGTTATATCTACTCGATAATAGATGGCGTTATACCACACCGGTCGTTGAGTCAGCCTATCAGTATCTTGTCGTGTAATGCCATCTAGTATCGAGTTATACAAAACTAATAAAGAAAAATACATTATTAGATTGGTATTTTCACTAGGATTGTCTTTTCTACAAGTTCTCAGTAAAGTAACTGAAGTTAAAGAAATACATCAGTAGAATTATAAAATAGCATCTTACTACTTACTTTAGGGAAGAAATAATATAGGATTCTATTTACAATATGACATCAGAGATCATTACACTAGATACAAAATGCTCAAAATGCGATCGGTACACACTACGGGTCTAACGTCACAGAACAACACGGCGCGCGGCCGCGACTCATCGACACGGCCGTGCGGAGGATACATGGCTATTATAGTCCGACCGCGCTGATGAGCCTCGGCCGCGCGCCTCAGGACTCCTTTGGGTTACACAATTGTTACAGTCCCGAGCAGTAAATTACTCCACTATCATCATACTAGTATATCAAATTGGCAGTGATCGGTGAGGTAATGTTCAGAAATGAAATAATGGGGTATTTTACTAACTCGTATGTCACATATTAAGGTAATACACCACAAAGAAGAGGTGTAGGGGAGTTTTTATTTGAGCGAACATTGTAACACCAGTCAAGTTTTCGCTTAAATACAAAACATTCATAAGTGAGAGTTTGCGGGCAGCGGGGCTCCCTCCGAGCGTCGAGCGGACGCCACGGCCGCACCTCGGCTTAACACTAGTTACGTATATGTTGTGCGTCGCGCGGATACACTAGGACTAGAGCACGCGACACTGCGGCGGCACTAGAGTCACTCGCGGCACTCTCACCGAGCCTCATAGCTGGGGCTCAAAGGAGCAAAGTACGGAGTTCGATCGCGTTCGTAGGCGACGAGTCGGGCTCACGAAGCGCGGCTGTTACAACGCGCGCTGACTAGACGGGCCCGTAGTCAGACAGCGGCTGCCCCGAGCGCGCGGAGGGCGCAGAGGGCGCGGGGGGCGCGCACGGCGGGAGCGCGGCCAGCGGGGGCGCGGGCGCGGGCGGCGCGGGGGGCGCCGCGGCCGCGCGTCACACGGCGCCCTTCACCAGCGCGCGCCGCGCCGCGCCCGCCTCGCGCCCGCGCCCGCCGCGCCACACGCGCCGCCACGAGTCCAGCGTCTTGCCCGACCAGATCCACACGCCCGACGTGATGCCCACGGCCAGCGCCATGAAGTACTTCAGCATGAGCGCCGAGTACATGGGGCGCGGGCCGCACGACGCGCCGCACGCCACGCGCTTCAGCCACGCCGCGTGCCCACCCGCCTCGTACGCCAGGCAGCCTATCTCCACGCCCGCCGGCACCGCGTACAGCACGCTGAACACGCCGATGCGGATCATCAGCTTTTCTAGCTTGTCAGCCTTGGATCCGGCACCCACGCCGCCTTGTCGCTTGATCACCGAGCGAATGCGGAACAGTGACACGAAACCAGCCAGCAGGAAAGTCGCTCCGAGCGCGAAGTACACGATCAGAGGAGCGAGCACGTAGCGCTTCAGGTTCTCAGGTGAGGAATTCCCGACGTAGCAGATGCCGGCCACCGGGTCCCCGTCCACCGCACCGGCGAGCAGCACGGCCACCGTCTTCGCAGCGGGGATCAGCCACGCGGCCAGGTGATAATATTGCGCGTAGCCAGCAATGGCCTCGTTGCCCCACTTGAGACCGGCAGCGAGGAACCACGCGAAGGACAGGACCACCCACCATATCGACGACGCCATCCCGAAAAAGTATACCAGGACGAAGACCAGCGTGCACGCCCCCGGGCCGTTGGCGGAGGTTCGCAGCAGCGCGCCCTCGCACGCGACCTCGTCGTGGCCGAGCGCCAGGCGCGCCAGGTAGCCCAGCGCCACCATGAAGTAGCACGCCGACAGGTACACGATGGGCCGCTCCGGGTACTTAAAGCGCTGGGAGTCGATGAGGAAGGTGGTGAGCGTCATGAGCGTGGAGGCGGCGCAGAGGCCGGCCCACAGCGCGACCCACACGGCCGCGAACTCCTTCTCCTCGCGCGTGAAGAAGGCGCCGCGGCACGGCAGCGCGCAGGCCGGCACGCCGGCGAGCGTGCTTGCGTTGTGCAGCGCGCGCACGCTGACGAGCGGCGGGCGGCACGCGCACGCGCACTCGCCGGCCGCCGGCTCGCCCGCAGCCGCGCCGCCCGCGCAGTTTTTTGGGTCGGTGCAGGCGGGGCGCGGCGGCCGGCGAGCGGGCGGCGGCGGCGGCTCGCGCGCGCGTTCCGTCTCCTCCATGCACAGCTGGTCGGGGTCGCCGGAGCGCGGCAGACGCTCGCACGCCATGCGCTCGGGCCACTGGAACCCATACTTCTGCATAAGCGGCGCACAGCCGGCGCGCGCACGCTCGCACACGCTGCGGCACGCCGGCAGCGGCTTCGTGTAGTCCTCGATGCAGATGGGCGTGTACACCGAGCACAGGAAGAACTTCAGGTCGGCAGAACATTTGATTTCAACAAGCGGCCAGTATTGGTGGACCTGAAATAATTAAAAAAAACACTATTAGCGAATTTGAATTTCAGAAAGTATTGAACATTTATGAAATACATAGTGTAAAATTTTACGTTGCAGTGTGAGCTGAAATTATTATCAGTTAACGCACTTCAGATATGGGGGAAAACTTATTGCAATGAAGTGAAAAGTTACCTCTAGGCCGGCCTCTTCCTGCGTGTCGTGGTCGAGAGCGTTGGGGAAGGAGGTGAGGTTGTAGCCGATGCCGCGGCACATGGGGATGGTGATCTCCTGGCAGCGCGGCTGCAGCGCGCCGCCGCCCGCCGCCAGCGCGCCCGCCACCACCCACCACAACCACATCGTCATACTGCTAGCACAAACGCATCTGAAAATACAAACGACACATGTTCATTCTGATACTATAAAGGCTCTATCTATACAATATATCCTACGTAATCCACAAATCCGAGGACACAATGCTTCACAAAAATAGCTGCACATAAAGACGCAAGTCGGGTGAAACATGGTTGTTATTGTTGATGCAAGTGAATGGCGGAGGTGGCGGTATCGGGCCAATCTGGCCGATACCGGGGCTTATCGCCGCTATCGGCGCACTCTACACCTCGATTACACAATAGCTGGCATCGCATTGTGCGACTACCGTGCGTCCTTTATTGTCATACCAGCCTGATAACTCGATAATTGTGCGAGATTGTTTGGGAAATCCATACGTTGCGATGTTATCGGAGCTTCAAGTCTATTTATTGCAATGTTATGATTTTGGAGTTGAAGATGGTAAATGTGAGTGGGCTTGACTGCTACTCGATGTTGTTTATAATTATTTTGTTTACTATTTCATTTTATTATACCAGGAAATTCAGCTAGTTTTAAAATGTCAAACAAAAGCATCGTCGTCTTTTTATTGCTACAATTTCTAAACGCAGCTGTTGGCACAGTGTTTGTATTGAAATTCTCTCGACACATATTATTTGGTAATTTTCTACAAAATGTGTCAGAATAGCGTGATAAATTCAATTATCCGCATAATAAAACTACTAAATAGTCATAAAACAACGATTTGTAGCAACTATGAAAACACGAGGGATTTAAAAATCGACAGAACGTTCGGCGAACATTCCGATGCAGGTTGGTCGCGTTTATATGACTGAAGTTAAATAGTTTTATTTATTTCTGGAGTAACATATGCTACGGTATACGGCGCCGTGATTAGTTACGCACTGCTGAAGAACCAGCGTATGGTTACAGTAATCTGCCTAATAAGGAAATTCTCACTGATGACGCATGTCACAACTTTAAATTCTAATCAATCATACATTAAAGTTCAGATACCCAACGCATGGTTTGGTGTTTTTTGGTTTAGGTAGTCAGCAATATTTTGAACTTTGAAGTTCAGTATGAAACTTATCTAGAGTTACATTCCATTCTTGTGTTAAGGCACCTAAATTATAGTTTCTGAGACCCAAACACATTACTTCACTAAATGACGGTGTCTTACAGTTTCGTTAGGCAGAAAACGTATCTGGCAGTTGATCTATGTCGATTTCGTCGCCCCCGTCGTCCGAATCTACGGTTAATGCGCTTTTAACGACACACCATATCGACACATGGCCGCTAGCTACACTGAACACTGATTCCACCGTTAAAATTAAATTAGCCGTAAGCTATTTAAAATGCTGCGGTTACACCTACTTAATTGTAGCGTGTAGCGTGTAATACACGGGT
The DNA here is from genome assembly GCA_905146925.1 of Autographa gamma. Classification (NCBI taxonomy): domain Eukaryota; kingdom Metazoa; phylum Arthropoda; class Insecta; order Lepidoptera; family Noctuidae; genus Autographa; species Autographa gamma. The sequence goes on from LR989862.1 coordinate 11,532,085, forward strand.
TTTAAGTCATCAAATGGTATATGGATCTGTTTGTCTAGCTCGGTAGCCGATTCATGTTCATCTTTTTTTATTTGTTTTATCAGGTTGTTTGGCTTTTATTAAATTAAGATTTGTTTCCTATTACAGATATGTTATCCAATAGCAGTAGGTTAAGAATTCACGCAATGATATTCTAATAAACAGATATGTTATAAGCGTGCAATCGTGAAGACTCGAAAACGTCCTAATTGGGACGTATTGCCATTAACAACGACACTATTTGTCTCTTTTTTTCTTATGGGTTTTATCGCGCTATCTCTTTCGCTAGCTGCCGCGCTGCGCGGAACACTTTTTTCGATTGTTTTGTATGTGTATAACATATCTGTTTATTAAAATATCATTGGATAAAAGGAAATATTTGAAAGCCATGCGTACGTTTGTTGCAGACGGACAGACATACCCAACCAATAATAACCAGAGATTGTCAGTAAATTGCGTCAAAGCCATTAGTTAATGAGTGACCCTTTGTGAGTTATCGGGCCGATATTTAATGAGTTTATTGTATGGCTATAACTTAACGATTAACAACAATATAAACTGCGCAGTGACCGGTTAATATCACACGACTATATTCATTATAGTTTGCTTCTATTTTAAACTGTAATGTAATCTCGTAAAGTAATATGACGATGCGCAGGCGGCGATGTTGGGTCCGTTTGATCGTTGAGCAAGTACTTATAGATCAAGAAACTGAGATCTAGTATGTCGTTTATAACTCCGAATAGATATTTTGTTTCGACATAAGATTTCGTCTTATTTCAACTACAGATGAGAACAAAAGAAAGAAAATAATATAAAATACTGCCCCTATTTAAGTTTTAATAACAACAGTGGCTATTTGCCCTTTAGAAATTGTAAACTATAGCAAGTCGTAAATAAATAAACAAGAAACACACAGGCGACATTAAAAAGTATCTCAAACAATGTGACGCATCTTTGGAAGTCAGCATTGTCTAGTACACACAACAAAAAAGGTTCGACACAAAGCTGCCTTTGCATTCTCGGTACCCATAAAAGTTTAGTCCAGGAAAGACTTAGATTTTTTGTAACAAATAAATACTTGTCCGGAATGTTAGGTCTAGACTCAGTTTCGCAGAGCATAACGGTCAGCCAGCTAATGAGGCGTAAAAACGCGCATTATGCGTTTAATAAGCCAGCGATTTGAATTGAATGGAATCGCATCGGAACGTATCGTAGTTATATAAACAAACGCGATCGTAAAACTGAAGCGGGTTCCCGGTACAGTGAGGTGCGGCGCCACTCGCAGCGGGTAGAGGTAGGCGAGTGTAATGGAGGGCTCGAACAATGGATCTATCTAAGCACTAAACCTGTACTTGAAGAACTTGGAGGTTAACCACTACATGTAATGGCTTGGCATACCAATTGGTGCTATAAACATTTAATTGGCAGCAGAACTAGCTAACAGTTTCAACATAAACGATGACGTTAAAATTACGTCATGTTTTATTCTCTATTGTTGTTTTAATGTGTGCATTTCATAATTGATTGATGTATAATGTCATAACAAACAAACACACTATCGTTAGAGAAACATCAACGCAATGTCGTACAGATGGACTAATCGCATCACACTGTCATAAAAACGAGTAAGAAAATAAATAGCAAAACTAGAGAAAGGCGTAGCACAAATCAGTATGAAAATTGCATTCAGGTATAACTGGAGCGTTGTACTTTTTGCATAGCGCTGTGCAGGCGTGCCCCAACCTTTATTGTAGTCGCACGCTCATTCCGCTTCACTGGAAATAGTAATAGTTGGCGTCGCGAGAGGCGGCTCGGCAACGACACCTTATAGCCTGAACGTGTCGCGGTCCGCGACTCGCGCGCACCAGACCTGCCGTTTGCTTTAAACCTAATTTTATTGAGTTATTCAGAACTGGGCTATTTGTATTAGTTCCGCGTCCTGGCTTTGCGTTAACTCGACGAGTGTTCGGAATTGAGCCTTTGAATGTATTTGCGTGACCGTATCGCGAGTTAGTCGCCGGGAAATTGAGCCGTTCCTTGCTCGTTACGTCGTTAGATGGAAATCTTACAAAGAAAGCCACATTTATTATAAATGTTTGACAGGTTTCATAGATTATTTCGGCATTAGAAAAGTCTTTAGAGTGGAAATAAATGAGCTGCATCCTGTCCGCGACTGGCACTTTGCCACAAAAAGTGTACAAAAGCTGTCATAAAAGAAATACTCTTTAGGTGTCATTTTACTCAGTGTTTGTCATCTGGTTGGTCGATTAGGTTCGAAATTGGCATATATTCGTGGTGTTCCGAGGTTGATGCCCGATCGCCTGGCGGGTTGCCAAACTGTTTAAAAGCTTATAGACTTCTGTTTTGGGACAAGTTACCGACGTGGGCGGGACTTTGGCGTCTTGATCTATTTTAAGATAAATCCAAAGAATGCTAACACCTTTACACATCACTTTATTAATAATTAGAAATTGATATTAGATATTTTTTGTGAACCATGTTTGATGGCTGTCGTCAAGTGTCTGTTGACCGTAAAACCAATGTCCGATCGATGACTTGATACTCACGCTGTCAAAATATCAAATGGTAACAGGTATTAGATATCTATTCTGGTAATTAAATAACGTTTGCCAGCTTTCATATGACTAATACATAATAGTTATTATTACATTCTGTTTGCCACACTTCAAAATCACTACATTTTTTTTTTTTCTGAATTTAAATAATTTATAAGTTGGCAACAATAATAAATCTGCTTGCTTTGGTAGGGTGAGTTAGTTCATATATGATTTATAAATGTTTAACTTGGTTAAGTTTAGCAGTCGGCTGGGAGCATCGCTAATTAAGTCTATAAATCTGTTTAATCAGTATTATCTAATCTTCTACTCGCCCCGCTGGCTCTTTTGTCTCGGCCCACACATTTCTACGTTTGTTGCTAATGAAAACGCGTACAAACGATGTGAGCACGTGGTCAAATGCTCGCGATCGATACGCGAACTTTACGAGCGGAGCCATCGCCGGTTATAACCTATAACACGAGCAATGTAACAACAATCAAATAAATAAATCCTCGAGCATAAATATTAGAACATTTTCCGCGGCCCTGAAAGATACATCAGAAACAGATGTAGAGCAAAAACTTGATTAATAGTCCATATTATTTTGCTGTTTATTTGATGTTATTTATTTACTAAAACGTTTTTAAAAATATATTTTTGAGGACGGCAGCCTCGTCCCTTAAAAGAACCCTTGAGAGAGGGATTCCAATTGGTTCCATTTAATATGTTAATATTTTTAGTACAATTAGAACACACCTTCTTTTCTGTGTTGTATTTAATGTAGAGCTAGCAAGATGTAGAAATCTTATTCTCTTATAGTTATAAAATTATTTTATTATTCTAGCTTGTAGCCGGTTTCATTTCTATTAATTTTATCAAGTTTTTAATCAGATGAGGCGAATCGGGAAAGTTATATGAAAATAAAATACCAGCGAAATAATAACTGTCATGTAGCGAATGTGGTTATTAAGAAAAGTACATTTATTAAGTGTCGTCCGCAATTTAATAACATTGCATGTTATAAGGCGGTAACACAATTATTTGCAGTTAATGTAACTGTCCCATAAGAATACTTTTAGTACGTAATTGACAGCAATTTGTCCGTTATTAGTCAGTTGTAATCAGTCCTATTTCAGGTTAAATATTTTTGTTTTTCCTTGTTCCTGGTTTTCCTGTATGTATAGATAGTTTTAGTTGTTTCACAGTATTCCAATTAAAGAAACCGTGAAGGTCTATATTGAATTTAATTTGGCATGGAAAAATCACAAGCAGTAAAGTGCTGGTGTTTTACGATTAACAAACTTGATTACAGAACAGGTGTTTCTAGCTAAAAACGAAATAGGTAGGAAAATGCAATCCTGCAGTTTGTAATTCCCTTGACAGGCGTAAAGCGTAGAGATTAAGTCGATGGACACGGAACCTTAGGGTTTATGAGGGCGACCTCATCGGTACCGACGGTTCACCGCAGTCAGAGAACTCTCTTCCACATGTTTTGTACCGTAGGAGGAATAAACATTTAAGTACTGCGAAATTCTATCCACTCTCAATACTACCTGTACTCAAATATCCAACAATTATAGCCAAGTCGGAATGGACGTAAATAAACTACTGTTTTAAATAGGCACTTCACATTTTGTTCGCAATTATCCCGCGATTGTAAGTGTCTGTGTTTCTAATTAAATTTACATTTATAAGGAAGCTGGGTAATTTAAACTGAGTATTAAATACTTATATTTATTGTGGACTATGGCATGCAATGCGCATTCTGTTAGTTGTCTCACAGTAAATAGTGGAAGAAATGACACGAATAAAGCTTTAAGTTCATCGATAGCGAGGCGGTGCGGTTCCAATTAACATATCTCAGATATTTTGCAGCACGTTACCTGAATAAATAGATAGTTGCGAAGCACCTGAGCATTGCGGTGTTGATTACTTCGTGATTACAAGTGCCCGTTCCATCTATTAGGTTTGAACGTTATGGTGTGCTAATCTACATCGGCCTGTCGACGACTGCCGCACAACGTCTTGCTGTTTGATAAGGGTACGGGACCGACGCACTTAGAATATTAAGTTCCTTACCAAATGAAAAAGAAAGCAGCAAACAGAGGATTTAATCTGATCTTTAACTGTTTTTTTACTTTTCGTTTGTGTGTGTTCCCGTATCTCACGCCTACCACACAATAAAACTATTAATGCTACAATTTTATAGTTTTTTACGTTTACGAGACTGCACAATAGATGGTGGGCACATCTCGCGACGCTGGCCGCGGTCGCAGTCGCGTCGTAAACCGCTGCGACTTTACGCCGCGACGTCGTCGAACGCTACTTTACGAGCGATCGCTTCCTGTGGACGCTCACGATTATTGCTCATGTACATTATATAGAGTAAGTTGGCCACGAATAAGGGATGAGCTATTCAGCACAGCTAAGTTTTAAACTTCGTCCATTTTACGGAGAGGTATGATAAATGGGCATCCGGCCCACCTGAGGGCGAAACTTATAGCCACAACTTTGGTGGCATTGACGCTTTTACTCTAATGGTTAAGCAGCCCAAAGAGACGGGAGAAAAAAGCCCTGGCATAATTAAAAATTGGATCCTGTAAGTAAAGTGTCACATGAACCTGTCAGAGTATCGTGCTCACCATTGTTATTTCATATTTCCATAATTATGAATGTTTAAAATTTATTGATACACAAAAATGTTGACGATGCAAGTCTGATATTGTAATGAACTCGAAGTTTGTCTTCACTAGTCCTTTCAAGAGATCGAGAGCTCAGCCTAAATTTATGGGCTTTAACCCTCAAGGAAAAGCCCACGCTACCCCATAACATCGCAATACGCAATAATATGCAGAGTAACATGAAAATAATTTACGAGCGAGTGCGGCATGAGCGCGGGAGTCAGCCTGTGCCGTGTTTACCGCCAATAAACCTGTGACACGACGACACTCCTCGAGAGTTACGGCTTACATCTACTTACATACATCGGATACATACTTGAATTAAAACGGAGCAGAGGTGGAGTTACATGTCAAGTTATTTTGATAGCATTGTTGTATCTAAATATGCATGACTGTGTCATGTGTAGTCATAGGAAAGTAAACCCTAATTCAGAAAGTTGTCTTTTATATTACAAGTACACAGCTAGTTGAATTGGTCTATAACAAGTCGGCTAGATACATTTGCCAAGCATGGGAACTCTTATCAGTAGGTAATTATAGACCATGTTAAACATATTAATGTGCACAAAAACGTTGCATTGCAGGAGAATAACCTCGGTACACGCCACGCCTCGACGAAAACGTTTTGTTTTTCTGCTTCCTTTTTACTCTTGCTTATTTGCATGATTGATACTTCAAGTGATATGGCCAGATTTTTGAAGTTATTTTTTTGTTTGTTAATGTTTTGCCTTGTTATTTTTTGTAGCGTTAACGAGAATATTGTTTGATGGATGGGAAGCTGTAAGTTTAGAAGATTAACGGACGCGTCAGATGTGTGTGATGTGCGGATTTACCGCCGCAAATTATTTGATATGTGATAAGCTGACAGACTTTGATTGACGTCATTTGAGAATAACAAGTTAAAGAGAGATGAGAAAAAGTTCGGCATTCAATGTTGTTGTAACATCAAACTTTATTACCCGAAGCAGTATGTGGTATTATTATTCGTACAAGACGTTAAGCATCGTTGCTAGTTTTTCTAGCTTCTTATCAAATAGCATAGCAATTAGTATGGAAATTCTAAGTAGGAAACTGTTGAGTCCCTGACCCGATTGCATTATCATTAGGTAGTTTCAAGTCTAAAGAAAACAATCCAGGTCAAATAACAATGGCACGTAACAAGTGGCTCTCAGCTCTACGAGATAATTCTAATAGTCGAGTATTTAACTGTCGAAGTTTGAAAGTGAAAAGTTGTCGCCATTATTGTGCCTTATATTCAGTTTGTGGGTCAAATCGTGAGGCTTTGTTGCTTTAAATGAGGTTTATTCAGAACTGCTTGCTTGTAAAGGTGGTCGGGAAATGTTCTACTAACTTTTTACAGCCGATTGTGCGGCGTAATTTTATTGAAAGTTGTTTAGACTTTCTTGTTACTGTGGTAGGATATCAAGCAGACCCTTTTTTTATATCTGCGAGTTTTTCTCCAAACACGATATTTAATAGAGAGAATTTCTCATTTTAATACCCAAATCTTTAGACTCACTACCTACTCAACTCACGCTAATTAAAACCAAGTACCAAAGAGCACAAGAATGTTCGGCTTGCTTAGAAACCAGGTCCTTAGCTTACTTAGTGCTAAGCAGGCCGTCATCGAATTCCTATTAGCGATGACGTGTAGGCCGAGATGTGTAGGATTGTCCCGTCCGGCACCGCGGCCATTGTATCGGATTACCATTGATTTAACTGTAAGAGAACAATTGAATTAACGAATACTCATTGTCATGTTTCATAGGAATCGTTGTTAGCAAGAGGAAGAGGATGACGCTTGCGTGAGCTACTAATGCTATGAGGATATCCCTTAGTTTCTAACGATTTTCAAGGGGAGTGAGGGTGGCTTAGCGTAAAACATGCGGGCTAATGTTTCCCTAATTTATATTGTAAGGATCCCCGTATAAATACCTATGTAAGTACCTTGTATGGGTAGATGGACTAGTCAAGTATAGAGCTCGATTATTTCTGTGTGTAACCATACAAGTTTACTTATCTTTTATTATTGCTGTAATAATAAAAGATAAATGATCAATGAATTGTATGGTGTATTGTGAAAAGTAATTTATTCTCCGATGAAAGGGCTTCGTTCTCAGAGTTTCCCAGCCAAAGTGTACACAAGTACACTATACTTATAAGTAGGTACAGTTTCAGTCCACAACGAGGAGATACCGATCAATACCCCATTGTAATATTAAATAAAAAATATATTATCATCGCGAGTACTATGGTGTGACAAGACGTTAGTCGTGTATGCGCAGACGCAAGAAAGGCCCATTGTAACATTATCACTAATGAGTCACCCTGGCTTCTCGCGCATGCTAAATGCGTCCTGAGCTACGTGATTAATGGGCCGTACGCCAATCACTAGACCTGCCCACCCTGTAAAGGAAAGCGGATGAATATGGCTGCCGGGGTCAGCGACCCGCTCGGGGTAGCTGAGCGAACTTGGAGAATGCGCCAAATACAGCGCTTTATTTGTACTTGTTTACCCAAAATAAGAAGACTTTTAAATTAAGTACGTAGCATTGTTTTATGTTTAATTTATGTGCGGTAACTAACTGTTTTACTTTATAGGCGTCCGTTATATTAGATTCAGTACTGTACACAACATGTGAAGATTCCGTGAATGTTTTAAATGATTACGAACGTGATTTTCTACATTTGAATTATCCATTAATCGATTAATCACACTAATCAACTTGATAGTAATCCAGTATTTAACTCTAGCGGAAGTGTTGTTTATGTTTTTCTACGTAGACACTAGATGGTGCTAGTATATGTTAAGGTCGCCGCCTCGCCGGTCCATCTCCGAGGCGTTAATCTCAGCGTCTGACAGCCGCACAATGCCATTTGCACGGTTTAAACGGTACAACTATAAACACACTTGCGAAGTCTTCCTCTATTGACACGTTAGATGTTACTACTATTCAAACGTAGGTGTTTGATGTTCCACTGTTTTTGGAGTTACTGCAGACTAAACAGAAGGCTATTGTGATAGCTAAAGATTGGGAGACGATTTGTTGTTTTATGGTGAAGTATTACTTAACTTTTATCCTCGTAAAAGATAAACAAATCATATTCTTTTTATTAAAAAAAATACAGTGTAGGGTTTAAAAAGATACGCACAGATCGACAGTAGCAACTTGTGTACTTGAGAACTTTCCATACGGACCATTCCATAATTTTATACATAGAATTTCTAAATGCGCGAAGAAGGGAAGATTTATAAGCGAAGTTGTAAAACATTAAAAACTAAACCAATATTAGCATTAAAAGGTCAACTTTCTTGGTTCCGTTGATATTTGTTTTAATTTAAAACGTTTATACTCATTACGTGATGCCAGCTAATGTTTCATTAACTATTGTGTTCTAAATGTAGAACAGTTTAAATAACACTGCCATATTTATGGGAGAATTTAGTGTCATACATACTGTTTTTCATAATTACATAATGCAGTGTTTTTGTGTGTTTAATAGAACAGCTTTTCAGTACCTAATAGTGATCGTAAAATCACAAGTTAAAAAGTAGTTACGCTTTGGCCATTCATTAATTACCTTGGGAATGATCAGACTATTGATAATTGTTAACAGTTAATCTGCGACAGAAAAAGCCGTAGCCGTGTTTTTTAGCTGCAAAGTTAATACCTTAAAACATTAAACTAAATATTATTTCCATTGCTAGTTTTTGAAGGAACTTAATCGTAATTCGCGTATATGGGGTAGCAATGTAAAACCAATTTGCATGTTACCATACAAGAACGACAACACGTGACAAAAACCAAACTTCAATTATAAATTCCATTGCAACTTCTCAAAGGGGTATTCGTTAACGAGTTGGTAGATATAACGCAATGTACTAAGATATTCGGTACGATTGGCACTGTCATAGGCCTGTTGACGTAACGCAATCAGTCGGGTCGGGTCAACGTTTTCTCGTTCCTAGCAATTTTCCGCTTGACAAATCAAACTTATGCTCTCGGTGTGGGCCAAGCGACGAACGAAAGCGGGGAGCTTTTAATAACATACTATCTATGGGGTTTAAGCAAGAATGAAATACTTACATGATGAGCGAACGTCTTATTTTAAATTAAGCATGGAGTTTGACAATTTAAATAACAGAGTGGATTTTTTATTTTAAATTCGTTCTAGTTTTAAATAAACATTTCCTCTTAATACATACTCAAGACATACGCATTAAGAAGTTAAAGGAAATGGTCGGGCAATTTAACACGTCTAAATGTCTAAGTGCCAAACATTCGAAAACCCAAAGACCCCAATTATGTTTACCGCGACACCACAAACTTTGCGCCCCGGAGGTCAAAGTTCTCTCACAATTTGGACGGATGTCTTTAACAGGGTTAAAAGCAAGATGGCCGCTGGTCGTCCGGAACCGCTTCCCGCCTGCAACACAACTAACACTCGATGTTGCCAATTTAAACTTTTTTAATGACTTATTACCCAAAATTGAACTGCTGATTTGGGTAAAAGCCATTTGCGTATTTTTGAGAGGATACATTTGATGTTAAGCTTTTGGTTAGTTTTTAAAATGATTTATAGTTGTTTGATTTGGGGATTTGGCAACAAAGCACATTAATAAATACAATAAATTAATAACAATTAGGTATTCAGTTTGTATTATGGAAAAAAACTTGTAATTTTTATTTATTTCAATTACAACACTTTATACATTGCATTATTCGCAGGTCATATTAGTCAAAACCATAAAATTCCGCCAACAGATGGCAGGCGATATGTTATATTGAAAAAGTATATTCCACAACCGGCTTTATGACATTTTAATGTAAATGTTTGGCCGTTGTCGCGACTCCGCAATATAGCGATCGTATCAAATGAGACTAGTTCCATTAACTTTTATTGTCAAATGACTTTGAACTTTTTGTGTTAAGTAATAGGTAATGCATTACAAGTTTAATGACCGTCTAGATTTTTTATTGCAAATTCTTGTTTGCATTGTTAAGATTTGTTATAATCAAAATTCTGCAGGAAATATTCATTTATCGCGAATCTCAAGTCTTGGCAGAATATCCAACGGGGAGAATTTTTATTTACCTGAAAATACTTGGCAAACAAATCGGCTACACTCGCAGGTACGCTATCGTCTGGTCACTGACAACAGATCACAGATGTTTGTCGTTCGCGTCCGATATTCCCGAGAATGGCCGCCAAGATTTACGGATATCCGGCGCGAGATACAAGCGCGGCCTGTGGATACAACTGCCATTCGGGTGCGCTGGAATGTTCCGTATCTTTATCGCACCCTTTCTACAAGGCAACAATTTTTCGGCTTTGTTGCTGAACGCATACTGAGGTCTAAGGTCTAGAGCACAATGTCCTTCAGCCCAACAGGAATTTGAATGTCTAAGGCCAAACAATTTTGCAAACACATTCCCTAATATTGAGAGACGCAAAACACACAAATTAGCAATTTGTTCCTAAGTTCACTAGAAGCGAAAGTATAAATGGCTCTAAGAATATTCGTAAAGTAATTAAGCTTTTGTTCTAACTAATGCTGACATCAGTCAAAGGAAACTAGGACCATAAAAGTAGCGAACAATGAAACGAGGCGTTAAGGAACAACTAATAAACTCTCATTCCGTCATTACCGTCTATTTGAATAGCTACAGTAATTTGGGTCAATAAAAATTGTCAACGGCCTCGGCAAAATGATTTTATACCTGGACGAGATGTTTGCGAATACGTTTACAATTATTTTTATAATATTTTAAGAAAGCAAGGACATTAGAACAATGGCGGAGTAACGGTGCTTGAAAGCACGGGAAACAATGGAGCATCGGCGTCTCCAAATGAATTTGTTGTTTGCAAATTTTACGAGCTTTAAGAGCATTCTTCTTGCATCTATTATTATTTATTTGTTCGTGAAACTTGCTAAGCCATTATAATTAGTGTAAATTGGAGTTATTTTAAGTATGATAGCTTATGAATCAGTATTTATTGTAGTGCAATAACTTTAAGGGACAATGAATATTGTACTTTAATATATTTATGTACGAATGAAATAGTCCTCCAATATAAAAATGAAGTTTTGCTGTTGCAATATTTCTATGTAGTAGACTAACGATAGTTCTAGTCTACTGGTACACTTGTGTAGTAACTATCCTCAGTCTAGGAATTAATGCGCACTACTACATTTGATTTGGTCTTTGATCAAGTCGAGTGTAAACCGAGTACGGTAGTGGAGCGTCGTTAGAAATGTCACTCCCTTTTGTTTCAAAAAGGGGCTTTTTTCGTATCGATCCCTTGCAGGTAACCGGGAGCGGATGATTTATTACCCAGCTTGTTTGTTCAAATAATCGATGCCCTGGCGAAATTCACCGCGTTCCACGAAATACTGCCATAAAATTACTAAGTTACGTATCATTTTCGATTGCAGTGGATGGGGCGCATCTCGATTTAATGGCTCTAAAACGAAAATACCCTGCGTGCAGTGTTGGCACGCCGTAATATTTGGACAATACCGAGTGTGCTTGCTAAATTTCCATGTGAATTTATTGCGGCACTAAATCGAGGAGTCATCGCGCCTTTAGTAATATTGTTTATAATAAAATATGTATAATTTAGCTTGCGCCAACGTTAACAGATATACATTATGCTCGTATATTTCGCTAGACACCAGTAAAAGTTCCATCGATAAAGCTTATTACTAGGCTGAAAGCGAGACGTCTTTGCCTTCATCCTCGACAGCTAGTAATAACGGCGCCAACGATATCGATTTCTACAACTTTAATGAATTCTTCGAGCTAAGGCAAACACATGAATTGTAACGCTTGGATATTAAATACGCTCCATTTTAATTTGGTAACCGTTTACCATAAAATCTTTTATTATTTCCGATTCCGAGACAGCTAGTGATTCGGACGCTAAAGATTATAAAATTATCAATAGATATGAGTGAGGTACGTGATAACACTGCTAGCCTGGGTTATTGATATTTTTGTCCAACAAGCATGTAGCGAGGTTGTAATAGAGCATCGTTACAAGGTATAGTGTGTACCCAGATTGCGAGATAACGGCACTGATAACATGAAATATCAAATCGTAAAGAAAAAATAAGTTTCTTATCAGTAGCGAACTGAGAATTGTCTGCTACATTTTGTAAAACATGATTACATAAGAGTTTGAGATTTAAATTCAATATAGCGTAGTCACTACCACGATACAAATTATTATCGTATTGACTCTTGAGGTATCGGGACAATATTCTCACGCTACGCGGCCAGAGGCAACAATTTGCTGCTTTATTCAATTTCCAAATTTGCAATGTTATAAACTCTTTAGTGCATGTTAGAGTTGTCTTGAATGCTGTCTCCGGGTGGGTTATCTATGGTTCGAACACATGTACGCGCCTCTGCCGATAGTGGCGACACGTTGCTATCTATGATCGATCACTAGTGCTGTTTAATTACGCCCAGTTATCGACGCGCATGATTTATTGATATTGGTTCCGTATCGCGATAACGTGACACAGAAATAACTTCGATTGTAAGTTGGGCTTCTTGTAATTGATTGTTTTATATTAATGACGGTTTTGGTAGAGCAACTACTGCTATGATTTTGTTCCTAAATATATTAATTTCTCACTAGTTCATTACAATTCAGTTCTCTTTATAGAGTATCTAATCATGGAAAATTTAAATCAATCAAAGTGCAGCGTGAACAATATTAAAAAATGTTAAGAATTTATAGATTTTTCTACTGATATCCCTAATCTAATTATAGCGATAAGATATTTTTATGCATATTAAACCAATTCTACATTAATTAATTGCAATTCTTTGTAAACTACAGAAGGAAGAATAAAAGAAAGCAAATGGCGGCGATTATAACAAAGCAGAAGCAACCCATCCATTTTAATATTATTATCAAGATAGCCTTGGCTTATACGCAGGAGATTAATTGCTAATAATCCACTTAACTTACGCAAACATGCATCATTCATTATCAAGATAATGTTTTGTGTTAATTAAATACTTTAAATACCCAAAAAGTTAATATTTTCCACATACTTTACAATAAAAATACATTTTGTTTTTTAATTTTTTAAATTTTGTTTAGCACCTTTAATATTATGCCTAGATCATAGTTTTATTTGAGTGAAGACCAGAGGAAGTAAACCAACGAAGGCAGTGATTATTATGTATGATCATGAACTAATAAAATCTTCCAAGGTATCAATTAGCTTCTGTTATGTCCGCAAGTGATTATACACGTACAGATCAAATATTTTCTAAACACTCATTGTGTTTGACGGGCACTTGTCTTCAACAGCTATGTTATCGTTGTCAATGCCTGTGTTGATACATTGCGCTACCGTGCTCCTGATACTGGCTTTAAATACCTACTAACAACATTTTGAACAACCCATTTCCGAATTCAAAGTTTAAAAATAGAATGTTGTAATTTACACATAAAAATAAAACTTTTTATTTATTTACAGCCAGCTATTTGTTTTTTACTTTTATTAAACATTGTATTTGAATTCTGACCAGACTATAATGTAAATATGCTTGTCTCTGGCGGCGTGGAGGCCGTGTGGGCAGAATTCCAAGTTGTATGAGCATAAGTTGAGACGGTCTTATCGGAACTACAACACACGAAGTGTTGGCTTTGGAAGTCTGTTTGCTAGACGGCCACGTTGTCGTATACATACAAATATAATTATGAGCACCGCATTTACATAAATTCTTTATAAAGAGAATGTTGGTTCACCTCTTGATTGTTATTGGTTATTTAATTAGGAATAATTAAGAAATAGAGAGAGTGGGAGAGAAGTCTAAAAATATCTGAATGAAACTGCAGTAAACGAACTCAACTTTTGATATTCATACGGTACCCTAGCGCACAAGCGTCTGCAAGAAAACAACAAAAACCTAAAACCTGAACACGTTATCAGCGAAATATTCTGAACATAAAAAGTCGAAAGCGTCCGTTTTTTGGAGGACCTTGTAAAGCTATGGGTGGGCTGGCGTGGCGTATATATAAATAATTTGATAAATGGCGGGCAGGACGGTAGCCCAGCGGGCGTGCATCGCTCGTTAATATTGTTAATAGTTCTCGTCCCTTGACACAGCATCTAGACACGTATGCTGCGTACAGACTGCTCACAGCCGCGCTCCTAGACACGGCCCCAACCGTATTAAACTGTGTGCCGGGGTTTCTTTAAGACATGGCTTTAGAGAGGGTCGCATGCAAGCGGTAGGTCTAGATACACTGCTAGTGAAGATTTATGTACTGTATTATCTACTTTAGTAATACAACCTGTGTGAAGTATTTCCATAATTATATTATAACTGTAAATATCAACACCAAATCTATTTTTATCCGCGCTATTTATCTATGCACATGTGTAAAAATATGTGTGTTCGAAGGTGGACTGCAACCGGATTTATAATCAGACAATTATTTAATAAAACAAATCGTTGTTTGTTTTTAAAGATACTAAAATTAAAAAAAGGTGTTGTTGATACATAATTAGCCGTTAAGTTCAGTAGAGGATGTACAAAACGAGCTAATCAAATATGCCGCCGTGTAATCCGACGGTAATTTATGCGAGCTCAAATTTGTAAAGCCTCATAGCCGGGAAACAAACAAGGCATTGTTGGACGCGTGAATCGTGCGTGTGATCCCGCCGTGTTTGCTGTGCCGGCCATCGAACCCACACCACCTTTATATCCATTCAAATAAGCACTAATTATATTTAATGCGTTTTACCTGTAATTAGGAGGTGTTAGAAAATATGAAACAGTGTTTAACGGTTTCGACAGAGTTTTGGGGATTGTTTACAATGTTACGTGTATACGATTAGACTGCTTTATGAGGTGCTCTCTGCGTCGGGCCCTGGGCCCACGCTGCATCGCGGATACAAACACGATCCGCTGCTAGTGCTACTACCCAGTACACACCGTAATGATTATTGTAAACATTACTCTCTATTTTATCCACTTTCGTGCGCGTCAGTGTTGCCTACAAATTAACAGTTGACTTGTAAAATTAATCACTATTATTAGTTGGAGCCTATTTTGTTAACGTTATAGGCACCTTACTTTTATGAATATAAACAAGCGTAAATGTTTAAACATGGAACACAATAAAGTCGATCCAGTCTAAACATTTTAACTGGCTGTAAAACATAGTTTCGTCAATCCGCCGGCAATAACGATAAATAGCTATAAAGCTGTAGCACGTGTTAGTTGGTGCAGAGGAATAGATTCGCGGACACTTAGCGAGCAGTTAATACTCCCTTCGGCAGGAAGATGGCCGAGGAAAGTGGTAGGTAGCTGCTCGTAAATAAAGGCGTGACTCAGTCGGCCGGTGGCGTTCGTTCGAGCTATTTTCGACTTGCAAATGAGAAAGTGCATCGACTGTAGAACCCTATAGGACGGTTTTGTTCCAATATAGCATAGACAGCTACTTATTTACTTATGCATTAATAAAAGCAGAATGGAGTAGGTAGACAAGTCCTTTGCGCTCCAGGTGGCGAGTGCGTTGCACTGTCGCGATGCTCGATATTAAAACATAGACTTTAACAACAGACGATTTATGTAAACGGATATAATAATATTATTAATGATAGCCTTACTAAGGGTAGGCAGATTCACTGACGTTAGTACCTATGTGTAAAAAATCAGGTGAAATTTTTATGTTAAATAAAATGAGAAGGATATAAAACAGTGAAATAAAAAGGTAAAGTTACTTTAAAATGTGTTTCTTAGCTCATCTCTGAAGACAATTTGTTCGCGTTATAACGTTGAATTAAAGAGGACCGGGCAATAACAATACATCACGGGGATAATGTGTTTATTAACATGATGGTACATTTATTTTCGTGACTGAAAGTATCCACCAGATATTCATTTTTCTTATAAAATGAAGGTATTTAGATAATGTTTCTACAGAATTAGATATTGTACTTTGGCTATCTATCCAGGTCTTAGCGAGATAATTAGTATTATCTGGGCAGAAGGCTTATCAGGAACTGATTTAAAAAACACTAACTTGTGTACAGGCATACAGAATGAGTCCTCGTCTGGTCTATTGATAATTCGTGCATTCAAACTGCAGCAAGTCCTGTACATGGTTTATATCTCGTAAACGGACACTTATCGCCTCAAAACAAATCCCAAACTCGTTATCTCAAATACCTACATACGTAAATACATCGACATTGAATCAATATTAGATAGGTTACCTACCGCTGAGCACAGTTCAGGCGCCAGGCGGCTGACGACGCTACGCCACACAACACACACAATACACACTATTTACTTCACTGTCGTCTTAAACAACACCTAATTGAATCCATGTTATCATTTAAAATATCGATCAGTCACACGCGGTGCGACGGCTCTCAGGCGACGCCGTATATTTTTACATTCAACGTTGAGATATTTTCGATAGCAGTCCGGTTTATACTTGACGCACACGAGTTCACAACGTAGCTTATTCGTTTTGTTGTTGTAGCCGGTTTAGGAACTTATTGTCACAGATCAGCTGAGCGTATGTTTCAAACAATATCGAGTTTACGTAAACCGAACGCGGAACGAATACGTATTAACGCCACGGCGCGCCGAGCGGGACTGGTGAGTGAATGAACGGAGTCCGCTTCTATTCGTGACGGGCGGGTGTGGGGCGCGGGGAGACGCTTTGTGTAGGGTTGTCGCGATAGATGGCGCTGGAAGGTTTTCCTATGCAAGTTTTTTTTTATAACGCGCGTTAAAATAATTACGTGGGTGAGGACCGGGCGGGCTAAACGTCCGCCCGCCTCCTTATAAATTAGGAAAACGTTTTCAAATTATTTCCCGTCAAACATTTACTCACCAATTCGTCGTCTTCCTTCGATGTCCGGAATCAATTTACGCGAATCCACTTTAGGCATTTTAAATTTTCCCACCTCCTGTTTGCCGTTCCCAACGTGATGGAAATTAATGTGTGCATTGCGTTCCTTTAACGTGAAAAAAATTGCTCGTTATGAATCGGAGCGTGGAGAGCTGAGTAAATGTAAAATTCTATTAAATCACGGATTGGGCTTGTAATCGCGAATGAGAATCGATTAAAGTTTGCGGAGGCACTCAGAATCGATTTTATCAGCGGGCCGATCAGTGAGTAGATGAACTCATTCCCGATTCCTCATTCTGCCGAACAAGAAATAAAAGGAAATGTCTTCTCCGGTGCCTATAGACATAATCGCGTTTCAAAGGGAATTTTTATACGGGGACTGGAGATTGTATCTGTCAATTTATTTCAGTTTTCAAGTGTTCGTTACCTAGGTATGTTAGCTAATAACAGTTCACGACATCATGTAATTTTTCTTTCGTGTTGACATGCATTGTAACAAAGCTGAAAAGTAACTCATCGTGTGCCAAAATAATTCTCATTGTTGGCAATTGACAAAGCGTTTACTTGACGTAAATTGGTTGATATTTATGAATATGAAGGAAAGGAAAGTTATTTTTAAATGAGAGAGTTTCTTCGAAGTCTGCGATTTACGAAACAAAAATGTTGCAGCTTTGGAAACAGCTTTTTTAAAGAAAATTATCAGTTTAAGGTTGGAGCACCAATGCTCTGGTATCCTAATAATGACAACACTCTTATCAGAACTTAAAAAGGTTTAATCTAGAAGCCAAACTGGATTAATTTATCAGTTCGTCATAATAATTAACAACTATGGCGCTAGAGGTATAAATAAGTTTTGTCTATGGTATATGACAGATGATAGTGGCGACCATAAACAATGGAGTGGGCGCGATAAGAGAGATAAAGTCTGATTTATTGTGTGCCGAACGCCTTAAATCAATTATAGTGACGGCAGATATATAAATATTGGGATAGGGAGCAGCCTAGGAAAAATGCTGGCTCTATGGTTTATGATATTGCTTCTACTTTGAAGGACATTAATAAAAAAAGTGATCATTACCTTGTGGTCGTGGATAAATTGTTTACTTAGTAAGTAAGCTTTTGAAGCTTAAGAACCTAGTTACCTCTTTAACTTAAAAGGTTTAGTAATTCGTAAGAAGATTCATATTATTATCAGTAAGTAAGTCTTTTCGTATTTTTCTCCAGATTACTGAATTCTTAGCTAACGTGTAGCTAAATATTTTATCTACGATTTTCATTAAAGCGAACCCTCTTCAGCTTAACTTAATATTTTAGATAAAAAGCTCTGAATATCTAAATAGGACTTAAACGAAATAAGATTTAAGATTCTTTGAGCATGGAAAGTTCTTAAAAAGTAAATAAGCTTGAAAATAATAACAAGATCATTTAATATTTTCATTTCAAATGAAAACGACCTTCGTCGGGGTTTCTTCAAATAAGATCCGTTATAAATGTCTAGACCAAGTCTAAGTGTTTATTTTAATAAAAGAAAAAGGCTCTTTGTTGTTTGTTAGAGCGCGTAAACAAATATATTTACTGAGCAAATAATACCTAAGTTGGTTGTGAAGAGAATGCTAGCTTTATATTACTAAAATAATTTATCCTGCGTCTATTTATAGCCCTCAGTAATCCGTTCATAGATGAGCGGACCATTGTGAATGGGTGTCATAATTGGCACCTAAACAATGGCCTATGTTCGTCCGACCAGCGGTTTGCACTAAACCCGACGTCTGCGAGCCTATATGTACTTAGCGTACCCACACGTAAAACATCTCACGTATAGTTTTTCCCGCAAATAAATGTGTAAAGATAACACCAATTACGAAGACATAATAAAAGTATAAAAGTTCAATAAAAACATAAGTCACGTCAATCACAACAAATTATCTATTTGCAGTGATAACGCGTAATAGCCAATTGAGCTCTCACACTGATGAACTTATTATCTCGTCTATTTTTATGTTAAGTGTCGTATTTATTGCTATTCATATTAACACGCTACTAAAGTAATAACCTTTTATACTGCAATTACAGCAACCAGAACTGTTAAAATATTTGTAACTGTTATGTCTCTATGTAAAGTTTTCAACCTGATAATTGCTTAATTAACTAAAAACTTTTAGAGTAATTGCCGTAACTATTCCATCGATAGTCAATACCATGTACTAGTTACGATAATGGCTCTACAATACAAACTTGCTGAATATGAGGAAAGTTTACAATTGTTTCCAAATTGTGTGTATTGTTCTGAAATTGTTTATTGAATTGAATCATATGTTTATAATTTATTACAGTTTTTTTTCTTACTCATTACACTACTTCTACTTATGTACTTTATATTAACTGAGCATTAACAACATTAACGGCAAGAATTGCTGCAAAATAAGAATGTAAAGAATTTGTTCAAAAGGCGAGTGCAAGAGAAATGTTAGTTTGATGTAGCAGGACATGATAGCTTACGAGTAGGTCGCGTTGCTTGCCATAGAACACAGTACACTCGATGGCAAACAAACGGCCTATTATGTACACATACGTGCATGTGGCGTGCCGCGGCCGAGACACAATGGAAGGCACGGGAGCTGCGCCGCCGAGCCGCGCGCCGGCAACTGCCCGCCGACTGGCGACATACGATACACGCTATTTGATTAAAGTGCTTCACAAGAACTGAATTTTTGTAATCGCTTTAATGGTTCCGGGAAAATAAGTTCGTTTAACGTGTACTTTTAAAGCAAAACTTCGATAAAGCGTGCGAAAGTTTTATAGAACAACGCTCCACGTAATTGTGGTGGAACTCGTTATTGTTAAGTAAAGCTCTTGGAAGCGATTTCACTTAAGATTTAGCCTTAGGTGGTGAGCGTTCTAAATCCTATTTCCTACTTTCAAAATCTGTGAACAATTCATGGGCGAACAATACAATCGGATTAGAGACCAGGAATTCATATTTAATCTGCAAGTGCGGCGATAAGCGCGGCCACGGAGTTCGCAGTACCAGGGCCGTAGGAGGCAGCGTGAGTGTTGTGCACTCCACACTGATAGCTTTTGCAAACATCGTTCTGGCATGCAGCACAAAGTTACTGAATTGTTTTACCATTGATGTTAGCTACGAGTGTTTGTGAAATAAACTTGACACATTTTCGCAGAATTTTGTTAATACTGTGTTTGACAACTAAAAGTAGGGCGCGTATTATATTCATTTAAATATAATCGTTTATATTTTTAGAATTATAACAGTTTAGTTTTATTCAACCAAGCTTACAAAGATTACAAAAGTTTACCCAGCCAATTAAATCAATAAACCAAGATAAGTTAAATTTAAATATCGATATTATTAGTAACATAAGCTTTGCCCCACCTGGTATTATCAGCATCAGTTATCACAGGCCACATCACTAGCTCAGTATCAATAAAGTTTATCTAGGGCCATTTATTATTCCAAACTTGATTCCTACGAACGATATTTGTCTTAATAATATCAGTATTGAGTGAAAATTACAATCTTGCTTGGGCCCGATATTTATCGAAAGCCCTGGGATTAACGGAACAGATGTTTAATCCGGGTATATCGGGCACGGTTGCAGCTCGCCTCGTTATTCATGTACAATATGGCTTCAATAAGCCATTAGCCCTGTGTTCGTAGCGAGAGTTATTGCAGGCAACGCCGGCTCGCGAGCTAGTTAATATGATTTGTAACAATTTTAATAGCTGGTAATTGTTAGGGTTACTTCTATTTTGATTGTAACCTTGTTATTTTAGTTACAGTTCTAAGTTTGGTAACAATTAGCGCGGCCTTTAATATATCCTTTTCCTTTCAGGGGTTAGCGCGTAATTTATATCACTTTCGTAGCTGTTAGCAGGACCGAATCGACTTAGCGATTGAAAATGGGCTGAAAAAGAAGGATTTTCTAATTCTGTTTTGTGTTAGTAATACTAACTAAAGGGAATATACTTACTATATTCTTGTCGCAAGTGCCTATTGCATTTGTACCATTTTACAAGCTTTGCTCTAACTTGCAATATATGTATCTCAGTATGTACTTAGGTATGTTTATTAAGCTCTGTTTTGCAAGAGCTTTTCCACTACTAGAAATAACTATGTAAACTTAGACAGTTATTTACGAAGCTAATGCCAGTACAATATATTTAAAACGTTCAAAACCAATAAAGGTATTCATCATTCAGCCTGTATCCAAAGCCGAGTAAAACAATGCGACATAAAAAGCGCGGCATGCGGGACCACAGACTATAAATTTGGCGGGAGAGTCGCGACACTCGACAGGAGTTAATCTTTGCACCGTTACTCAAATACAAGCATTCTATTGTGAATCGTGGGATTAGTTATAGTCTTGGTATGTTGTGGTCACAATGATGGCACCCGTATGGTTATTGCAAGGAGTATTCTTTACTTAATCTGCAGGGATTATCTTTTAATGAGATTAACTTAATCTTATTACTTAATTACTTGGTGAACATTATTGAGTATTCGGCAAAATGTGGGTCATTATAAATATTAAATACCATGTCATAAGGTGGGGTAGGCGATTAACATTAATCAAGGATTTCATGCACAATAGTGTAATCTACGTCTTTTCTTATCTCAATCCGTTACCATCCGAACTATTAAAAAACTTCTGGAATGAGCATTTAAATACCCTTCTATTTAAGATTACTTTTATAATCCGCAACTGACAGATAGGCAATGATACCACCACAATAGAGATAAGTACAAAAGCTCCACTCCTAATAAAATGCGATGTAAACATGTTCCTGGGAATAAACAAGGATATGAATAGATCGCATGCAAATGTGAGTATCGGTTTCCACCATGTTATCTTCGCCGTAACAAATATGTATGGGTTATTTTCTTATCGCAAGTTGTCTGAACCGAACCAAATGCATTCGAAACGCCTCCATTTACATAGGAATGGTTACTAGTCTATTTGAACAGGAAAAGTATATTTCTGTGAATATGAGGTCAGGATATTCTATATTCACGTTAGTACTCTTTTCAATTATGGTTAAATTGAATAGTCATTCTTGCGACCGGTTTTTTTGTAATTTTTTTAAGTCAACCTTCTGAAGCTTTTGTTGTGGTGTTTGTCTGATACGCGTGGTGGACTGTTTAATCCCTTACCCTTGGGGATTGGGAAGAGTTCCAGGTTCCAAGTATTTTTGGATGCCGGTTCGATTCCGTATTTGTTTAAGCTTTTGAGAGGGAAGTTGTTTGTTTTTATGAATACATTTCGGTAGAGTCGGGCAGGTGCACAATAAATATAACGTATTGACTAGCAAAACAGACGACAATCGACTAACAGTTTGTGACATAATATTCTAAATTTTGGTTGAATTTAGTTTAAATTTTATTAAAATGAGTAGTGTTACGTCTGTCCGTCTTGTAAAAAGATTTGTGTCGTCTTGTGACAAGTTAACTCTCCAAATAAAAAACTTGACGCCTCTTTACTTATAAGGCCTCCAACCAGGAAATAATTACCTACATAAATAACAGACAAGTGTATAACATAACAAGAGATACAATTACATATTTACATGTAACGAATGTAATTCCGACAGACCACCCCAGCCTCGCGAGTCGCGACAGATCCACAAAAAACACAAATATCACGTTACCGTAACATATACCCGTGAGCGACTGGGAGTCGAACCCGTTACCCGGAGACCGCAGCACACACTACCACACCATACTTCTATATTTATGTTGGATACAATCGTCATGACAGGAGAAACAATAGAGAACGGAAACCAATTTGAACCTTACGGCTTTGTAATAGAGGTTGTGAATGTCAGTGTTTCCAAACATTCGCGGTTCACTGTATGACGTACGTTCATGTCTGTTTGGCTATTATGTTATGATTGTCACGATATTTCCCGGCTTGATGATATCAATTGTATGAAATCTACAGTATGTATTATTGTGTATGGAATTAGGACAGAATGTATTGCCACGTGTCTGTTTGTTAGTATGTTATTTGTTAACCCGTGTAAAAATGTCTTTATTACGTTTATATGAAATGATATGCTTTTGATATAAATGAACATGAATATTAATCTTCTATTTTTAAAATAGAAAAATCGCCTTTAGTGCGAAAGAAAACGGTATTTAATTATTACTCTTTTGAAAAGATTTAAACGCGTCCAAATTTTACTTATTTCCCTTTCCGAAGGTAAAGTTAAATCTGTTTTCCAAAGTAAAATATTTCGGCATCATATCATTATTCATTAAATTCCGATCAGTGAGATATCAAGTCATTTAAATACCGTTTTACAAGTACAGAGCGAGTAATTGAGCATTTGTTATGTAATGTATTCCTATTTGCCAACTGACAGTTGTATTGGGAACATAAATCATAGCTTAATAGTTAATTGTTATATTGTGTATTCAAATAGTAATAGTCTGATAACCTTGTATGGTCGTAGTTTCTTCATACTAGCTTACACTTTGTTACTGAGCTTTATTCAACTTTTATTTGTTTACGTAAAGTTAACTCTTGTGATAGTATTCGTAATTATGAGTTTAAAAAGAGTATAGTCATAATTTTCGATTAGCACTAAGAAAACAAGAATTTAAATAGTTAAAAGAAAAAGAGATCGTATTTTTTTCAGTTCAGACAAAAATAGCCTAAGACCGTCTGTCCTATATTAAGATGGAAAGGGAGGCTTTTACTAGTTCGACGATTATAATTGTAAAAAAACTAAGTAAATAAATATTTATCAAAAACCAACAAACAAATCAATTTACATATCTCGTAACCCTATTACCAAACTAAGTCATCTAAATACCATTAAATTGCAAAAGTAGTCCGCAATAATCCTAACATAAATCACCTTTACATAACGTTAAATAATGGAACATTTAATAAGTCCTGTCCGAACATTTATTGGCGGATATAAATCATACTCGTTCTAATCTGCAGCGAGTGGCTCCGTAAAAGGGTATACAGTGTCTGACCAAATTAGCGAGCCACGGGCCGCATTCTTACGACAACCTTGAACCAGTTGTGCGCATGCGCGGGCAGCCGTGCAGGGCTGTCACTGTCTGCAGGCTGTTGTGATTGATTGCAATTTATGCACGTTGGATAAGTGTTTTGATTTTTATGCAACTTAATCTTATGTGTTTTTTTTTATTTTTATTTAATAAGTTCTTATTGATACTTTGATACACAGAGTGAACCATAAGAGACACAGATATTTGTCTTCTTCAGCGTCAATGAGAAGAAGAATCTATTGTTTAAAAAATAATCATATTTATATCCACAAAAACCTTACCTTATAGTGTAGGCCAAAATGTACAATTATCACACAGTTTGACAAAACTTTACTCCACAAGTTATTCTATTAACTAACCTTACTTAAACTTTTATTTATCTATTCTTTACCGTCATCAATAAATAAATGGTTGAGCCGTAGGCAATAACACGATCAATCGTTATTTTATCACGATACGGCATTATCGTTACAGCTATACAAAACACACATTTGTCACGACAAGTTTTCGTATATTAGTTTTATGGTAACTTGTAATGGCTTTCAATTTATCGCACTATTGTGGTCGCTTGGAATTAAAAGAGATACATAAATATTGGGGACTCGTTACGGTAGTTATTGCGTATTTAATGAGAGTTGGATTCAAGTTCTTAATTAATGTTATTAATTAAAATTGTGACGCTAATTTAAAATTCTGAAATCGAAATGAAAACTTTATTTTCCGAGACTATAAAAGATGCTAAGAAACATGTAATAATATTTATTTTTTAAATTCGTCTATGAAGTATATAAAATACGTCTTAAGAAACAAATGTACGAAATAATTATAAAATAATAAAAAAACAGGTGCTTTATCAAAAGCTGCGCCTGCCACCCCTACTCGTTAGAACACGGGCCCTAATCACGTTGGACGTGCGCGAGAGTGCCCTGCGCATGCGCGCGCGCATTTTGCAACTCCGCCCGCTGACCCACGCCTCGTCAATTACGCTAACATTTCATACAGATACTACAACTCCTCATACACCCTGCAAACTATCAATCTAGGCATATGCTAGGCACAGTAACTAGACAAAAAACTTTGATGTCCAGAATGGTTAAACTTCTATGTTTCTACTTTTAGTCTGTTTTTGAGTATCGCTAACTAAGTTAACCGGTATGCAAGACAATTAACTAAACACAACTTAAAAAGTACAACAGCGATAAAATATACGTAAGGCGTAATGTACAAAATCGAGTAAAGAAAATCTCTTTATTTGATATACAATTAAATCTAATATAAGAACAAACTCTAACTATACTAAAATTAAAACTTACATAAATAAAAACTAAACGGTGTCAAAGAACTCATCGTCATCCTTGTCAATGGCGGGGAACGTGCCCAGAAGGCTGCATTGCCACGTTGAATGGCTATGCCAATTCTCTGTGCAAGGAACAAACCAGCCCTCTGATCACGAGTAGATTCTACCAAACGTTTGGAAAGTTCTTTGAAAAGATTTCGTGCGCTCGGACCCCATGACCCGAGCGTTTCAACCCCAAACGGCTCGAAAATATAATCACCCACAATGTTATTATACTTCCGCCGCTTAAGGGTCTCCGCAGCTCCAGCAGCAGCGCCAGGAGAGGCTGCTGAACTTAGAACGTGGGACGGCGCAAGGGTGTCGACGCTCGTTGCGTCCCACACCAAAGGCCGACCCAACTTCCAAGGCAGCAATGACATACCGTCAGGTCTCCTGCCATCGCCGCGCACCAGACCATTGGGTTCCAAAACAGCTGGTACACCGGCAGTGACAAGAGCACGACGAATTATGTCTTAATTAATTATTAACTCGAGTTATCTTTAGGATTCAATAACCACTTAACTCGTGAGCTGTTGTTAGGACATAAGGATTGTGTTTGGTCTATTGGATAGTGTATTCATACTTCCTCATAACACTAACTATGGGTTGAAAATACTCATATATCTGAAGAAAAGATTTTGTAATTGTACTTGCCTATATGACACAGCTACTTAAAAGTTTATTGCTTACAATGACAATCATCAATCATCATAAACATTATAAAATCTGCAAAAACAATCAAACCAAAATATGTTCAACTAACATCGAGGTTGGTACATGCATTTGATTATGTTTGCAGACTTCGTATTGCATTGTTACAACGATACACGCTTGCGCAGGAGTAGAATGATATCATGGACCAGAGAGTATGAAGTCAATAGAGTGATTGAAACGGGAACTTACAAAGTTTCGTCACGATATGCTCTATTGGAGACAGTATTTCTCCCACAGTTTATCAGCTCATTGTCATTCCATTCGCTCACTACTCGAGGCAGTAACATGATCCAGCTAGTTAGCATCGATCGGAATGCGCCTGAGTCGCGTGTCTAGACAATTATAAACAATAATGTGCACTAGGTGGGCGTTTGATTCATAGCGCGTGCGCACGCCGAACCCCCCGTGTATTTTACATGTAAATTATCGCCCGATATGTTAGATAAATCTTCGACGCCTATGAATGTGATTTGCAAGTTTAACTCAAGTAAAAAGTATGAATTACGAGCGGAATAAATTGCGTTGCGTGGTCAGACTGATTTAGTAGGCTCTACGTGGTTCGCAACCAGTAGCGTTGAGGTTGTTCTTTATTTGTTGTGTTGGCGGTACTGTTTGACTTTAATTGACTGTAGCCTAGTTATTGGCATTTACTTATGCATAATTTACCATCGGGCCTGGTGAAAATGAAGAATATTTTAAGTTAAACCTCCCGCTGTTGACAGTCAGCCTAAATTATAAACTAATTCGCTTTAACACCTATTACATAAATTGGTCTAAATGATGTCTTCTTATCTTTTCACTTAATATTGCCCACCCACTCGGAACCAGCCACTGACACCTTTATTTCCGAGTACCCAGAAACGTCTTAATGAAATACATCCAAACCATAAGTGTGATGCATCCTACCATTAAGTCTGGGTGGCCGCTGCCAGCCCACTTAGAGATAACAATCATTCGCACGCGGTATACCCAGGTGGAGAGTACAAATATAACAAATATTATTAACTTAAATAAGCTTTCGTATTTTAAACCTTGTTTGTGGCCGCGACTCTACACTTATCTGATTATTAGAAACGTAATACATGGTGTTCAGAACGCGTCAAATATTCAAATTCA
Organism: Autographa gamma; assembly: GCA_905146925.1. Lineage (NCBI taxonomy): Eukaryota > Metazoa > Arthropoda > Insecta > Lepidoptera > Noctuidae > Autographa > Autographa gamma. The sequence goes on from LR989862.1 coordinate 11,559,451, forward strand.
TTAAAGCTACCTAAATCCGCTGGACCGTTAGTGACTAACCAACATACATAAACATCTAAACATTACTTTTGCATTTATAATAGACTGATATGTATGTATATGTAAACGACACCAAATTGAATTATTTTACGATCGCGCGGCCGCGGCCCGCTCACTGGACGCACATAATTTAATTTATTTATTTTAACAATTTTATCATAAATTTTACGAGATATTTATATTAAACGACTCTGGTTAGAGCAATATGGAGGTATTTTATGACTGCCGTGTGGCTGTTACGTAGGCTGGACACAGGTTGTATTGACTAACACAAGAAGTTATGTATACTTTCAAAACCTTTTAGGCGATATAATAACTAAATTATCGAAACATAACACGTAATTTTATGTAACTAAATAAACATGTTAATTTATTATAGAGAAATATTTGCTAAAAATAAACTACGATTGGTCTACGACCGCTACGAAAATGTACAAATGTATTTTGCCAGAGACTGGTTGGCAATAATTTTAAAAAGTTTCCAAAATAATTATTTGCTTGAATAAAAATATGTAAAAACAATAATCTTAAAAAGTTCGTTTTCCTTGAGATCGGGTATCGCATCGTGTGGTGAGACCAGGCGCGCAGAGCGCAGCAGGAGGCAGAGTGAGGCGTTGTACTAACGGATAGTAATCGATACCTCGCATTATTTACGACACACGACACACGACCACCGATCCGTTCGTCTTTTATTTGCGCTCCTACGCAATACGACACGATACCGTATGATCACTGTAATGATTTACGGACTGTGTTTTGTGAACAGCATTAATATAATGTTTGTTAGAGAAAATTGAGCTCATATATCAAGCTGAACTTGTAGTGTAGGTTGTAAGCTAGATCGAAGACTTGTGTACTTACCGAGTAAAGAAAGAGAAAATAAAATACGGAACACAATCTCAGGTATAAAAAGAAAAGAGAATAAGTTAGCTAGCTTGTTTTCAATGGCAATTCAAAATAAACAAAATGTCTTAATTTTTTTTAATTCTTTATGCTACGTATATTCTAGACTGCCTGTATTTGCTTGATTAATCTTTTCCTAAGTTTATGATAAAGTTCCTTGGGTGCTTCAATAAAATGCCTGAGTAGAGTTAGACCAAGTCGGGCATCGCTAACACATGCACACGAGCAACGTCGGAGCATAAACAGATGCTAACATTTTAGTTTTTTTAGATTCGCCTGCGGGAGCTGTTTGAGGGGTTATTAGTTTCCCGGAGAGCACTTTATGTGTTAAACAGAGATATACTCCACCTTTGTGAGCCTTTCCATGCAAATCTTCACGATATTCACGAATATTTGTGTTCAAAAATACAATATATTTTTGAGTCAATATTATCAAACGACTTTAAGATTGACAGTAAAAACAAAACCGTCTGCAAAGTTAAAATTAAATCAAAAGATTCAAAAGCGAGCAAATCAGGTTGACTTAAGAGCGATACAATGGTTGACTAATATTATGCAAAATTATACAAACAAGCAATAAAGTAATAGTTAAGGAGTGGATCGGGGTGAACGGCCGGCGCTTCGTATTAATATGTAGATGGCGGGGAGTAACGAGGCGACATTAACACCTCCACGGTACCGATCGCCAGTCTCTTATGATACAACATTTAATTTTGTAGATACATATCGCCGTGTAAGTGATATGAGCGTTGATTGAAAGTATAGATAGATTTCACAACACATTTCATTGGGACTTTAAACTGCGTAGTGCGTCGTGATAAAGTTTGTTCAAGCTTTCGAAGCGATACACAATCAACAACTATATTAAATCTTGATTTATTGCTTGCCGCATAACTCATTTGTGAGCGACAAATAATTTAGACCAGCGATTATAATTCCGCAGCTTAAACTAAAATATATTTAATAAACAAGTAACGCATTAGCTATTAAATATAAAACATTTTCTTAAGGGAAAAGTTCCGAATTCTACAGATTAACTTCCTACGTGAATTTACATCCCAGCATCCGGACTGGTCCCCGGACGTGACGTATAGATATATGGCGAGCGACTAACTGACTAAGGTTCGGTTAATTAAGCAACTAAACAATTAGAGGTTAACTTCGCGACGACTTTAATAGACTATCTCGCTAGTCTACAGTCGATACGCGTCGAAAAACAGGTGGTTAAGCTAGTAAACGGTTTGGTTTGAAATGAAACCTATACAGAGCTTAAAAAATATTCAGACCCAGATATGAATTGGAAAACTTCATAGAATAAAAGATGCAGCAGTGGTGTTAAACAAATGAATGTTCGATTCACGGTTATCTATACTCGGTGAATTACATAAACTTCGATGTATTTATTGTAAAGCTTTTACTAGGGTACATTTCAATCGCACTTCACGATTTCATGGCATTACTTGTGGAGATGATTTATGTTACATGTTCCACCAAATTTGGAAAACTAAGTATTACTAATGGAGGCCTAAACAATAGTTTAGCCCGGATACAAATGCTATAACCTTGTCTAGCCGTTATAAAGCTAAGTATTCTATCCAGCATCGAGTACTACAATAATATGCAAACCGCGTCGCTGTTCTATCTACACATTTGACTAAACACTGTGCTAAGCATCCGATATCGATATATTTGCAAATTAGTCGATTTGACACGTCTTCCCAACACATTATGCGGAGCCGGCCTCGCTGAATATTTAATCAGGAATTTTACTGTACTCGTCAATTAGTTGAAGATCCTTTTAATGTAGATGTTCTGTCTGTCATACATTCATGTACAGATCAGTGAAGGTATTGGTGAAACTTTCATAATTAAACAAGCTTCTATTACAAAGGAGTAAGGTAGTATTTAGTAAGTAGTAGTAACCTCTGTAGTGCTGAATTCCTGTACACTTCCTTATGTTCGTATGTTTTATGGAATAACACTTAAGGAAGTCCTAATTAGCTGTTGTGCACTAACTAACTGGATGCTACTGGTAATCAGATCTTCTGAGATCGTTGGGATAACGCCTATAAAAATAGATTAGAAATAACATTGTATGTGTTTAGATTCAAAATCCACTTTAACTTTGTTGTGCAGGTTACCACAAAGTGAGAAACGTCAATCAAACGCCTCTAATACAAAAGTTACAACCTTTTACCTTTCATTTAAATTTTAATGATATTGACTTTTCTCACCCAAACTATCTTAACTAAAACCGTGTGGGCGTTAGGTATACAAATGATTTCCATAGACAAACAAACAACTCATAATGCCACTTTCCAATCGAACCCAATTTAAAACTCGGTCCCTTCTGAAAGTGGCAAAGTGGTACATTTTTAATTCGTCGGTTCCCGAAACTCTGGCGATATCAGCTTCTATGACACCCGCAGCTGACCACTCCATGAATTATGTAGGCCGCGCACGCACTAGCCGTTGTACGACTACTCGTATTTATTTGTCGATGTATCGATACGTAATCGGAATAGTTATACGATTTTTTCTCGATTATCCGTGCTGACATGGGAACAGGAAACTGACATGACGGCGTCATGGTGATTTATAGTTTTACGTCGAAGTTTGTTATGCGAATAGTTTTTAGAGTTGGTATTTTATATCTATAAATTATGTATTTCTACATTCAGACTGGAGTACGGAAATATATTCCATACGTATGCTAGTTAGCTCAGTTCTCAGTGATTTATATAAATACCTTGTCTGAATGGTGCTTGCGGCATGTATACGTAAGAGGTGCATTCATGTACAATTTATTTGAATGTGAATAGAAATGATTTATGCATTGACAAATTTTGCATTCTGAGTGAAAGCTGTGGTTTACATTCGAACATAGATTTATTTACTAATTGACTGTAAAATACAAATTATTGCCAGCGTTTTTTAAATTAACTATGTATTAAGTTCTAAAGTTTGCGCGAATGTTACCAATTGAAATAAAACTACTTTTACGGATTTTATCGCGGTTTGTATTTAGTTTCCGCTGTTTCGACACCTTTGCAGGTATCATGTTCACGGGCAGACTGTACTTAACTATGAAGATAATGTCCTGCTGCTAACCAAGACTCCCCATGGGCGTACAAAACTTGTTACTTTATAGGATAAAAATAGCTCAATTTTTTTCAAGAAAGAGAAAAAAAAATCAAAAGAACACAGAACATGTGTTTTAAATCGACAAGAGCATCGTGTAGGGTAATGTGTGTGAAACGCGATCAGTCGCGCGTGCGTCGTTTTAGTCGCGCGATTTGTGCCGCGTCGCGTCGCGTCGTTAGTCGCGCGCATACCGACCGCTTAATTTCCGCGTGATCGCTTGCGAACGACCTTTGTGCTCAGATTAGTTTCCAAATTGCCAATGTTTTGGACAAAAAGGTTCACCCGTGTTTTCTAGTGCCGACTGGCAATGTGGGTGTCGAAAAATTGAATCAAACTTGCACGGTCTCTCTTTGGTTAAAACTTTTGTTTTAAACAGTTTTATGTACGCGTTAAATTCCTGTAGGAACATGCTTAACCATATAATAAAGCAATACCATCTGCAAATATTACTTAACTTTACTTAACCCGTCACTGCAAATCATAAGAATAAATCATTGAACATTAAGTAGCTGCTGGCTTATTCTGAAACAAAGTGCAGAAACCGGAGCGGGGAGCGCCCGGTAGCCGGGTACCGCCGTCCGGTGATAATTTATGCCGTAATTAAACCGGTTATTACCGCACCGAGAGTATTGCGCTACAAATACGGCGCCTCGGAAAATAATGCTGATATATTTTAGTTGGAGTTCTTAACGGCTTTGAGTTTCGTTTTTCGAATGCTTATTTAAAGCTAAGTTGGAAAGATTCAGACATTAAATGTAATTATTTTCGTTAATTATTCAGACAGTTGCGATTCCAGTGAGCCGTAGTATATTATATAATACGGGAGTTTTTTCTTCAACGTTTGTCATTGGATAATGGCCGGCGCCGGCATTCGGCCTATTTCCGATTGGCAGCAGTCGCAGCGATGCAAAAGCGCTGTATTTAGAGTAAATGTTGTCTCTACATTCTGCTGAATAATCTACTGTTGACATAGAAAATATTATACATAGTTACGAGCATGAACAATACTGCACCGATATTAATTAATACATACAGAAATTAATTAATTAAACCATATCGTTATTTACAAAGTGAAGTGGCTGTCAGATTGATTGCCGTGCCTACCGCAGCCGGAGTTGGTTCGGAGATTAAATCATCACGAATTATTATCGAGGTTGTTAAATCATAGCCACGGTACAATTGACGACGATTTATGTGTTTGTGAGAGTTGTGATATTAATTGAGAATCGCCCTGTTGACTTTGTGATGGAGTTGGCTTTGCACTTGTTTGCTGCTTACGTAGCATCGGTTGTTAGTGTCAAACCTGAATGACGTCATTAGAGCTTCTCTTGTAAAATAAACCTATTTTCTAGCTTGAACCCCTGTTATGGGCGCTATACTAGAAGTATAATAGCTAGTATTCGTAACTATTTTTAAACGAATGTCTTTGTTCTATTTGAGTGAAACTGTCTCTCTGACCGTCATATTCCTGCAGCGTCCAAGCTTCATATTAAACACACAGTAATTCAAACGCCGCAAAAACAAACGAGAGAAGTCCTCAGCGGTCGAAATTGGTAGTTTGAGGGACGGACTTCAACAAAGACTGGACGAGTAGAGCGGAGAGGAGCGGATATGTTTTTCAATTAACCAATAGGAATGCGTTATTTACACTAAGCCGTCTGGTCCGGAACGAATAACGAGTTCCTATTGGGTATTTAAAAAACTTCTCCTCTCCGCTCCGCTCGTCTCCGCTTTGGTGAAGTCCGGCTCTTAGAGGCAAACGACGAAAATGGCCCACGTCAAAAGGAAAATTTTATGGCAAAGCTCCTATATCAGAATAAAAATATTCGTGAGTAGATCTGAAATGTATCACGAGTACACTTAGGTAGGTTTTTAATTAGTTGATAGTTCTGAGTCAATATTGTGTTTATTGAAACTGTTTTCGGAATATGTATTTACAAAGCTTCTACAAATTAATAGGTTATTCAAAGTCTGGTTTATTTTAGGAACTTAAAACAAATAGTATTTTGAATGATGTACAAGAAATATTGCTTTGTTAAAATCAATCACACACATCAAAACCTCATCATATAGACCTAATTCCATATACTAATATTATTTCACCAATAATATTTACTGCTCTACTCATAGCGAGACTAATCGCCATGAAGCCATAAATCCGATCGGATTTCTTTATAGATTTCGAAACGAAACCGCGTCGATAATAGTTATCTCTTATAACACAATAAAAAGTTAAGCGTTTCTAAACGTCCATCACACAATCAATAAACTGTATATTTATAACAAACACACAAATTTAAATTGCCTCATGCATTATTTATTACAGACAGCCGCTGGATTTGCAACTTGTGTTGTAAGTTGTAAATCTAACTTTCTAAGCTATATTTCATTTTTATGGATATTTATAGACGTTAAATTATTAATATTAATTACATCACAGCTTTTAATGGCTACCCGTCGGTAGTTAAAGGCCTGTTTCTTATAGTAATTGCATCGATCTCCCTTGGAAAACCTGGCACTGCACGCTAAAAGATCATGTAGGAAGGCTTTGGCACTTGTAGGCCCAAAAACTTATTTTCGAGATGAACATCTATTCTCATTTGTCTTTTATGATTTTCATTTTAAGATAAAATAGGCACGTAAAAAGGATGAGTTGTACTAAACCGTGGCTTAGTCATCAACAAGAGATTGACTGGGCGAGGTTGTGTACTAAAATTCGATTTCGTTTGATACCTCTATTATTTTTATGTTTAAGTGCGAATAACTTCAATATATATGCATGTTTCATCGTACTCCAACCCAATGTTGAGAATATCAATAATTAAAACAGAATCCATAGCAGTTTTGTGCGAAGCTTTTCGGAAAATTACGAAACGAATTCGGTCAGAATATTAACAACGTGTTGCAGTTGTTTTACAAAAAACTGCGCGATGAACGAACGATTTAAATAAATAAAATGATAAGTGATGCAACCCGTACACATGTTATTATTTTGAGTAAACACTCGAATAAAGCGAATATTTTCAACGGTAAAATAAAAGTTTATTGATAAAAATGTCAATATTTTTATTTCGCTCACGATTTTTATTTTGTGAAGTTAAATCAATGCATTATTTTAGCCTAAAATTGATGATTTATGCTTCTTATAACTTTATGAAATATGTACCTACCTATATTAAACGAAAACGAAAAAATACGCAACTTTTTTCATAAGCTTTTTCAAGTTTGAGGTGAATACCTGAATATTTTAGTGAATTGCTTTTATTTTATATTTTGCAAAAGCAGTATTCTGGAAAACAGTACTTTAAAAAAATAGGAGTCTTCATGTGATGGTTTTACTGTCCGTTAGCTACTACTAGTCTGATAATAATGTGAGGATTATCATGTTATATGAGGAGGTTTAAAATTGAAAAACCGGCCTATAACTACAAGCCATATACAGGCTGTTATAAAATACCCGCATAATAATCCCTGCCTGAAACGGGAAACATTAACGACGATGATTATTCACCATTCGACACGTATACTTCATTCACTTTCGCGTTTATAACGAGTTTCGTAGTAAAATACAGATGCGTACGATCTTAGCTACCAATCTAACTGACCAGCACATCTAGACCCACCCTGTGTACGGCTGCGCTTCGGATGCAGGGCTCAAGGGAGATTGGTACTTGATTATGCACACGACAAATGAATTATTCACTTTAGTGAAGTTAATTAGTATTCGATTGGTGAGCGAGTACGTGACGAGGTGTGCAATCATGATGGTTCGCGACAATCTATGGCGTTCCCTAAGTAAATAATGTGTTTTTTATGTTAAACCGTTGTGAGCTTTGCTGTATGCGAACTGGCATTAAGAGGGTATTGGCTCACACTCGGCGATACTGTTGCATGTTCAGGGTTTGCGTAGCAAGTGCAGAATAAACTAGTCTTATGTTGTGCTCGGCTGATTCATTTAACTGATATATATGTGCTTGTTTTCTTTTTTAGAAGGCCTTTGGTTTCTTAGGATTTGCTTTAAGAGTATTGTTTACACTCAATTTATTACCTAAGGTTTATAATATGGGTATATGCAAAAATGTATGAACCATTTCCTGCCATTCTTGTTATTTGATCAAACAATTTAATCTGTTGTATTTTAGTACAATTCACTTGTTGGCCAAAGTGACTCATTTTGTTTCCCAACTCTCAGCTCCTTTTTAGTGTAAAATCTTAATACACAAAGCTATCTTAAAACGATTCGCCAGTAATAAGTGTGCATGTTTATAGCGTCATAAATCTGTGCGATATAAACACTACACAGAAACAATTGCGTAGGCAGCACATTTCCAATGCAGACGCAAAACGCACAATATAAATTCAAATATGGCGCGAAAAAGCTTTCATAATGCAAACAATATTACTTTTAACCCGAGATTGTGCAAATGGCGCGGTACCGGCCGGGCGACCGGGCGACCGGGCGCTCGGGCCGACCGGGCGGCCGCAGCCAGACCCACGGATATTTTTTTAATAACACCCCCCACACGCGCGTCTATATGATAATAGAGTCGTAAAAGCTTCCAACGAAATATGTTTAACTAATGCTTGCGAAAACAGATCTTTATTGGAACATTTTAAGACCGTTTTTAATTTTAAAAGAGCCATAGAGTTTTTATCGGCACTTCGTCTGCGGTGGCGAGCGTTGGAGGTCTGTTTCCACGTCTGTTTCTTAAGGACAATAGTGCAGCGCAACAAAAGCACAGCGAGAAATGTTGACTTAGGAAGTGGAGCCGGAGAGCGTCCGAGATAGGGACCACCTACGCTTGGCGACTTGTATAAAGTGCCAGGTTGTCAGAACGAGGGAAATAATGGCGCTTGTCGCGTCCGCGGGTAACGAGCGAGATCGCATCGACGAGATCGAGTGGACGGCAGCACGGTTATGATCGAGCGACGTGTTACTCTATACGACATGCAGCAACATATTTAATGGCCGTCTAAGCTTGCTTTTATGGCGACACAAATCATATCAAATTAATATCCGTCATGTTAAGCATCTACGTATAATGTCTTTCTTAATTAATGTTGAGAAGCTGTGCATATATCTAAACACGTGCGTGGCCTCCTACTGATCAGCGTGGATTTCTCACACTTATAAAGTTTACAAGCCATAAATATAGCAGTAATTAATCCGAGAGCGATTTGATGTCACGTCCAAATAAAATGTGGCGCAGAGGACGAATGAACACGTTCATTAGATTGTCTGGCTGAGATCAGGACTGAAACAAATGATAAAAAGAGAAATGTGACTAAATGTAAATAATTGAGCTCCAAAACCGGTGGATTCAGTTAATCTGTAATCGATTTCTTGTCGTCGCCAACGTGTAGCCAAGTTCGTGACAGATTCAAAATCGATTACGCTCGGTTCGTGCGCTCTCGATACATTAATTGGAACGAAAACACTGCGAGCTTCGACAAATATCTTGAATAAGACGGTGTTATTTTTTTGAGGCGCGGGACATGGCTCGTTAGCCGCCACGCCCGGTGTCAGGCGCCGTCCAGACCTGTCACTATCGACGCATCTCCTCATTACCAGCGATATTGATGGGGAACACCGCGCCATCACCGCGCCGCACAGCCGCCGGCAGCCATATGCATAGCGCTGGAGTTCGCGCCAAAAATAATATGACATTTATCATACGTGTTGATATCGGTTATAAAACGAAGCTCGTCGCAACAGGTGTGTCGTGTAACTTGATATTTAGAAACGTAATAAGCGGGTACGAATGAGAAATGCTCCAACGGATAAAATTGGCAGGATCGCTAGTGACGAAAAAATAAGTTGTTTTTCGTAGAATTGGTAGCGGGGACGTGAGATATTTGTAGTGATAATATTAGTTCTGCATTTCCATGAACCGTGCGCGTTCTGGGAGGGGTTCGCTCGTCACATATTAATTTGTGATAGAGCGACATGTCTACGGTAGGTTACCTATATCATAGTCCAACAGATACATAGAGAGAAATCAATAGTAATGAATCTCTATGAATGCTCTACGCAAACAAAAAACCTCAAGTTACTAATAACATAATTATACAAAATATTTGATAGCCACATATTTTGAACTCATGTAGATTTATGTATGTACTGTAAAAGTAAATATTTATTATGCAAACAAATAGAATATATTTATTTCCAATAAAAGACTTATACACGCTATTATTCCAGGATGTTTTATTTTAGCATGCATTATCCAAAGTGAGTTCTTTATTCGAAAAAAATCACGAAGCTACAATCGCGTGTTCGGAATTCAAATGGGAACAAATCCCAGTCCATTCATTTGACAGGTTTACGTAAGAAGCGATAAAATTGTCGAAGCTATCAATATGGCGACAGTTGAGATTCCGTTTAGTCGCATTTTATTATCAAAACATGTTGAATATTTATTATAGACATCATTGGACTGGAATAAAACCGGTATAATATGTTACGTGCTATTAATATATATTTTCGATTATTTTGGGTGTCATGTAAATTCTAGATAACATTATTTAAAATAAGTATACTGCGCGAAGTTACATCTCTATCAAAAAGATATACTTGAAAAAAAAAAACACAATTTTTAGATAATTATGTATTCATAGATTCATAGTATGAAATAGTAGCCGTAAGCTGTTTTATCCTTTTATCTAAACATAATATTTTCATGTGTACATAAATGACAATATAGTTACTTTTCTTTAACATAGCTTTGATTAAGTTAATTTATTAATCACTTGACATAAATTTCTCGTCCGCGTCGCAACAATATGGACCATTTACATTAACTTCCGCGAAAGCCTCTAGAAATTGAATTGTTACGAGCACAAAGCTTCTCCTCACAATGACGGAGGCGATTCATCAAATTGGCAGGTAAAATGTTTACTTAGGGACAATTACAGTTAAAAGCCCATGCCAAATTCCATCATAAAGGCATCCGAGGCGTGCCGTATCGCCACCGCGTCGTGCCATGAAATTGACTTTGTCACTGCCCATAAATCTTCCCGCCAAACTCGGAAAAAAGATGGCGTCCAGCGAATGCGTTCGGATTCACCCAGCGGATGTTTACACAACAAGCTACGCTCACAATAATCAACGTTTTTTGCGAGTGCCGTATCTTTTGAAACACTTTATTATGGTTTTGGGATTCGCGCGCTTCACAATTTCTTTTGTTTATAATTGTATTGTGTAATGGAGTTGTCAAAACGTTTGAATGTTTTGTTGTCTTTTCTTGTTTCAAAATTAAATATTTGCAGAAATAACTGGAAGAAGTGGTATTTAATTTATTAGAAAGTTAACGTTGTGTTTTGAAAGACGATATCTTAGAACCAACTCGACCGAGATAATCCTGTAACTGTCGCAGAGATCACGAAGTTAACACAGCGAGAGGCAAGCGAGAGATTTAGATATTTGAATAGCTTTGTAACAATAAATCAAGTCATTGCAGCGACGGCGCAGATAGTACTCAGCAGTTTATGTAAAGTGAAATATTAAGGTAATAAAACATAATTGCATTTCATTTATTGCATCGCATGCAAGCTGTTTTAAGGAATACTCAAACATTTCAGCCTGATGTTATCTGTATTTAGCATACGAACGTTAAGGCTGGCACAACATATGCTATTATCGGAAAATTATGATGTTTTTTAGCTGAGCAATGAATGAATTGATATCGGCGGGGAGAGTCGTCGACGCTTGCTTGCTGGAGTGTTGCCAATAAATAGTTGGAAGGCGAAGTTTCCGCGAGTCGGGCCGGCCATAACTCTTGCCCCCGGATGGCAATAAACGTCACGGGACGCACTACCTAGCACTATCAATCCGGTTTTGCATCTAGTATCGCGTGTCTCCATCTCGTCGCCATTTTGTGTCCCGCGCGCCGAAACGACTGTATCTTTATAGAACGGCATGCGTCGCGGAGCCTGAACTTGCTACAAGAGTTACACGGGAAAAGATCCCTGGTTTACTTTTTACTATTTAAAACTCATTTCATCTGGATTCTGTGTCCTCTGTTAAATCTTTATTACTTACAGGCTTCGATTCTCTTACTCTGCTATAAGTTACGAGTAGGTATGGGGGAGTTAAAAATTATTACATGTTCTAAAATCTTCTGATAGCGAATCTTACAAGTTTCATTAAAATATATAAAAACATACCAACCACACAGCTTACTTATCATTTAGCCGAGGTACAGATGAGTGCTCAATTAATAGACGACTTTGAGTAAAATATTACTTAATTCTCAATAGCCTACTTATTTATTTGAAAAAGGTGGACTAATGTTCCATAAGTAGACAAACTTTTCAATATTATGACTTGTGCGCAGATATAATCCGCTTAAAACATTTTTTCTTTTACTTAGTTCAATGGAAATAAGACAAAAGCGAAATAAATGGAACGCGAAAGAAAAAGACAGTGTTGCTACACGAAAAAAATACAAGACGAGGGTTGTCTGGACAAAAAATGGTGCCGTATGGTGAGCGGTCACTGCGGTTGGTTTGTTTAAATTCGTTTTACGATTGCTCGTTGGCGGGTTTATGTAGCTGCGTCGTGGTAAATTTAGCTTAGTAGCGTATCAGGATTTGATTGCAGCCGTAAAATTAGCTAATTAGTAGGTGAGTTTATTAAGCGATTAACTGTTTATATTAGATGTTGCTTAAGTGTTGTAGACAACTCGAATATTTGTTAGGAATCTCGTAAAAATAACTGCCTCAGGGAAGTTTAGTAAAATCTCAGAAATAATTTCTTTGTTTCGTAAAGTATAAAAACTCTATTATCAGACGTCTACTCACAGTTTAAATAACGTAAGCTAATAACTAGGTGTTCAATGGGTGTCTACATGACAAAGCATTTCACCTCAGAAATCTATCACTTTTAACATTCCATAAAATAAAAACAGCACTAACAATTTACAATCGAAAGCTAAAAATACAAACGTCACAAAACATGTCGCCGATGATTTATTTAACGCGATATTTATGTATGGCTGCGACAGGACGTGAATGGTGTCTGTTCCTTTTCGTTTACATTACTTGCTTATTTTACAGATGCAGTTCGCTGCACTTTACCCGCCGCGCAATAAGGTTTAAACTCGTAAAATTGTTGGTATGAGTAAGTTTGTAGTTCATAAGTTAACAAATTTAGGTTTGCATTCGATTTTCGTTTTAAAAATAAGGGCTTACAAGGGAGTCTGTGTGACTGGAGTGTAATGTTAAGTTGGTTTGTTTGGACGTGGTGTGGGTGGGGACAATAGAAGCGCGTGGGCACGCGGGTGCGCTCGCGCAGCCTCGAGTCTCACCTCACTGTTTTTATGACGTACATTATGCATGCAGATTTCATTATAGATTAAAAATTATAAATAGTCGAAACGATCGTAACAACGCCTCGGCAGTGATTGGTGGAGGAGATGGAAGGCTTGTGTGTTTTTTAAATTATGTGTCAGACGTGTGATATTTTATTAATAATGAAGGATACATAAATATTTTGTTAACAATCTATAATTCATTTTATTGGATATGTTTTGAAACAGAACATAGCGTTTGTAGAGTTGATAACAACTCTACAAACGCTACTATTTACAGTTTAGGTACTTTGGCTTCTAACTTTATACTTCTAACTAGACAGAGTCGGTCTTCCTTATTTCAATAGTTGAAGAAATAGCCGTACTAAAGTGTCACCCGGGGTCTGGTTCGTGGGCGTGGGCAATACATTGTGCAGTACTGAACCCGAAATAAAGAGCTTTGACCAAACCGCCTTCAGGTGATAGTGCTGAGACTTCTGACAGAGAATAAAACATAGCGATAAATAACTGAGGTAGGGCTGCACTTAACTTTGTGTGAAATGCGAATATGGACTTTAGGTGTCGTAATAAAACACTAGTTTATTATAAACACATCTCTCGGTTGGAAGACTGCTTTAAGAAAATTATTTTATTATTGATTTACAAGGAGTATTTTTCTTTAAATAAAACCATTAGCTAAAGCCGCCGATACTAGGAACATGCGTCAAGAATGTATTAACCGGAGGAGGACCACCAGAAAGCTCGCAGAGACGCCCCGTGACTCATTCCATACCGTTCACTATTTAGTACAAAATTAACTAATAATGTCATACAGTAAAAACTATTTCCTTTCTGCTGTCAAGTATGTTGGGCAAGCGACGGTGGGAAAGGTTTACCATAATACTGTGTGCATCTGTGCGGCATCAGCAGTGGGTGGCGCAATCCCAACTATTTCTATAACCCAAACAACGCGTCCCCTTCAGAAATCGATTGTCATTGTCACTGGTTGCTGCTCTACTATTGTTTTGGATTTCAAAAGGCTGAGGTTTTAGTCCAGGCAAAACTAGAAATTATTAATCACTACATAAGATATAACATTGATGTACAGTTGGCCATCACAATAATTTTCGAACCTAAGCTTTATTCATCTAAGCACATTGCCTTTACAATCTACATAATTCACTAACAACATAGTTTACATTAGAGTTTTGTTTGTGTAAATAAAAAAAATTGTTAAAGACAATGACTCAATTCGAAGTAATGAGAACCAAAAGAATGACAAGATAACGTCACACAGTACCCCACAGTCCGCATACATTTGTTACATTTAAACGTTTTAAAATATAATGTCCACGCCCGCATCCTCCTCGCAGTTTGAAAACAAAATGTCGTGCGTTGTTTGTTTTTGTTGTTCCTAAACGCATTCGTCACGGTCCCGGGCGACACCACCCTTTCTGACGTGTTTACTCATTGTCCAACTCAGACTTACTCAAGATGCCAGATAATCGAACGAAATCGGATCTTCATGTGGGACTGTTAACGTTACAGTATATTTTGTTAATGTCATGTCGACTTGACAACTTGCGTCCTCTTAAAGTATTGACATTTGTTTAGTTTGCCGGTCTGTCATATTTATTGACTCCTTTTTAGTCGTCCGAATTGTATTTTTATTGTCCCCCATAAACAGATTGTATCTACATTTGTTAATCAATTATCGTTAGGTTATTAATATAAGAATAAAGATCAGGTTTCCGTTGTGAGACTGGTTCCGATGATATTAAAAATGTTTTCTGTAAATTAACGACCCTTGTCACATCTTCAAATATAAGAGGTGACGTGACGATATAACTTGAATAGGTAAAATAATAATGAGGCAACAGTCACATCTTTAGAATTTCCTTACCAAAAAACGTTGGATAAAAACGACGGCTTGAAACAAACGCATCAGTAAATCAAACCGCAGGTTTATAGTCAGGTAGGCGAGTTATTAGTGAAACGTACGGGCCGTTATAAATTTTGTCTGGGCTGGGTGGTAGAGAGGCTAAGTTTAATAGATTCATTTATACCGGGTGTTGTCGGAGGGCGAAGCCTCCAGCCTGCCACTGAGTCACGGAGCGCGGCCGCCGTGTGGACGACCTTGGCGGAAGGTTGCTGAGCATCCATTATACATGCATATCTATGCACGAAGCCTTGGGCCAGTTACGTTAGGCGAATCCAACATTATTGCCTATAAATCTTTGTATTTACTTGAGCTTCTTGGAATGAGAATTATGATTATTAAACCGACAATAGTAGATGATAAATTAAAAAATATTTATTGGGCACCAAAATATCAATGAATATAGGGATAAAACTGGTCCATCTCAAAACCACGATAATATAAATAGAGAAATATACCCTACATAAAAGCCAATACCGATACACAATAATCATATTATACAAAAATACTCATACAAATTGATAGCAGTTAATAGCGAAACCTGTGCTGGCATAAAATTAAACGAAACACAAGCCGTAGTATGGGGTCTATTAGTTTTGCCAGCATTCATTTGCATGCAGATTAAAGTATTCCACGCAGGTATAGTTGGTAGTAACGAGGTGATTTTATTAATTTGCTGCGAGTCACAATCAAAGGTCGCAGTCGCTAACGAGTTGCAAGGGATACCGATAATTGCGTCTACTGTTACACTTACCAACGAAACTATAAATTATAGTCTCGAGTACATTAATGAATAGGCAATGAAGACTCGATTGTCACGTCTCGATGCTCCGTGAAATCAATCACACCTACCTGACACAATTCAATCGGTAATCGTCTCATAGAAACAGTAGCCGGCTTTGAATCACTTGTATTTATAGCCGTGATTGTATTATTCAACAACTCTATTTGCTAACTAGAAACAACACAATGTTCAAAGTACTTACATTTTAAATCACGTTCAGAAATGAGAGCAGTTTCCGATCTGTGAACAAAAATAAACGTATTTTAATGAAGCATCGTTACGCTTTGATATTTTATGTAATATTTGGCGCTATCAAGTTATGCAGGTTCGCCGCAGGAGGCCGATGCTAAATTGAATGAAATAATGCAGTGGGATTTGTTTCGGATTATAATGGGACTATAATGTTTTATAGAGCTATTCAGAAAACATGAAATATAATAACTGTTTTTGAGTTTATGCGGCCTACAGTTATTTAATACTACCGTATTAACGTAGGTATGTATCACAAAATATTACGTTGGTTACGAATGGGTGTTAATTAACATAAAATAATATGTTTAATGCATGATCCTACTTAGTTTATATCTTATAGATCATGATTTCAATTAATCTATGCATATAAACAGGTTAATTTCAAAGTCACAGTTATTTATTGTTTTACGCAACAACAACTTCATTTAAAAACAATTGTAAGCAAATCATTTAAGCCCAACTCTGTTTATCGCCACTCAGCGCAAATTCATCGAGCTTGTTCTTGTATTTCCAATCCCTTTGAAACTTTATCCTGAAGTGATTAAATTATCGTAAAACACGAATATCAAATGGTTATTGTATAAATTCCTAAACGTATACTTTATCGTTGTGATTCTAAGTGCGTCGTTCGACTTCGAAAACATAATTTTTAAAGGCCCTCCATTATCCCCCCGGCCCGAGCAGCTGTCCCGCAGCGGGAAGCCATTTTTTCGACCATAAATATCAATTCTCACAATCCAACAAAACGCATTCGTATTTATTTAGGCGTCACAAGTCGTGGTGTCTCGCAGGGCACGCATTTGGGACCACTTCCTTTTCCTTTTGCAAATAATCTATTATGCTCGTGAATGAGTCGTAAAGGTGTGATTTATAATGTATTTAACTCGTAATGTTGCTTTATTTATTGTTTGAAATTTAAACAATTATATGTTGCCAACTAAAGTGTGCGCGTGAATGTAAACCGAGTAAAAAGTGTGAAGTCGTAAAACGTTGGATCATTTGATTCTGTATTTAGCACGAGATATCTTGCTCACAATTTACGACAACATTTAATTAAAGAAGTACAGTACATACAATAAAAACAAATGCGAAGGTCCAAGATGAATCATAAGATAAAATTTCATTGTTTGAACTCAGCTAGCAGGATTTGAAACTAACTACGACAGTTCTAAAGTACATAATATTAATGACTTAATTAGTTAAAGTTTAAGTGTCGGCCAGACTAGTTGAAATGGTCGGAGTGGTAAGTAATTGGTCGAGTAAAGCCGACTATCGGACCGATTCCGAACACTTAGCTGTGCCAACACAATTAGGATTAAATCTATTGGATGGCTCTCAGAAATTGTCTTAGTGATTTCAACTTTATAAACTTAATTTGAATCACTTTGGTAATGTTATTGATGTTGCCGATTAATACTTGTCTTGTGGGTCTTCGAAAAGTCTACTGCTTGCTTAATAAGAATGTTTTGTTTTTGCTCAGTACTTATGTATGATGTTCTATTGTTGAAGATTATGGCTACATATTATATGAATTTATATTCTTATTAAATTTGTGATATTGTCTATTCATTTA
This sequence comes from Autographa gamma, assembly GCA_905146925.1. Classification (NCBI taxonomy): domain Eukaryota; kingdom Metazoa; phylum Arthropoda; class Insecta; order Lepidoptera; family Noctuidae; genus Autographa; species Autographa gamma. Next base: position 11,577,375 of record LR989862.1, read on the forward strand.
CTGTTATTAACTAAAGTTTAGTTGCCGCAGACAGGATTTTATCAAGCTTAAACAATTATTATGTTGTCGCAGTTAAAGCCAATAAGATAGAATGCTGAATATTTTAAATACAAGTTATCGCTTGGTATTTAGCTCTCGTAGCGGACGTGTTATAATAAGATGAATGTTTTGAAAACATAATTGTTTCGTTTTGAATTCCAGTCTCGAGTTCTCGGTGTCTCCTTATCAATGAGACAGTGTAGTTAGGTAGCTTCATTGCCTTAATGTTTTAGTAATGAGTTTAATGGTTTTACTAGTTAGTTAATCTTTATTGGTTTATTTATGAGTTTAACATACATTTGAAACTATTTGATTGTCAACAAGTAATAGGACACCTTTATTTGAAGTTATAATAGCTACAATTTTGTTCTGATGAATCAATAGCGTGCCTAGCAGCAACAGCGAAATGAGTCAGTAATTTCGTACACGATCTATTCATCTAGCCTATTTATATATTTGTTTTAAAAACCGCAAAATTAACTTGAATAAATATTTTTTTTTAACGTTAACCAATTGGAACGTCAAGGATCATTAAAGATATTTTACGAGGGAGTTATTTATAAGATGTAAGTCAAGCGAGGTGTAAGGTTACCGACTATCGAGTGTGATAAGGTTCATGTTACACTTTATGTACAATGTCAATACAAGATACAAATACATTTATAAATATATAATACCTTTCCCAACAAACTGTCAATAATTTGTTTTTTCGTATAGTTGAAAAACTTTAGATGAGATTTTGATATTTGTACAGAACAACAATATAGTTATGCCGATATTTGTTGCAAGGCTGTATCAGAATTTTGAGGAAGCTCCCTTTATATATTAGTTTCTGTAATGAGGAGATAAGTTTCGAAGAAAAGAATAGAAACAAAGTAACAATCGCCGGAGAAGCAAATATTTATTGGAGACAAGCAAAGACGTCTTTCACTTATCAAGTGTTTTGACCTGCTGATACACTAGCGCTATCTGCAGTATGTAGGTCTCTGTATGCACTAGGTACGCTAGCAGACGGTGACGCGCTATCTGAGGTCGCCGGCGCCTCATTGATAACGCAAACAATCTACGTATAATGTACGATGCTCACAGATTTATGGAAAGGACTCTGAACATTTCTGACAGATTTAGGGCTGTGAGAAAATGTAAGTGTTCGCTATTTAGCATTCCGCGCGAGTTTGCACCGGACAGCGACAGGCGACGGAACTTAGGAAGAGATTGACAAGGAATTTGTCACTGCCTGACATTTTGTAAGTAGAACAAAAAAGTAATTGAAATACGGGGAAATGCTTTGGAGGATACGACGTGTTGCAAAATAACTTTTCAATTGTTTTTGTCTGATAAATGTTTAAGGTTTTAAAACAAGTGAATTTATTTTTAAATGTACCTAGAAGCTAGAGATTAAATATCCCTACTGAGTTAATAATTCGACCCTTTGTCAGTGTTTTAAAGTTTCGACGATGAGCTTGATGTAGGGCAAAAATAAAATAAAGCAAGCTCAAAACTTGTGTAAAGCAATATTTAAATCTTATAACTTGATAAATAAATCTACTAGACTACGGGCCCATGAACAAAATCGATGGGTCATATGAACCACCAGGTGACGTATATAGGACGATAGAAGAGCATAAAATAATAAGATTCAGCACTATGCCGTCACTTGTGATCAGTCCAACTGGGTGCTGGTGAGCATTCAAAAGTGCAGCTAGAGTAAGTACATTTTGGTCATTTATTTCTGTACGGCATTGTTACCATCGAATAGATCCATGAAAAATAATAAGAAAGCACGCAGTGCCGTACAAAAATGGTGGTCCAAAAAGTTGGTATTTTAGTTTTACTTTCTGTCAATTTCCAGGGTAAATTTGGTCATTTGATTCTGTACGGCGTCAGTTTCATACTGTTTCAATACAGCTTCTTATCCATTATTCCGCAACGCCGTACAAACGAACAAAAATCTTTGAACAAGGGGAAAAAATCGAGTGTTGCAACCCGCCTTCATTCCGTGGTCCGAGGGGTGATTTGAACAACATCAAATTATTTATTTTGAAAGTATATCATGCATAGATAATATTTTTTAGATAATGGATTCGTCTATCGTCCTATATACGTCACCTGGTGGTTCATATGACCCATCGATTTTGTTCATGGGCCCGTAGTCTATACGAACGTGAGAGACACGACATTTTTTTAAATTGATGAAGCGAGTGTAAATACAAGATCTTAAAGAAACGAGCACAACTTATCAGTCAATGTTTACAAACATTTGGACACTCCAAATTGGCGTCTGACAGCAAAGCAACTGCTATGCAATTAGTCGCAGTCGCAGTCGCATGACGCAACCGACCCGCTAACGACCCGTCGCTTGACTCAGATTAAATCAACTGATTAGGAACTAATTCTGTCACCGACCTCAGGATTACTAGCTTTGTATTATTCTAAACATTAACAATACCCAAAACAATTGAAACTCAACTTTGTGCTTCCTGGATTAAGACAGATTTTCGGTTGTAAATTGATTTCCAACTTCTGGTTTCTTAGACTCTAGTCTACAGTCTAAATCAAGACTTGTGTGTATGCACATAGAGTTTATTTCGTTTTGGATGATTGTGATGTAGGGAATGTCTTGGGTAGACTAAGGTGTTGAAACCTAAACGTGTGACAAGAGTCAGTTGAGTATGTTGTATAATGTCGTTTGTGGAAATGTGTATGGAGTTAAACAAACTGTAGTATTTCAAGAGATTGTATTGCGCAGAAACTATGCGTTGGAGGTCTTTTTGATTTTGATGCACTACACATAAGCTAGGCAAAAAGTAGATTCAAGCAGTTTTTTGCAATAGTATGTAACAGGAAATTGATTGTTTCTAGAATAAAGTATTTACCTTTCCTCTGATATTTTTGTCAACTTAACTTACTACTACTACTTACATGTAAGTAAATAATACGAAGATTAGACGACCGAGTGCAAGTTACCTGAACTAATTCAGTGGGCGTGGGCGTGGGCTCGGCGCATGTAATTAGAGGTGTACCTCGAGAGGCTCATTGCTCATTAATATTCTCGTAATTGAGCCTCCGCTTTCCTACTATTTCTAATTAATGTCTCCGGCTTACGCTATCGAACTTTAATTATGTATTTGTGACTTAATTAAGATAGATCCTGAAGAAAAACGCCCGGCTTAATTGTTTTCTGAGACAATTGTTTAGAGGCGAGGAAGGAAAGGAATACGTGTTTTGGTTTTCTTTGTTGGTTTTATTTACAGTATATTAAGGTCTCTTAGGACTACAAATAATAATTGAACAATTGTATTTTGGATTGAGTTGTTTTTCTTTTTTATAATATTTCAAAGGATAAACTTAACAAGGATTCTAACATACACAGTCTACGAGAACGCAAAAGATTTCTTTGCACAACTTTCCCTGAGCCAACGCAGGCTCGGTTACGAAATCAGACAAGTTTTATCACACTACTACGTAAAGTTTAATTTTACTACTTTGTATCCAGTCAGCAGTTAAATCTTAAACTCCACATGAAATAATTTGTTTTAAATAATAATGTGTAATGTATACCGTTAACGTAACCGTCAAAACAGTTACAAGCTGTCTTTTATAGCAGCTTAAATTTCTAGCTACCACAGTTTCGAAATCAAAATGGTTCTTAAAACCCAAGTAGATATCGATATTTTTATACCTTATCGATACATGTAAGTGTAATAAAACGAATAAACATTTAACTGCACTGTCAAAACAACGGGACGGGCTTAAAAACAAAATGATGAGCAATAAAAACTCCAGCGCAGCCGATTGAATGTCGATATTATCGTGAGATCGATGCTCGTACTACTGGACATCACTGGGTGTCACATTACGATAAACACACGGCACGAAAAATACGACTGCATCAACAAATGAGCAATACATTGCTGCTTTTTAATCGTTCTTTGTAATCATTATGGAACAAAAAGCGGTTATAGTAGTTGCAGTGAGCTTTTAGGCGATAGCATCGGCGGCCGCATGGTGCGGTTTTAATGTTTTTTTAGTGTGTAGGTTAGACATTAGTCAGTGGGTTGTCGCTATATATCAAGCGATAGCATCGCTCCGTCTGTGCCGCGTGTATTTTTTATTAATATTTTTATATTAGTTAACTGACGTTTTTCTATGTGGCTTGATTCATTGTTACTGCCTTTTCCGCCTGCTTTGTCTTAATTAATTATGTTAACAAGATGTTTTTTTAACTACAGGTAGAATGTAAAATATTATGTTTCTTTAAAGGGTAAATTAATTCTATGTTTAAATAACCGTGAAGATTTCGGTAAAAGCCGATGTAAGTACCTTCTTAAATGTAATTTATATTTTTATAAGTTGCCACTTAAGGAAATAAACATTTTATGTGTTGAAACTGAAAGTCGACACCCAGTGTATGAAGACTTTCTCAGTGATTTTTGTGGTTAATAATATTACTGTGTAGGTATACATTTTATAAGGAAGCTCTACCAACTATTTGAGAATTGAAAATATTACCTATTCACCTTAAATTAACTTAACTATTCAATATGCATGAGAACCTACAGATCATAAAATCATTTAAGCTAAGTATGATCAGAACTAACATAAAAGTCTGTCTAAAAGCTAAGTCTAGACGTCACAACTCACAAAGAGACAAGCTTACATCGCATTACATCGGCGTATGAATGCTCGTAATTAGGCAAAACATTTGGCTCGTTTTTATCATTAGAGTCTCTCAAACTAATGAGCTTCTAGTTATTAAACTGGCCCTTTCATACGCCCTTTATGGAGGACTTACGGTAGGGCTGTCAGCCATGTAGTGTTGCTCATGTGGACGAGGACGCTTACTGAAAATACGCTGAGTATTTAATTAATTAAACACTTATTTTTGATAACAGAATTATAATGTAAGTCATGTCTGACACATTTGATTACTAACAACCAGAAATTGCTGAAGCATCTTGCTGAAATACCTAATGGAATTTATATAAAAGTCCCTCTTTTTCAAGAGCAAAATAATCAACGCTTAAATACCGTAACTATTTATACATCTTAACAATGAAACACGAAATAAGTGTGTTAATTTTAAATCGAAAGTAGGAACCGCTTTATTAAACCGCCACTGAAGAAAATTTTCAAATAAATTAGTTTCTGTAAATCATCTAGTCTTAGCTTGCCAGCCCTAGCTAGGTTTAGATCTAAAGAGAATTTTATTTTAACTCAAGCCGGTGTCGGTCTTGCCCCGCGCCGGCCCCGCGTCGGCCACGTCTCGGTAACGTCGCGTCGCCGGAGCGCTGATAACTTACTTCTTAAACCTTCATTAATAGTTTTAAAAGATTTTCTTAATCTTATGTTATAGAACGTGAAAATTAAGGTAATGGCTTTGCTCAGAGGAATAATTGCTCCTTGCTTCAATTAGTGCACATTCGGCGAATTTCCTTTTTTAAGACAAGAAGTGGTAGAATTTTGAATAAACGTTTTTGAGATGTACACTAATGGACAGGTAGAAAAATACATTTTCTACTATTCGTATGTTTATTTCAAATAAATCTGGGTGAACATTGCTACATCAACAACAACCTGACCACAAGTAAATAATTCTAGTAGCCGCCAATATCTCCAGGTGCGACAACTGAAACTTTCGACTACACATTTCCTATAAACAAAGATATCATCGGCCGCGATAACGCACTAGAACTAGTATCAAATAGTTTTATTGCATAGGAAATGCACGGGAGAGTGTAGATAGTGGCACGCGACAGTGGCGGTGCGGCGTGAATCATGGCGGACTATCCAGTAGAGCTACCGGTCACAGCTTAGATCGTCTTATGTTTTGCTATTCAATATTGCTTGTCGATAAGAGTACAAGTAAGATAGTGTCGAGCTGTGAGTTTGATTTGCGCAACAATGTGTTAATTTGAGAGGACAATTCTCTTAAACAAACAGTTTGTAAATCAATTCTCAGCTTAATAAATAAAATGGCGTTTCGAATGTAATTTGTGTATTTGTTAATTAAATACCTGAAAAGTATCTATTGGCTACACGTATTAAGTCTTGCTAACATTTTCCGATGTTAATAGCTGTACCATTCTCCTACTTAGTGATTACAATGTTATCAGCCTAATATTTGTCTTCGGATTAATCTTTCGTGAGAAATAGCGAGGACACAGGATATGCGGGCGGTAATTACAGAAACCATTATCACATAAACACAGTTACCCTTATATTAGCTCTCACCAACCCAATAACGTATCAGAGATAAAATCTTAGATAGCAACCCAACCCGTTGGCTCGCGTCATTTCCTAGCCATTATCCAGTTTGTCCCACAATTCACGGAACGAAACAATTCAATAACAAACCAACAATATGGACATAAATAGATATCCGTTTAACTTAGCATTCAAGTAAGGCGTGTGCTGCAATTACGGCGCTATTGTAGCCAACGCGAATTGCATAAGCATTCCTGACTAACATATATTGCATTGTGGGGGCTATTTTTAGGGCATGGAGTGTGGAAAGTGGATACTTCCTATACCGACACGATCGTGATTCATCAGCGAATGGGAACGGTGAGTGCTAGGTAAGTGAGGCGGACTATGTTGTGTAATACTCGATTATATACTTAACTAGCGGCCCGCCCCGGCTTTGCTCGGGTCCAGCGCTGATACCGAATATTACACAATCATAAAGTTCTGTAGGGCGAAGCACAGCCTTAGAAGCATTTTTTGGTATAGGCACGCGCCCCCCGGCCCTCGCGCGGCCCTCCGGCCGGTATCGCCGCAACCGCTATGTCCCTGCATTTTAAATCTGTAATATCTTCGAAAATATTCATTTAAATTACATGCTGTAAAAGGCAATATTGATCTATATTACATGCACAATTTTTTGAAGGTACTTAATAGGATAAGGATTAATGCTGTATTGCTTAAAATCGTCTTTTTGTGAATAAGTAATAAATAAAGGATAAAAAATGGTTATTGTGGGTTACCCTCAAGAGATAGACATATGCCATCGCTGACTTTTTTGTAGACCTTTTTAAGGTGAACAATACTGTAGTACATTATTTTGATCTATCTCGTATGGTTCGGCCAGCGTTTGCAATGTAAGCGCAAAAAAATGGGTTTAATTTAAAAACCTCTAAAATTATCTATGTTTCTCTACTATATTATGCATGTATTATATATAAAAACCTTTCTTATGAATCACCCTATCTACTAAAAAAAACCGCATCAAAATCCGTTGCGTAGTTTAAAAGATTTAAGCATACATAGGGACAGACAGCGGTAAGCGACTTTGTTTTATACTATGTAGTGATAGTGATGATGATGATAGTGATAGTGATAGTGATAGTGATACCGTGTGGAGCACTTAGACTTCCATTAAATCGATTATGTGGAAACTGATCCAGTAAATCCGAACAATTCAGAACAAAAACGGTTTGTAGAAAAGGATCAGTTCATTAGATCATCCCATAAATAATTCTAATAATTAATTTAGCAGCAAGATGTTCTGACACCGCTACCTGAACATAGGTCAATGTTTATAACGAGCTGTCAGCACAAAACACGGGGTTTGGTTTGGTAAATAAGTATCGATTTATGTAGAGATCGATAAGGCCTTGCTTACGGCACCCTGATTTATATTCACTGAGCCTCCCAACATTCGAACATTTAGTTTTTTTGCGCAGTAAGTGACTTCGTAGGTGTGGGTATGAAATAGACAAGGTGTAATCCGAACACTACATGTTTGTCAAATTAGGAACACATAGATTATCCAGGTGTTAGAAATCTACTTGCTTTGCTCTTTAATTGTAGCGCTATTTTCCGTTTCTCTTCTAAGTAGTTTCTGAGCATCCACAAATCTGTAAATACCATGACGTAATTATTTTTTTCAAACCTACTCTGATTACGTCAGATGTTTTCGTCCTGACACAAATATTTTATTTCATGTTGTACTTGTATAAGAAAAGTTTTCCAACTTTAACTTGTGTGATTCATACTCTATCGCAGTGTTTGCGTGAAGGACACTCAGCAACCTTCGCAAGTTGTCGACGCGGCAGACGCTGAACGTTCGGTGACGGCTCCAATAAGATAAACTGATATCCTTCCACAGCCTCCCATCGCTTTCCTGTTTGTTGGGACTTGGGAGGAGGAACTGCTTAAGTCATGATCATCTTGGACTCATTTTCAATAGTTTAGAACGTTTATTCTCGATCCATGTTTAACGGATAGGGACTCTTTCTTAGCCAATGTTCAGCTTTTTTTCATTCTATCCTGTTTCCTTATTAGTTACGGTTAATTAGTGACGATAATTTGTGATGTCATAGTTTGATTTTCAGAATACTAAGCCAAGTAATAATAAATCAATATGTATGAGTAATATCAAAGTATTTGCTAGTTCCTCCAACCCATCCCATTCTTTACAATTCCGCGTGTCTGGTTTATCTATTGCTCACTTGATATAAAAGCGCGCATATTATCACATCGCGACACACGCTCGTCTAGACTGCCTCGCAATGCGCCGTACGTCTTGCCGATTGCCGGAGAATTCTGCAGGGAAATGCAAATTACAATGCAGGCTTCTCAGTTAATGCCAATAACTAATACTGTAAATTTTCGACGAGGCGTGTTTGAAGATAAATTTATTTTCAAACAAAGACAAATACAAAGTTGATGGCAGATGCTAACGATTCGCACAGAAACCATTTCGAAGAATAACATCAACATCCTTTTAACAGAACAAATAATCACAAATTTGTTATCAGTCACGTTTATCGCCAAACTTTTAATCCGGATGTGACAAAAAGGGCAAGGGATGGAGTGTGGTCACAACTAGTCACAAGTCAAACACGGATAGAGGCGATACGAACGGACCTGATAATCTGGGGGCGCAAAAAATGGTCGAAAAACTGTCGACGATAAGGATGCCTTCACTGATCACTTGTGACGGGATTATGTTGTAGTATTATTATGTTTGAATGTCAATGTCAAGACCCGATTATCGAAATCATAAATTAAGCTTTATGAGTTTCGAGGCAATTTGAATGTTAAGTTTTCTGTAAGTGATTTGAGTGTTGGATTACATTTTGAAATAAAGCATTTAACGACTGTTGTACAAAATTAGGTCTAGTGTGTTGTCTTTGTTTCAGACATTAAGGAAAATTTTAAAATAATAGTAATGGGCAAGGGGTTAAATCTCTTTTATTGTATAGTCTAACCCGTGCGATAATTCAAACTGTCAATCATTGCATTTCAAATTAAAAGCAAAATTTAAGTAGGTAACAATGTCATCGTTCAAACACAATTCACGAATATCTAAAATACGCTTAAATATTTAACAGAATCACACACAACAGATCTCAAATCGCTTTATCTTTCAGGTAAGGTCGAATGTGTCAAATATTTTGACATACAAAGCTTTCGCCTGTCCCTTGACAATCGGTGACATTTCTATTGTCAAACGAATAGTTTTGACATTCCTTTGTTGACACTATAGATGTAGATAATATTGTGCCTGTAGAGACTTGTAATGCCAGCATTGTGTGTTGTGGATGTGCTTTTGGAAGAAAGGGACCAATTAAGTATGTTTGTTATACATATTTACATTATTAATTAAATAGTAAGTATACCGAAAAACAGTAAGTTAGTAGAGAATAATTTGTTGGGTACTATGTCAACGGTATTAGTAAGTACTTTGGGAAACATGGTGTAGAAGATTTTTATTCTTTGAATTCTCAATGATCCGGTGCTAAGTTATAAAAGAGATTCATGGTAAAAAAACATACACGTACCTTTGGATCTCATGTAAAGTACACAATTACGAGCAGCCTTCATATGTCATTGCAATGCTAATTAAAAACAAACTTAAAATCGTAATCCTGCAAATATGAGATGTATGAGCAACATAGTTTGTTATAGGTTACTATGGCCTCAAAGTGCCTCAAACCGCATGTATCTGTTACATATCGCAGTTTGCTTAACATTTGCATTTTCACTTACATCAATATATGGGTATTTTTTCTCATGATGTTGTAAATTTCCAGTCATGAGAAATGTTTACATTTGCTGGCTTGAATAATACCGCTGCCAAGGTAAACTTTTGAAGTCATTTGACTTGCCGAAACGCTGTCACCACTCAATTGTATGACAATATTTTATAAATTCCTAAAAATATCCGTACCTAAACATTAACAGATCTCTAAAGTCACTTTCAAGAAATCCTATCAAAACAAGACAAATGACGAACATATTCTATCAACAGGTGCCATAAAATACACACAAGTCAAACACGTCAATTACTACAGCCTTACCTTACCAGTAATTAAAGAGTAACATCCTTCCTATCAAAGTGCCGCCTGACCTCAAACTTGCCTGAGCTATCAAAGACATCGATCTACCCAATACCACGCACACGACAGAATGGATCGCAATTAAACTACATTTACACGCACTTTTATCGATTCCTATCGACTATTTACATTGATTAGAAAAGGTCAGAAGGTTAACAAGGCAATTAAACTAAACTAAATAATTGCGTCGCACTTCACAATATACATAAACTTAAACTAATTTATTTCTAATCGCTTATTCTAATTATGAACTTCTAATTAAATTCTTGTCAAATACAGGTCAGGTATTTGTTGTAAGAAAAAAATAGGTCTATTCTGTGAATAAGCTAAAAATGTAAAGATAATCGCTAAACATAAGCTGACCTTCTTAAATCCTTATCAGTTAAAGACATTCCCTCAAGGCCCTTAAATGAATATCGAATATTTGAAAGAAAATAATCCCTTATACGACTTCTTCGACGTCTTTTGTTTTCATTGATAATTGTGCAGAAATGTGTTAACACAAAAATGTTCTGTCTATGTTTGAGAAGTTGTATGAAGTGAAACTTCTATTATTTTATTACTTAGTGTTAAATACAAGACATTTACATTGCTAATTGATACAATTGTCTCAGATTGATGGCACACGTTTTAGATAATTAGTAAAACAAGTTTGTTCCACGCTTAGAATCGATGAATACAATTAATATGCTAATCTTGTTGCGAAGAAATGTTTGCAAATTACATTTTATTAGAAAGTTATTTATAGTTCGGTTTTATTAGCTTTGATTGAACCGGTATTAATTAACTTATTATTCTATGGAGTGGGTGTTGTGATAATTGAAATGAAATGAAATGAAATAGTTTATTCTTGTAAGTAGGACTATATAAATCACTTTTACAATGTCTTCCTAAGCTAGATGAAGTCGACATTTCCTAACTGACTACCCTGAGAAGAAATGTCGAAACAAACTCGGGGGTCTTAGTCTCTTTTATAGTCCATATAATACAATTATATATTAATAAATTGGTGTAAACAAATGCAGAGTATTTACTGGACTGGTCTTTGGAAGAAAGAACCAGATCGATCTGAGCAAGCCTGTGCCAGCAGACGGCAAGCATGCCCCGAATAGCACATGCAGCTCAACCATTTTTGAGGGAGCTGCACAACCCGGTACACAACAATACCGCCAGTGGCACCACAAAAATATGTGGGGCAACAACTCACTCAGATCGCCAGCCCAATAATAACTATAGACTAAAATGTATCAAATTATAAATCAAGCAAAAGAGTTAATGATATACCTGCATAATGTTTACACTTACAATGGATACAAAATACACCTTAAAGCAAGGAAAAAATAATGAAATTGAAAAATATAATAGTAATATAAACATTATTCACTTGGCATGTCAAAGTGTAAAATATTGTATGCAAAAGCACAAAACATGTCAGTATTGTAGAAAAGGAAAAAATGAATATGCACTAAGCACAAAACATGTCAAAAATGTAGAGAAAAAAAAAATGTAAAAAATGAATATGCACTAAGCACAAACATGTCAATAGAATACAATAAAATGCATATGCAAAAGCACAAGACATGTCAGATTGTAAATATGTACAACATGCAAAAAAAAAAAAAAAAAGTGAAAGACAGCTTAAAAAAAACACAAGCGATAGCTGTATAAGCGAGCAGCTCAATCCCAGGCGTTTCTATCATTTAAATAATCGGATATCCTGTAATATCCTTTAGTTAATAATTTTGATTTAATAAAAAATTTAAATTTCTTAAGGGGAAGTTTACGAACATCCATAGGAAGTTTATTGTAAAAGCGTATACATTGACCCATGAACGAGTTGCTTATTCTATGGAGGCGAGTAGCATGAACTGTTAAATTATTTTTGTTCCTAGTATTTCGGGAGTGAACATCAGACAATTTGACAAAATCAGGTTCGTTTTTGTAAACATAAAGTAAATTTTCAAAAATATACTGTGAAGTTACAGTCAGAATGTTTATCTCTTTGAATTTCTCTCGGCGAGAAACTCTAGGCCCTAGGTTGTATGTAGCGCGGACAGCTCTTTTTTGTAATAAGAAGATTGTATTAATATCCGCACAGTTTCCCCAAAGGAGAATGCCGTATGTCATCAAGCTATGAAAATAACTGAAATAAACAATTCTGGCTGTATCCACATCAGTAATTTGTCTAATTTTCTTTACAGCATAAGCAGCTGAACTTAGCCTTCCAGACAATTTGTTAATGTGTGGGCCCCACTGTAGTTTGGCGTCAACAGTAATGCCAAGAAAAACAGTTGACTCAACAGGGTCCAACTCTACTCCATTCAGTTGTACATTGGTGCTTAACTGCCTCACATTAGGCGTAGAAAATTTTATTAATTTAGTTTTACTTGAGTTCAAAAGCAGATTATTAACATTAAACCAATGGACAACCTTAGATAAAGCCAAATTAACTTGGTCAAAATTATCAAGTTGACGCTTTACTTTAAAAACAAGCGAAGTGTCATCCGCAAATAATAGGATTTTGTGATCATCCCTTACACAAAAAGGTAAATCATTGATATAGATAAGGAATAAGAAAGGACCTAGAATTGAACCCTGCGGAACACCCATAGTTACCACAGATCCTTTTGATTTTTTGCCATTAATATCTACTCTTTGTATTCTATTGTCTAAATATGAACTGAGAAGTCTAAGAGCCTTATTTCTAATGCCATAGTGGTGTAGTTTCTTGATAAGTGTGTCATGGCAAACACAGTCAAAAGCTTTGGACAATTCACAGAATATGCCTAAAGCATCCTGTGAATTCTCCCAATTAATTAATTAATTAATTATGGTTTGCTATTTAAGTTATGTGTATCAAACTTATAATAACAAAATGATAATGGCATTATAATCCCCATCCTTGTATACAACGAAACAAGTAAAAGTTTTAAGTGCACTCATTTGTTTTGCCTTTTTACTGACATTTCTTTTGAACATTTTTTCCGTCATATTATCTAGTGAAAGTTTACTTCGTTATTGGACTATTTTAAACTCCTTTTGGTTGTACATCAAGAGATTCTCATACAAGAAAAATGTTCTTGAACTTAAAAAAATAATGTAATCTTTTCTTTCGTATTTCTGCATTGTAGCATTTTTTAATGTTGTGGATATGAATAGCTACAATTTATTACATCAAGATAGTTGTAGAGGTCAGTGAGTTATAGCGGAGGTTTAAATAAAAATGTTTTAGTTACATGTGCAGTGAGCAGCCCGCACCGGCGACCGATACTCTCGCCAGATATGCAAGCTCACAACGACCACTGTATACAGCCTCCCAGACATAGAGTATGTAGATCACAGAATTATATGATTTTAGATAACGTGATTGTATTTTTTTAGTTTTTAGGTATAAGAATATAAAAGAAATAAAAAAATAGTTTTGCAATCAATTAAGTTTGATAGACGAAAGGTAACAGGCTAAGATTAAGTTACGACATGAAAAGAAAGAAATTATGTTATGATAACTACTCTAATAAGTCTTTTTAAAAGAACACCAGAAAACTTCAAATTACCCCTGTGAAAACGACTTCAGCAATAACTTCTTTTTATTTTAGTCTTCAAAGATTTACTGTGCACAACAAAAGTGACGAAGAAATTAACATTCTGATCCAAAAGTCAAAGAATATTGCAATCTTTACATAATCATATCTGTCCAGTCTGTTTCCATGTCTGTTGATCTTTGGCTATCAGTGCGAGAGCATCAGGTCGCAGCTCCTGGGGGCAGCATTAAGATGCAGATAGCAGCTGACCGAGTGAACGACAGCCAGTGAGCTTCGCAATCATTCACTGTTTCGCCAAACTACCTCCGATGAATGAGGAGAAACTACTGTTGCCTTGAGTTGCGTATTTTTTTAAGTTGTATCTTATCTTAATTAGCTTGTTTGCAGATATGTTTATGTTTGTAACTCAATCACGAGTGGTTGAATGAGTTTTAAATGTTATATAAACATAAGTAAAATATACGTCATTGATTGGTTATTTGGATGTAAGAGTTTTCTGTTAAAAAATATGTATTTCGAGCAAATTGAACTACATGGAAAATAATATAAATATATTTATAGTTTACATAATAGATTTATCTAAAGAGTCTAAAAGCCTAATACTTTTTATATGATTGCTTGTTTTAAATTTTAGAAGAATTTGGGTACCTAGTATTCATTTCAATAACAAGCATTTAAATTACTACAATGTTTTCGTCGCGACCTATTCCATTGAATTAATGCAAGCCATAAAAAGCTTTCACGTAGATCCTTATCTAGCTTGACCTGTTCTAAGCAGACCTCTAATAGCCTACAAGAGATAACATCTCAAGATATAGGAGGATGCAGACAATGTCATTACATTTACAAAGACTTACAGATACTCTCCAGTAATGTAATACGTCGTAACTTTATCAATAGGACTTGTAGATGTCTCGTGCGCATGCGCAGTGCAATGATGATGATACCTAATGTGTGGCTATGGATTGACTACGGATCTAATCGGCTTGAGTTAGTGGTGACTATCCGGAATTGGATAAGGAATATTCATATAGTTATTACATAGATATTAAGTACCGAACATAACAAAGCGATTCTATGAAAACCGGCAAAATTTCTAGAAACGAAATATTGGTATCCAAAATTTTACATTAATTTGATATCATTTCAGCTCAAACAATTATGTACAATATTAGTTAATATTTTCCTGAAAAAGAACCACGGCATTTAAATTCCATTCCCAATAAGACCGCAGCTACACGTGCGACATTGTGCGACTTTAAGTCGAGTCGTCACCGAGTTCTTAACATGTCGCAGTCGTGAACATGTGTCGTCGAAGTAATCCGATTACTTTCTTTCCAACTTCCCTATAATTGTGCCTTTCACAAGTCGAACGAATATTTTTACGTCAGACGGATTTATTTCCTTTGACTTGATGGCGTTATTGATATGAACGTTTTGTGAGGTTATGTAATGCGGTAAAGTAGGATTGTGAATGGCGATGCTAAAGGTCGCAGTTAAATGGTTGTGATAAGTAATCTTATTATGAATGAATGTTATTGCAATGTTTATGTTATGTGAATCAATGGCGATGATTTTCCTTTTTTTTTTGCTTGCTGATATGTTGAGTTTAGGTTAAATGTTTGTTTTCAGGCATAAGCATATTTTTGTTACGTAGCATTATAGAAACAAGTTTACAAAAAAAATGTGATTTAACTTTTTAAAATAGAACCTAAGATAATAGAGCTAAGTATTTTTCACAGATAATGTTAAAAAACCTTTTGAGCACAAAACTTACTAAGCAGTTTTATGTTTACAAAACTATTTTGCAACTAATCCCCATCCATGTGCAACTAAAACTCAAAGAATGACGATCAGTATTCAGCTCGTTATAGATTTAATATCGATACGAGTGACTCGATTGTAATCTCGATTCTACTCGATACATAATCCGATTTCTGGATATTGTCAGCGCGATGTGATGCCGAGTCGCATTGTCGTGACTCGCGCCTTAAGTAAGGTTAACAATGAGGTTTAATATACCCCATATATATCGAATAGATGAAACTTTAACGATATATCATGGTGGAATGGAGGTCTGTTATGTGAAGGTTCAATAGGATAAAAGAGCTCTTGCTGAAACCTTACTGAAGTTTCTTGAAGATAGAGAATTGTATGATTTGGTGGACAGAGTTTTCTTGTGAAAGAAATATGTGCTTTGGCGTATGGATAATAATGTATGTAGTTTTTTGTTGGTCTGTATATACTTTAGAAGTTAACCTCCCAAAATATCTAAAGAATTTAGTAGTATAAAATATTTTCGTACATCGATCTACTTATAATATTATCATTTGCTATCTCTAAATAGTTTTGATCTAGGGTGTTCTTGAATTGTTTTGATCAATTATTTCAAAGAAATTTACGAACATAAAAAGATTTTGAATCTCAGCGGCCCGTTTATGGTAAGTATAGTTTCAAACTTGAAAACCACTTTAAACTTATTTTTGTATAACTTTGAAAAGTGCTTGATTGATTACGAGAGTGGCTGCCAAAAGTCGACAAACTTGGTACCCAAAGGAATCGAATTTAGTCGTTTACGATAAAATAAAACAAACAATTGAATTTCGAATATTGTGTACCGTATTGTGAAATCGTTTAGAAAATGTAATATTGTTGGAAACCTTGTGTAAGCGTCGATGAATTATACAGGATACGCTATCTTATAAATATGAGCAATAAAAATAATCCTGGGTGTTTCGGAGGAGGCAGTGAGTGGCCTTATTTCCTCCACCAGCTTTCAGCCTGTTGGATGTCGGCCAGAGCGCATTGCCGACAAAACGTCGCCATTTTGTGCAATGTTTCGCGCGCTAAAATATATGTCGGCGCCCATTTCGTGATAATGTTAAAATTTACGATGGGAAAATATATGTGTGAGCACTACAATAAAGTGTATTTATTGGTGTGCGACCACAGGGAATGCGAACATTTAACAATAAAGGCTGTTTTAACAGGCGAACAACAGTGTAGTCACCGACCACAAGATGTATAAAAGAAAGTATTCATATTGTGTTTAAAAATGAAAAATTCTTTGTGGGATGTCTTCTTAGTAGTATTTAATAAAATGTTGGTTACAGTATGCTGGAATCTCTGTTACTCATCACCTGAAGTAAATATTCTTCTAAAATGTGTCAATATTAGTCCACTGCTAGACATAGGCCTCTCCAAATTTTCGCCGCAATGTGTGTTCGAAATAAATCTCAACATGGTAATTTCAATGGCCTTATCTTTATCTCTTGTCTTCAGCTGCAACATTGGACACAGTTCTGTTTTTTTCCACATCTCCACAATAGTTTAACAAAATAGCATGTCCCTAATTTCCCCGTACATTGGTGATGTCAGTATATTTAGGCCGCATCCCTCGGCCCCGCACATCGCGCGGCTCCGGTTACACGCATTACGGAACTCTACACTAGTTGTCAGTACATGTGGTAACTGTGCTTATTTATAGACAACATGCTGAACAAACTTTTTAAAAGACAATGAGGGGTGGCTGTTTCGAAAAAAGCACAAGCAAGACGGATTCAGTCAGACGATCGATAGAAAGTCAAAAACTTGTGTGCTTTGTGACAATTTTTAAAAATATTATCTCATTTTCATTTTCATGTGTTTCTATGGATGAAATTGAAGATGAGAAAAGAAAAAGGCACATAATAATCAAGCTTCTAACTGTACAAAGGTTTTCTGAAGCTTATGAAACATTATGTCGAACTCCAACACTAGTAGTGTGGAATGCGATTTAAGCCTCACTGAATTCCACTCGACAAAATTCGGCAGCCATTTCCACATTCAAGATCGTATTCCCCGAATATCAGGCAATTTGACGCTCCCGAAGTTTGCAGCAAGGAGATGCACGAATGGGCAAACTTTTGGGCGATACGTGTGCAGTTCCCACTCCAGTTATCACTATATTAGAGGTGTATCGATTACGAACCAACTGCAACTTGTACATGAGGTAAGATTCGAAATATGTTGCATTTGTTTCCTGGTACAAGGTGACTTGTTTTTCGGGCAGAATAGTTTATTAACTACTGATAACAGTTCAAATGTTTGAGTTGTGAGCTTTTCAACAGTAAAGCGAATTTTTGTTTGAAGTTTTAAATTTACTACCGTATTTGCATATTTTGCTATATTTTTCAAAAGGGATGTAAGCTCGAACCTACTTTGGATTTATACATATGTACTAATGTGTCCATATCTGCTTATTTATTTAACCTTATATAATAGCTATTTTAATTACAAAGATTTCAAAAGTAACTTTTCAGAACTTTTTAAAATCTCTATAACCTTATTTTTTTTCCCCGTCTGCGTTGAGATTTGTTAGCAGCAGTAAATGGGTCAGGAGGTTCAATATAACATCTACAGAGTGAACCTCAAACTAGTTAGCACTTTTCAGAAGCACTTTGATTTATAGATAAAAGTCTATTAAAAATTGCAGGGAGCTCTAAAGCTAAACAACTAACGTTTGGTGAAACCTATCCGGGTCACAAAGTTAGCGCTTTCGTGAAAGTTTGCCTGCACTCGTTCAACTTGTGCATGTTGCATCAAAGGTGTTTCAGCATCAGTCATGGTACTTGTTTAGACTCACTGATTGGTCAATGCTGCGCTCACATTTTTGTTTCGCTTAGAGCAGGCATGTAATATATGCAGGTGGTCTTTCTACACAAAATGTTAAGTTTCATTTTCGCATTACCTCCTTAATTGTTTACAAGTATCAGAAAGCTATGCAAATGCTATTCTGAATGTTTTACCTAAAATAAGCGAGAAAAACCTTATATATATTTCCTTAAAATTACCACATAATTTTACCACCTATCTTTTTACACCTGGTTTTTTAATTCTGAGATAAATATAAAAACAACAGATAAATAACATAAAATTAATCTTAAAGCGAGTGAACCCGAGTCTTTTCAGCTCCGCACCGCCACTGAAATACGTTCAGTAATTAACGCGAGCAACACCGCCGGAACCGGAAACCGACGTCGTTTACCTTAAACTGCCTTGTTTTACCTAATTATAACATTCCTGAGACATCATCAGGTTCACGTTAAAGTTAAGATAATATGAGATCTTTCAGCTTAAGTTGACTTCAAATGAGAACTAGCTAAGGTAGAAAGTAAGGTAAGATTGGAGAAATTCGGAGCAGAAAACCTTTTGCGAAAGCTTTCAGTAATTTTGATTACGAGTCGCCTCACAATGGTGGTCAAGCCCAATGTAATCCAGGGACGAAGGGATTAACTTGGACTATCCCAAAATCCCAGTTTTATCCTGAGATTTGGGATTGTATCTAATAAGGCAGGCAGGTGAGTAGTTATTATAAGTATAAGGTACGATTTAGAATCTGCAATCTATTGAACTACCTTTAGGGGATTAAGTTAAGAATTCCTTTCTGTCTGGAATATTGAATAACTTGGCGTACTTGACACAATTTGAACTAAACTTTCTAATAATCGAAACATGATAATATTATTGTCAGACCATAAATCCCAATTCCGCATAATGTGTAGTAAATAATCCAATCAAAGTTAATGTATTCAGTTAATGCAAGGTGACCTGCAGTGATTGAGTTCCGCCCCCCGCCCCGCTCCCCGCTCCCGCGCCCGCGCCCGCCTGTCTAGCGTATTGTTATTAATTACATATTTATTGGACTTCACTGGTGCGGGTTGAGACCACTGTGTGGGAGAGAGCGGGTATTGCCGCGGGGGAAATACCATAGGTAAATTATTTATGTCATCTAAAACAAATAGGTAGGTACATCGTAATTAATCTTGTATTTCATTAATGTAAATCTCCTAATTTTATATGCAATGATTATGTAGTTTTAACTTTTTATTTTTCTATAAATTGTTATTGTAGACTTTTTTTTTGTAGTAAATTTTGTATTTTTAGTAAACAGCATTTAAAATAGCAGCAATAGTTTTCTAAATGAATAACCAAATTATAAATTGTGCATGTGGTGTTAACCTTTAACTGATTGTTACACTTAAAAATGAAATCGTAATGTTGATTGAAATTGTAAACGTACTGTGTAAGCAATTGTTGGTTAATCAAACAAATAAATAAATTAGATATCCCGTTTCTGGACTTTTTTCTAAGTAATATATAAGATGTTTTTACCTAAAAGTACTAAATACTGCATGAAGAAATAATCGTTTTTTTTTAAGTCCATAAGACAATATGCTGATTTCGACATGACAAATAAGTATAATAATAACAGCATGAAAACTCATTTAGTTAAGTTTAGTAATCGTTTTATTTTAGTGCAGAGTGTGTCATAGTGAGTGAGAATCAGGTCATCTTTGTTTAAAAAAATAAGAAGAACATTAGTGACATCATAGGCCGGTTGATTACTCACTTTTAAAAACATTTTTTTTTAACGAACAGCATACCATCACCCCTGTATCCCCGAAGGTTTAGGCAGAGGTGTACCAATGTACACCCACAGTTCGCCGGTATGTTTAGGTCCCACGTAATAGGGGGCGAGCCTATTGCCACTATCTGGCTATCCGGGCACAAATCCAAACTCCGACCTGCTACTGTGAACTTCATAGAAAAACCCAATATCTTTTTTTAGCTGTGTCTTATTTTCTAACTAACTCGGTAACTCGCTACCGCTTGTTGCGTAGACGCAGCGTAACTAAGAATTAATATAAATAACATTTTGACAAGTCTGGCGAGTGTGTCGTTGTCGCAATCACTACACCTAATGTATTACCGGATGGAAATGGCGGACAATTGAAACGGCACTTTCTAGATGTAATATATTATTAATTTCTACACATAAAGTAAAATCAATACAGTGCAATTATCAAACAATATTATTTAATTAATAAGAATGCAGTTAAACAAATAAATAATTACGTTACACGCTACTTAAATTCTGAATTATTTGCAGCAATGACTTATTATGTATATTAAGTTTTTAAAACTATATCTTTAACACTTTACATACACGTTTAGAAAGGTTTCGATCCGATGGGAATATAAACTGTGAAACATAACACCATAATATGTGTGGGAAGTAGTTTAAATTCCATTGTATATTGGCAAGTGTACCGCCATCGAATGTAGAGCAGGTTATAAAACCTATTTATTGCCTTGTAGCCTAACAAGCACTTTTTATGACGATCTAAAGTCTATACTTACAAAAACAAACAAGAATCTATAATCCATCATACAAACCAATTATAACCAACAATTTGTCGGACATTTTGTATTTTTTGCAATAACTGGCGAACACTTTTTGTCTGTTTATTTAAAACACATGTTGTTGTATAATTAATGCGCTCGATTAGACAACTTGTATAAAAACTGTATAGGAACCAAAACAAATATAGTTTTGTTCGTGTTAACAGGATTATGAAATTAAATTATAAGGTGTTTGATTCTAGTTTGAAAAGTCAGTTAATACATGAATCACATAACCTTCCTTTTGCTTTTACTTAGTTGGTGTATTTATTACTTCTTACCAATTAGAGAAAAACTATGCAAAGATAAATTTTGTTTTCATATTGAATCTAAAAGCAAAGTAATAAATGTTTGAATTATTACTATTAGGTAAATAAATCTCATCGTGGTAATCAACAAAATAATAAAAAGGCAATTTAATGAAATATTGTTATCATACCAGGAAAACATCACGGAACAATAATTTACCCACAAAAAGGGGAAAGAAGGGGATCGTCGCGTGTTATGAGTAGTGCGAGGCTGTGCGGTGATTCCTATGAAAATGGTCCATAACTGGGCTCATTGAAACCCCACTATGAGGGAATACATCACGTGTGGATTGTTCTATCGCGGAGTGCGAGGACTGTGAGGTTAACACGACAGAGATGTGCGGAGGTTGCAGAGGTTGAGTCTATACGATGGTATATGTTGTCATTGTAGTTAGCGATACGTCTGTTAACTGTTGGACAGCTGCTTGACATCTATGGCTCATAAAAAAATCTGCTGTTGCATTGCTACAAATAATTGATCTGCAAAATATAATCTTCTAAGCGTCTACTTAAAGTAAATGAAAATAGTCATAAACCTTATCAAGAATTGTGATATTTATTTCACAAGTTACTCTGACAATGTTTCGAAACTTTCTTCGGAAATTTCCTCCTCACCGTAGAAAGGTATGAAAGCGAATGGTGACGTCATAACACATGAAACCCGGCGACGCCTGAAGATTGAACACGTCGGCCATGAAACGCGGGATGAGGTGTTCAAATGAAAGTGTTTATACTCCATAAGGGATGCACGGGCTTTACGTTTATACGCGTATTGTAGTAAAACGAACAATCATCCCGATCATACAGAACGAAATTGGAGGGAAAATGAATACTGAATTCTTGAACGTGTGTTTGTGTATGTTGAATGGTGACGTAAAGATTTGTCGTAAATTGGTATTACCCATACTATAAGATAAATCAATTGTTTTCTTTCTCTAAGAAAGCTTTCCACCAAGCGTTACTAAGAGTATGGTAGTAGGATCTTCAGGGACAAATGTCTTACTTTGAGTGCAGAGGTTAAAAGGTGCCTAGCTGAGGATATATGGGCCTGAAGAATGTGATGGTTGATTAAGCGAGTTTGCTTTACGAATGTTATACTTTTTATACCTACCTAAACGTGTTGCTTGGTTAAGATATGTACAATGGCAATAAACTCGCCCCCTATTACATGGGACCTGAACATATCGGCTAACTGTGGGTGTACATTGGTACACCTCTGCCTACCTCTTCGGGGATATAGGCGTGATGTTATGTTATGTTAAAATATGTACAAAAATTTCCTTAGAACTAACTGTAGTGCTAACAGTGGTATCAAGATAAAAATACCAATAGGAATAAAAAACATCTCGCTACAATTTAATTAATTAAAAAAGAGTTCCAATACAATGTTGCAAGAATATCCTGTCATCGAAATAGTTGATACCGCGTAATAACGTTGCGCAATTAACATTACTCAAGCACGTAACTACTGCTGCTGAGATCGCGATGATACCAAATAAGCGGAGAGGGGTACTTAATTAAGTAGTTTTCTTCGTAGGGCGCGTCTAGAGTTACTAAGAACTTAGGTTTCTTTCCTTAACAAGGAGTTTTTAAATGTATTTTGTGCTGCCGTTAGTTTATTAGCTGGTTGGATAGGCGCCTACTCAGTATTGTTAATTGTCCAAAAAAGGATATTACAAAATATCCGAATACGTAAATGATAAAAACGCCTGGGATTGAGCTGCTCGCTTATGCATCTATCGCTTGTGTATATATATATATTTGTACATATTGTTTTGACATGATTTGTGCCTATTGCATATAATTTTTTTTTCCTTCCATATTGACATGTTTTATGCTTATTGCATATACATTTTTTTTTTCCATCTTGACATTTGTTGTGCTTATTGCATATTCATTTACATTTTGACATGTTCTGTGCTTTTGCATATAATGCTTTTACATAAATTTTACATGCCAATAAAATAACTTAATTTCTTCATGTTCTTAGTGTATATTGTATTTATTGTAAGTGTAAACATTATGCAGGTATATTCATTAATCGTCTTGTTTTATTAAATATTCTTTACATCATATTCTATTCACTTGTATTTTAATCTGGCGATCTGAGTGAGTTGTTGCCCCACATATTTTTATGGTGCCACTGGCGGTATTGTTGTGTACCGGGTTGTGCAGCTCCCTCAAAAATGGTTGAGCTGCATGAGCTATTCGGGGCATGCTTGCCGTCTGCTGGCACAGGCTTGCTCAGATCGATCTGGTTCTTTCCTCTAAAGACCAGTCCAGTAAATACTCTGCATTTGTTTACACAAATTTACTATTGTATTGTCAGGACTAAAAAGAGACTGTGACCCCCGAGTTTGTTTCGACATTTCTTCTCAGGGTAGTCAGTTAGGAAATGTCGACCTCATCTAGATTAAGAAGACGTGTGAAAGTGATTGAATGTAGTTCTATTTGCAAAATAAAGAATTTGAATTTGAATTTGAATTTGAATTTGTACTTATTTAAACTATTACTTAAAAGTAAACAGCCATGTAGGTAGTTGTTTAAATGCCCTATAAAATAGTTTTAATTAGCCCTCATGAATGGATAAGTACGTACTCTAAGACTGGAATGTCAATATCGGTGTAATTCCTTACAGATTTTTCCTGCTTTGTAAGTTTCCAGGAAAAGTAAAGTCTAAGATTGCTCTATATTCCTTAGTCCACACACAGCCTTGCCACGTTAACACCACCGGGTAATCCATAGGTGTTGCATTAACGTTTAATAAAGTATTTAATTGCTATACGTGTGTTAGAGAGATGGCGCGAAAGATAGCTGGTAATTAAGATTCAACTGCGCATGCGCGGTGTCGCCTCGCCCGCTACGGAGAACTGCGCCGGCGCAGGCGACGTGCCCTGCAGGGCTGCCAACCTGACAAGCAGACAGGTAATTGGCATTGTTCGCTATAATTAACTAATTGTTAATGATTATTCAATTATTGAGCAGTTAGTTTGAAAAAGTTTTAATAAGTTAATTTTGTTCTATTGTGATCGGATGCTAGTCGGGGAGCCCGACTTTATACTTGATCTTTATCTAGACTTTATAATCATCATACTTTAACTATTGATTAAATTTAAATAAAAATGAAATTAAGATCGCTTTCCGAATCGATATTTTTACTCAGAAAATCCTGGTAAAAGCAATGTTAGTAAATAATAAACATTTAGTGTTAAGGAAGTGATAGCAGCCCTCGCTCATCGGCGGATGCTGGTCACTTCTCGAGAAGAGCCCGTATCATGTTCGCGACAGTCGAGCACCTCCACACGACACCTCGCACAGGACCTGTGTTTACTTGTCTGTCTGTGTGACTGTTTGACTGCATGACTCATGTGTTGAGAATATGAATGGGAAAACCGTTGTTGGGAGTTAGAATGGACAATTACGGTGTGGGATAGATTTTAAGGCACAAAATAAGTGTTTTTTTTTAAATAAAACTACTTTTACGGATTTTCTCGCGGATGTATTTGAATTTTAGCTCCCGACGTTTCGACACCTTTGCAGGTATCATGGTCACGGGCAGACTGAGGTGGTGTTCGTCTTGACGGTTGTTTGTTGTTATTTTTTTTAAATGGTTACTAAATTTAATGTGTACATTTGTATTTCAAAATCTTGAGGCATTTGTTCTGTTGTTGGTCTTATTTTTGTAATATTTGTTCTCCAGCTCTTGGACTAAGCTGAATCAATTTAAAGGCGACTTTAAGTAAGAAGTAGCCATATCCTCACACAGTCTAGACATAGAATATGATATTACTATCTGAAATATGCAGAATGTATACTTTAGTAGGAACTAAGATCTTACTTTATTGTAAACTATTTGAATACAAATGTCCACAGTCTGCAAGTAAAGCCGGGTGCACATACAAGACTAAATATTTTTCTCCATAACTTCATTTACATCGAAGTTGGCAATGAGTTTAAATATAGTGCAAATGAATTATTTAGCGCGCAATGAGGCGGGCTGCAAAAAGTACCGATGTTCCTTCGCGATACGTATCTCATTATCATAATTGTACTGTTTTTGCTGCCTACCCCTTTTATAGTCGTGTGGCGTTATGTTTCAACAAACTTATGTTAATGAGTAGCTGTCGGAGCGGTTTGCGAAGCCAGCTGATGTCGTATGAAGGTTCGAATCGTTTTATTTTTGATGAAGAATGGGTAATGTTCTTCTGGTGACATGTTTTAATGCAAATTGATCTATTGAGTGTAATGAATGGCATTTTTGTGTGACATATGTGAGAATCAACGAATGAATAAGTTTAACTTAAGTATGATTATTAAAGCGGTTATGGTTTGACTGAAACGACTGATGTTGACATTTAAAAGTGGAAATATAACTAGTTAATTCCGTTCATATTCTTCCCATCGCTAACACATTCCTAGTAGCGATATGCATAATTGAATGATACAAGTTTTAAAGTAAAAAAAAAGTGTTTACAAAAAAAAAGTATTATTAAAAATCTGCGACTTTAGCGTGCATTAAAAAACCCAGCCACATTTATCCGTTACAATATTACCTAGCAGTGATAAGATTCGCAGAAATCTGTCCGCTCCTCACAGGGGCAAGGGGGGGGGGGGTCAGTATGATAACCTCTTGCATGAACCATCCACGCTGGCCATTAAGAGGTCTGAACAAGGCTGGCTCTGTCCGTGTTGTCACATTAAGATTGTATAGACAGGCTGTGTTGATGTTAGATCGGATTGAGATCTGATCTGGAGGCTGAATTGCTTTGAGATCTGATTGCTGTGACTGAATGCAGTTTCTTGTTTGTTGATATACCAAATAATTTATTAAAGCTTTAAATTAAAGATTCATAACTTTATATTTTTTTGATAAACATAGGTATCCTCCATTTTTCAAATAGAGCATAGCTACGTGGAAGGAGAGTGACATTTAAGGCTCCTAATAATAATAATTATGCTTTTTAGTTTAAATTCTGTTTCATCCAAGAAATTAGTCCCTAACCCCTTCCTTTTAATTTCCTATCGCAGTGTATTCTATTGTAAATATAAAATTAAGTTGTTCAAAGAAATCTCTGTTTACGTTATTGGGTAAGAAAACAACAATTAATTGTTTTAATCCGTTTACAATCCTAACAAATAAAAAGATTGACGTTAATCCTCTGACAGATTTCAAAGAATTCCAAGTGGGCAGACTTCATTAGAAGTTATTTAAAAGATTTAACATTTTAATAGCGCTCGCAAAAAGTTGTGTTTTATAATTAATTCTTAGGAATTTACGAAAATAGATAATCTAGCTATTGAGGCTTTAAATAGTTAGGCCGTTTATCAAGAAATCTGAAATATTTTGGAGCTTAAGGACTTTTAGAATTCTTAGGCCTTACACTAAATATATAGGCCCTAGAAAAACTAAATTTCTGACTTTGAAGTATTCGATAAATACCGCTTTTATATTTAAGTTAAGCATGTATAGTGAAGTATGGCAGAAGATGCTAAATCTGTCTACAGATAGGTTCTAAATAATGTAACTCAGATACAATCTGGACTGAGCATGTAACAGAAATCCTTTTTTTCCTGCATTCTGCCTACAAATCTCTCACTATAAATGGTAATATTATTAGAAATGCCCATATTTTATTTGGTCATATCCGGCGCAGTCATCGCGCTGTCGCCCGTACATTACGGCGCGGCGCGGGCGCAGGGCACACTTGTTGACACGTTTAGCTGCGCACGCGCATTACAATTTGTTGCGCATGCGTTATTGTGGCGTCGGCGACGGATTTATCGTGGGACATTGTTTCTACGTATGGACATGTGTGGATTGGGGATGGAGCTTTCGTGGGCTTTTGAAATATGGTGATAATTTGAGTTTAATATGGATACAGGCGATCTGCGGTGTGTTACAAAAGTAATTGTTTAATATTAATTAATTTTCTAACCAAATATTTACACACTAGGACGTAAATAAATGTAATATATACTTGAATTTACTAAGTACATTGCAAGTTTAAATAAAGCGATAAAAACACAGACCTATGACCTCGTAAAAACCATATCGGTAGATATTGCGTAAAAAACAAACAATTTGATTTATTCCTAATTACAGTGACCTCTAGTGTGACCTTAACTGCTAATAACAGAAAAAAAAACAAATAAATCATGTCGACAGATAAGCTGTGTTTTTGCATACATATGTCAGAGCAATAATTTTCTTGTTATCAAATAATTACGACCGCTACACATGATAAACCTGTTCTTTGCGATTTTGGCCGCAACTCACATTTAACATGACATTCATGAAGTATACTTATTCAAAAGCATATATTTTTGAAATATTTTTATATTTTCGAAAATTATTTTTTTAACCCTAATAGATTTTAATTGTATGAAAAGCACGATACAATGTTTGAATTTTCAGTGTTGCTGTAGAATAACTGTCAGATTAATTTATCGTGGCCTTTTATTGATTGCTACAAGTCTTTCGTGTGTGAGTTGCCTTATTTGGAGCATATGGAACGAGACGTGCGCGGGCGCAGCTTACATGTAGAGGTTGATTGTTTTTCTAAGAATTGATGCCTTTTATATTTTTCTTGTTTGTAGTACCTGACATTTAGAGCCAAACATTTTTTCTAGTCTTTTTTTGCAAACTATATGCAAAATTGGTTGGTTTAAAAAACTACCTTAACTATACTTTCGGAGAGACCTATCTACCTCACCCGCAATCATAGATATAAGACAATTACTATGGCTAAAACGACAGTTAAAGGATTAGAAACTCACATAAAATAAAAAAAAGAGATTCATTTTGAGAAGAAAATATAATATTAATTATCACTCGTGCCTAAGTAAAGGCATTCGCCCTTCACTGAGCATTACGAACCTACATTAACTCAGTCCTCTAATTAAGCTCCCAGCAGTACATAACTACGAAATCATTAATTACCACAATCTGCCAATTCAATAAGTACGAGCAAACTTGTCTAAATCATTAAGTATTAAGTTACGAGCGCTCGATATCATAAATTACTGGAAGTTAGCATCGATGCATAATTTATTGTGACTATAAATAATATCTAATTAGCTGGTACTGCCGAGAATTATTGAAACCAGTTCGGTTGCGAAATGTGGGTCTATGAGATGTAGGAACGTGAATTGATTAGTTGTATACTATGATAATGTGATCACTAGTCGTATCTTATAGGATAGATTTAGAGAGCATATTAATATCGTTTAAGGCGAATATTATGTGTGAATCATGTGTGATTCTATTTTTTTTAGCGGATTGACAATGCGATTGTCGATGATACGTTATTTTTATAAGCTTTATGGCGGGAAATGGTAAATAAGTGGAAAGTAGTACATAAGTCAGATTTACAAACGATTTTAAACAAGCAACTATTAAATTCGCTGTCGATTCTCAGTTCAATAAGTCTCTATATAAAACCAGTTGTTAACACAGACCGCAAACTCGAATAATTTTCGGTATATTGAACGTATTTACTTTATGAGGTTCTTGATTAATCAACGAGCTATAAATAGTGTTATAAATAAAATTAATAGTTAATGGTCGCTGTGCTTAATTATGAGTCAATGTTCTTAATTGATTTATGTTGTTTTAAAGAATGAATTTTATTTTAGAAGATAGATATAGAATACGTTTGATACACATACCTACAATATTTAAAGTAACTAAAAACAACAATATGTGTTCTCTACCCGCTCCCCGAACACAAATAACTTTAAATATTTTGACAGGCTGACGGTTTTATTCGCAATTGCTGTTAAAATTCAATATGGCGAGGCTGATTCACGATCTTTATATTCATCATACACTTATTTATACACCAAGCTGATGTGTATTTTATGAGTGAGGAGATAAGGTTGTGTTTCGCGTGTGTGTTTGAAGTGTAAATATAAGGTTGTGGCAATCTGTGTGTCTGTGAGATGATAAATCAGGTGGCAGCCCTGCGGCTCATGTGTTGAGGTGCTCGTACACTTGTTGCGAATTTGTACATGACTCGGTGATTAAGATTAGTGTGTGATGAATAGCATATAATTTTCATATGTGTATGACGGGCCTGTTGGTCCAGTGGTTAGAGACCCTAACTGCTATACCGGAGGTCGTGGGTTCGATTCCCACCCGGGACAAAATGTTTGTGTGATGAGCACGATCATTTGTTCGGTGTCTGGGTGTAATTTATCTATATTTAGAAATATATATGTATGTTTATCAGTTCTCTGTTTACCATAACACAAGTATTGCTTAGCTTGGGATCAGATAACCGTGTGTGAGATGTCCCGGAATATTATATTATAATATAATGTAAAAGTAAAGTTTCTGTTGAAAGTTAATAGTGTGAGCATTTAGTAATGTATAAGCTCTACCTAGCAAAATTGATTTATGATAGGGTCTTTGCCCATCATTAAAGGTCAACTGGTAGTTCACTAAGCTTAGGGTATTTTCTATCACGGCTATGCATATATTCACAAAAGATTAGGTCAAAGTTTAATTAAAAAGGTTAATTTCAAGTATCTTTTTCTATCAGGTCATCTCACCAGACCCGTTAAATAAAAATAAGTTTATATTCTAGTAAGCATTTTGAAGTAATTTTGAAACACTAATGGCTGTATTTGCGTGGTCTAGTCTAATTTGACATTAAACCAGAACTGAACAGTAATTTTAGGTGCAGTTCCGGTCCACTTGTTTTAGAATATGCATTAACTGTATTAATGCTTCCAATAGTAATAAATGAGCGTAATGATGTTATTGCCTAATAGGTGTTTACATCAGTAATGAGCTGCAATGAGTAATAGAGCCATTACCCACAACGTCCAGCGCCGGACAAGGCCGGAATATTCATTATTCATGAACTGAATTTTAATAGTTGTTGACACTTAGCATTCTGAGAATTGCGAGAAAACAGTTTACAACTTAGTAAATGGTTTAGAGCTTAAATGTTGTAACTAACTAATAGACAAGTAATTATGCTACATGTATAATTTTACGTTCGTTGTTTCTTGAGGTGTGTATGACACTATGCATTTAAGCTACACTGAAGGTTTCGATCATAAATTTAGTAGATCACAATACTAGCTTTTGTTGTTACTTAATATGTATTATGTTGTCTAGTCTTTTTTTGTATTGTAAGTGACTAAATGGTTGTACTAGTACATAGTAGTAAAGTATATGCCATTTTTTTGCGATACAAAACTACTCTTTCTTTCCAACATAAGGCAAACAGAATCAAGTGCTCTTCCTCCCTCTATTAAATATAAAAATCCAACAACGACATCCTCACTTTAACAACCTAACATTTGTCAGGATTGTCACTTTTGACATGACACGCAGATACGTCGCGCGGTCACTCACGAGTGGCAGACGCTTAGACTCTCACTCAGCATCTCGGATGGACGAGTTGGGACAACTGATGTTGCTCGCTAAGATGAGATAAAGGATTTTTTTGAATTGTGATCGAAAGGGCACACAATTTGCACACAATTTCAATTACACTTACAAAAACACTTACAATTTCAATTTGTAAGTGTTTCATGTAGTTATGTGCAGGATTTAAGTACCTAGATAGGTTACCTGGAGGCAGCAACAAAAGCTATAATGATAATTCTATTCACCTCTTGACAAAACGTTTATCAAAATGATTGATTCCGGTTTCCAGTTAGAACGGTTAAGGTTTACAACAATTTACGGGTCTATGTTTAATTATCAATCATGCTTGAATTATAGAGTTCTATTAAGTAAAATCTTATTTAACGGCAACTAATTTAAATCTTGTCATAGTACACTAATTTCTGCGAAGTCTAGCCATTTTATGTATGTATGTATGTTACTATAATGTATCTGTAACAACAGCATCTCGTATCAAGCTGCTAGGACTGGGAGATTCCTCTCCGTCTGACAATTTGCCCACATTACTCAAGGGCTGGTCTTAAAATAATGCGCTCATTTCGTCCGACGCTGACGGATAGCTCACGATTGTGTGCGCTACATGGACTTGTGAGCTTATCGCGTGAGCTTGTTGTTTTACTATACTACAAACTTCAGTATATTTAAATGGTAAATATTTAAGTTAATTAAGTAGTTGTTTGTGTTTACATGTTAGTGGAACTAATTAGCTTTAAAAATATAGTTAGAAACAGAACATTTTTTATTCTTTCCTATTTACTTGTTGCTAGAGAGTGTGCTAAGGGATCCGATAACACTTTACTTGACAATTGACGATAACATCAGAACTCATAAAATAAAACCATGCTTATGATTTTGTGAGAAAACTAGTTGTACAGAAATTCGGTCAGATAGCCATAAGCAACATTGTTGCCGCACTATCTTTTATTTCCCGCACAATATAAACACAAAGGTGTTGCAGCGAGCCTTACAGCAGTAGGCACTTGACCCCACACTAACTCAAGCCTCCACAAAGCACAACTAAGTAATATAATTACCACCACTAGCTGTTTGCCGAAACAATACAGTGAATAAAGAGAGAGAGTAAACATGCGCGCGCGCAGCAAGTAGGTGCGTATTCTATGGGTGTATGGGAACAGTTTGGTAGCATGACGAGGTGTAAAACTTTATACCTCAAACGGTAAGCTGAGGTGAACGGGACTTGTTTGTTTGATGAGTAACAACTCATG
The DNA here is from genome assembly GCA_905146925.1 of Autographa gamma. NCBI lineage: Eukaryota > Metazoa > Arthropoda > Insecta > Lepidoptera > Noctuidae > Autographa > Autographa gamma. The sequence continues at coordinate 11,609,481 of LR989862.1, forward strand.
TATAAATAACTACGTATTTTTAACCTTTTCATGTGTTATAAATGAGAGGGTTAAGAAACCTTTTTGTTTTTGAGATTAGTAGGGATTTCGCTTTATCTAGACTTTTACTATAATTAAGTATGAGTTTCTTGGAATTAATTAGTAGACCGTAAGTTGGATTTTAAAAATATTTGGCATTTGATAGTCTATTTCTATTCTTGTCGGATAAAAGTTTCCCCTTCTACAAGATGCCATAAGTTATTCCCTTTCAATTAACTAAATAAATTGCCAAAGAATCTTCCCCATAGTTGATGAACTATTAGTAAGTATATTTGGGGCAGGTCGCGTCGGTCGCGGGGCGGCCTCCGCTAAGTGATGGCAATTGTCAGTTATCAGGTTACAGGTTAACCGCACGATCAGGGATGAACCGTTATGTTATTCGTATTTAGCAGAATAGGCCAAGATATCATGAAAATATTTAGAAGCTGGTTAAGATTAAAACTTCAGGGACAAGCCTTCGAAATGCATCTCGATCAAAAACATTACAGATTTTTTTTTGATGTTTTGATGTATGAAGCAATGAGAACTTTTGGCAACCCTTGCACCTCAACACCGCAGTTATTTGTAGTTTACATAATACCTTTTTTAAGCTTATATAATTTATATCGAACTATTTTTTTTCTTAGTTTTGCGACAGCTAGTGCCAACCCTGTATGTAACTCGAGCCACGTTTCGCGCGTCGCGGCGTCCGCGGCAAACACGAGCTAATGCTGAAACGGTGACGGTGACAGTTGCTTGCTCAGCTGCTGTCTCCTGCACTACCCTCATAGTGGAAGGCGATTCTAGAGGGTGTATTAAATATATATCTATGTTATATACAGAATAAGCAGCATCTAAAAAATATACTTTACAGAATTCCTTAACATGACAACATTTATGTCGTCTTATCGTTTTGAGTCTACTAGATTTTCGTATTTAAATTTTATTCATTCTTTTCTCGTTCAAGACGATTGTCTTGGCGCCAAGCCATGACAATTCAAGTGCATGTAGGCATCTACTTTTGATCAGCGCTTTTAGTGAATAAAAGAATAACGGTATGAATCGTTTTGTAAGTGGTGCAAATATGTACTAACATCTCAACATCAACAGCTATTTACTAAAATAGCTTTCGAAATGGCAATACATTTTAAATTGTCAGCACTCCTACATTCCATCGCATGTGTAAACAGAGTAGTTTCGACGTATTGTCTTATAATATGCTGAATGACTTTACGAATAGTAAGCTCACACATTGATACCTATTCATATGCTTTGTGTCCTTGTCTGAGGTCACCTTAACCACTTTTTACCCCGGATCAGCATTCGTGGTGTGTACATATCGACGGACAGACAATCAATCAGCTGTCGTTAATACTTCGCGAGCTTCCTCCCATTGTGTGGGGATTTACATAATCTGTTAATCGTTATTGTTCTGTTTTTGCTATACCTATAGTTTTTGTCAATGGGTTTGAAATACTGGTTGGCAGTCCTTGGAAGCATATGTGTATTTGTTTAAGACTTCTGTTTATTTATTATAGTTTCACGATTTAAAGTACCTAAAAAGATACGAGACGAGACTTCAGAACTCGAAAAAAAGTAGCAACTTCATTTTCACTTAATTTTTAATAATTTAAACTAGCCCCTCCAAACTTAGGTACCTAAGAATGGTAGCCAGTACAACTGCTCCTACATTGAATGGTTTACTCAAAAATGTGAGGCATAAAGAAATCAGTAGGTCCCCAAGCCTCTCCAGCCCGCTGCAGCGTTGTTGGCATGCTAATCGTGTGTGATCGTGCATGCGGAGCGGGTGCCGATCCGAACATCAATTTGCGTGACAGACGCCGCCATGATAAACCTCAACAAGCGATTGATATGTACGCAAGCTGTAGATGTATGTATGGGTTAGATTGACAGTTTGGAATGTTCTTTTGTTTTTGGTAACTGAGTTTTTGAAACATAAGGAGTCAGAAGCTAGCTAAGAAGACAATTAAATCTAATATAGGAACAAACTCTAACTATAGTAAAATTAAAACTAACAGGCGTCAAAGAACTCATCGTCATCCTTGTCAATGGCGGGAAACGTGTCCAGAAGGCTGGCAGCATTGCCACGTTGACTGGCTATGCCGATTCTCTGTGCAAGGAACAAACCAGCCCTCTGATCACGAGTAGATTCTACCAAACTTTTGGAAAGTTTCTTAAAAAGATTTTAGTAACTTAAGCCCTAGCATAAAATGTCTCATAAGGGTATCAGCATGTATGGAATCTTAATGTACTAATAAAGGTGGTTACTATATCCGGCGAGAACTTGACAATGAGATTTTGTTTTTTAAAACTTTTCACGAGTTCCTATTAAGAAAACTGAAACGAAGTTAAGAAACAATTCTTTGTACATTGAAATAAACATAGGCAATAAACTACCGCGAACGTTAAAATTTAATAATGTTTACATTAAGTCAAATACCAATAAGCAGTAAAACGAAATATTTAGCCAATTTAATAGATATGAATTTAATATAAATTGATTCTGAGAACCAAAGCCACTTGTAATGTGAACTTGACATTTATGAGCACTTCGTAAATCTTTGCCGCCGTCGTTTTGTGTTTCTGTATGTCTACGATAATATTATATTTTATTTGAATTACTAAATGCATAGAATACCGAAAGTATTTTGTATATAGATTCAACTGCTGCACCTCATGTAATCAATGTTCACACTATCGCGAAATGGTTTAAACAGTCACACCAGAAATGTACATTTGTGGACTAGCAATAGACAAGTACTAATGTTTGAGCGTTTCTGTAGTGAGGCAGTTGTATTGCGAATTTAGTTTGATTCTATTTAAATGTTAGAGATTGGGTGGTATTGTATTTAATTTTATTGGATATTATTTGAAAAGTGGAGGGAGACGAGAGTCCTTTGGACTACATGTTCCTAAAGTTTACTGCATTAATTTCCACCGAGATCAAGTTTTCTACATTGAGGCACAAATATAATATTATTTTTACATATAATAATATGTAGAGTTGTAACCTAATATTTGTTCATTTTGTTTACTGCGACATGTTGCCATAAATAAGTATTGTGTCGGCGAAGGCATTGTATAAATTAATGGCGGCGTCTTTCAAGTCTCTAATAAATGTCAGTCAGGACCCATCCATGTGTTTGGAATTAATAATGTGAAATAATTAAATACTTATGTTCTTTTCCATCAATAACCATTTACGTGTGTATTATGTAAGTATTTTTACTGGAGGTGGGATAAATGACACCCAGACATAGAGCAAATGATAATGCTCATCATACAAATTTGAGCGGCTGGGAATCGAATTCATGACCTCCGGTTATGCAGTCAGGGTCACTAACCACTAGACCAACACCCATCAATACTGATATCTATTTATAATACAAATAAAATAAAAAGAATATTCAAGGAATATATTGATCATTAAATGTGTTGACAGCTCGCAGAAACACTGCACACTTGGGTTCTACGAAGCCGTCAATGTATGCACGTTTTTCTGTAACTACATGTATCTATGTCTTACACATAAGGTTCACATTCGCCTGGCACTCGTCACCTATACATAATTCAATAATCAATATTTTATGGAGGCGTATAAGGAGGTGAGTAATGCCATATTAGGAGTATCGCAGATATGTGGTACCTCTCAAATGTATTCGCTATTTTTATTGATATTTCATATGTATTAGATTATATTCCATAATGGTATGAATAATTTTCTATCAGATTTTTAGAAACAGCGAAAAAATGGAATGTGGATATGTGCAATTGTCCACTGCTACATATATCCTGACCCAGGATATATGTAGCAGTGGTCTCTTTCAGGTCGTTTGCCCAATCGGAATCAATGTTGAATATTCCCAAATTGGTCAGAAATTGGCGAGCTTTATATAAATACTTAGATTGATTCAGCGTCAAACTGTCCGTTGTCCAACGTCTAAACCATATAGGTATAGAATGCAATATATTTTTACTTTTCATCATTGCATCAAAGGTTGCAGGTTCGAACCCGAGCAAGAAACAATGTAACTTTTTAAAATTATGTGTAATTTCTTAACTATTCTAAGACACTTCTGACGAACGGTGAACGGAAAACATCCACACACGGAAAACATAGTGAGGAAGCCGATTCCAAAATTCGGATCGAAAATCGCCCACAGTGAGCAAGCGTGGTGATCAACGCTCGTGAATTCTCTATATGGGAATAGGCCTGTGCCCAGCTGCAGTGGGCTTTTTAAAGGATGGTATTATATTATTGTTTTATTTGTCAGTGCATCTGTGACGCAAAATGTTTTGAGAAAAGGCTGATCAAAAGTCATAACAAAGCTTGTCAAGGTGACCTTGTACACATCACTATAGTTTCGCAGACACATTAACTATGCGATACTCCTACGTGGAACATGTATGACAAAACCGAGCATTAGTTAGTGCGCCCACGGCGGCGCCCGCGCATTGCTAACTTGACGATAATTACTTTTGTCATGTTCACTAAATACAAGCTGTTTGTAAGGTACTAACGTAACTAATGAGGGAGTAATAATCTATTTCGTATTGCAGTAAAGGTTTGTGTACTTGTAGGTAGCATAACGCCCTGGTATCCTGAGTCACAAGAGCAGTTAAAGATACGATGAAGAAACTACACGAGAATAGACTTTTCATCTACACGAACTTTCTGAATACAGTTGGACTTGATCTTAATTGCCATTAAGAAAACCTGCGTAAACAATATGAATAGTAAGTTTAATTTTAGAGTGCAGTATATAACAGAGATATTGATTGATGATTGAATGAGATTGACACAAATAAATACTTTTGTTTGTATTCTTTACGACTGTATCTATTGCTCAGTAGGTACCCTTTGACCACACTCTACTTGTAAATGCTTTCAGTAATATTTAATTATTGGATTGAGGCCAACGCAATGCACGTTGTTGCTTATTTCTTCACCATAGTAAATTGAGGTCTCTCATTGGCAAATTCGTTACACAGCATAAAAAACCGCCTCATAATATTAACTTTCATTCGTTCATTCGTTCGTTCATTCATTGATTACCTAGTTCAGGTAGTTTGCGCCTAAATAGCTGAGTTCATTATGATGGTTGTGCTCAATGACTATCAATGGATACATTCACTTGAATATTTATTTACGACGCGAGCTTACTTTATTTACATGCGCTCCGCCCACCCGATGCGCCTGCGCACTGTACTTGCGATGCAATGGAATCAACTGTACTTAGATCGGATTGCGATAGAATTAGGAAATTTAGCTCGTATTCAGCCGTCGTATGTGTGCTGGTAGGTACATTTTACAATAAATAATATTACAAAGTTTTATTAGAAATTACAATATTTTAATAAATTATTATCATAATCTTTTTAGGGGAATTACTTGCATCTTTTTTTTACAAAAAGGTTTATCTAATTATGACAGAAAAACCAACAGAAACCTCAGTCAGTTACTTACAAGTGACCGAAGAAAACAATGTTAGTGACGAGGGAGATGGATTTCAGTTTCAGCTGAAAATCCTGTTTCGATTAGTCAGTACCTAATAATAGACGTTGTTATTACACCGTTCTATTTCCACCATAGAAAATCCATAGTCTAAAATATAGCACTATTAATATTTAGTTGTTTATATAAACCGCAAATTTACGACACGTGCTTAAATTATTGGCGGATTGTGTGCGTGTGCGCAGTCCTCCCACGGCGGCGCCCGCGCAGCTCACAACGCCATTGTCACATCTGCTTGGAGATTGTTCACCAGATGTGACAATAATGAACAAAACAATAAGTGTAGTAAACAGTTTATAAATGTAATTATGAGGTCATCATCTGTTTAATTAGTTTGCGTAATGATGTTATGTTAAGATAAGGCAACCGGGGTTGATGCATTTGAACTTATATCTTGCAGTGTAAGGGTTAAATATGTAGCAAGGTGATTTAAAGGTCTGTCAATGTTTTTGTTTTGGAATCAATGTGATAGAATTGCTATAATGATGTATTGATACAGACTGACAGTGGACAGCAACATTTTATGGAAACTATTGCAACTATTGCAACTATGTTTATTAATCATCTGGTATATTTTTATGTTTACAGCAGCTGTCTCTGTATACAAATATTTACTTGTAAATAATTATAAGGCGGTCATATCTGCAGTGGTCATAATCTTTGCCCGGCGTGTGTTCCCGCCCACCGGCTGTCACTCGCGCTAACTACCTCCGCGAACATCGCGTGTGGCCACTATCAACACACATTTGTTACATCAACACCTTTATCACAGACCAATAGAGTCCATAATCCCTTGACAAAGTAATTAAGATTATCATTGAATATTAATGAGCTGATAACGAGTTGAGAAAAACTCACCGAGTTGATTCCTTGACGCTGCAGCTTATCTGAAACGAAAACAATTTATTTAGAAATAGATAACGTGAGGCTTGGAGAACATTTAATGTTGTGATAAGACTTAGAAATGTACATAATAGTTAAAGACTCCTCATGTTGTGACTTGTGGTATTAGTAGGTGGGAATAATGATAAGGTTTCTTAATGATATACTTAGTTTTAATCTAAATTTCATGTACAATTCTCAATTAATTACTAATGTTTCTATTAAAATACCAGTCATTGGCAGCATTGTCAGCGATATTGAAGGTAGCCATCCAGTATATCGAAGTAAATGAGTAAGCACTCAAAAAGGACAAACCGTAAAATCTAGTATTTCTGGAACTCAGGAATGCCAACTAATTACTGACCTCTTAACAACTGGACATATTCGCACAAAGAAACCTTTATACCAAGAATAGCTGGTAGTTCGGCTGGTACTTATAACCGATGAGTTTAGCTCGCATTACTGTTGCCATAAATCTGGGTATAAGCACCCGGAACCAAAGTCGCGCGGTGTTTAGTGCGCGGCCGCCGCACCGGATCGTACCACCACCGGATTGCCGACGTACCGACACCACGGTGCTGTCAATACAGGATGCGGTCAGAGGGACGTCTCCGCGCTTGTGACGCACGGCTACTGAATTCAGGTAACGGTTTGTTGGGTGATATGTAACATAGACTTTGTGTGATATAATTTAGGTCCAAAAAGTGTAGAGCTCTGACAATGAGACTAGCTTATACCAATATAGAACAAAAAGAGAGATCCATAAAGAAGAGTTTTTTAGGTACTTACTTGTCTTTTCAACACAAAAAACAGAAACAAGGAACTTTTCTCTTCATTGGTATATAAGTTTAGCTCCAGCATATCTTCTGTTGTTCTCTCGCATTCATGAAGCATTCTAATGCTTACAGTATTTTCCATCCAGCTCGATACTCACACATCCCGTATCACACATCGGCTACTCGCCGCGTACGCAGCTCTCTAACGCGTCTAATTATTGTGTTTTAGTGTAAACTCATACGAGCGCTGTAAACGGCTCGGCAATTGACTCGTTCGGCAGGACGCCATAAACTCGTGACGTCAGACCACCGACTGCGAGACACCCAGCTCTAATCGACAAGACTTGGCTATGTGTGGCCTTAAGTCAGTGTTAATCACTGGCTGATTAGCTAGTCATGTTAAGTATATAGTCAGGGTATGATAGCCTTTTTGATTACTTGCAGCCTCTGGCAATAAGACCCGTCTGGCAAAAAGTCTATAAGAAAGTCTTTTTGTTGGTTCTGTACTTAACGCATGGAAAAAGTTGTGTTTGTATGTAATATAAGATCATGTATAAGTACATATATTTAAGCCAAACAATGAGAGATTAATTAATTTAAATCTTATTCTCCCACCATCCCATACAGCAATATCACGATGGTAGCCAAATATAACAGTGTATAAAATCTGCGGGCAGAGTTAATGTATGTTAAATACGTTAAACTGTCTCGGTCCTCCCCCCGAGCCTTCGCCGGTAGTCAGCAGGACCCTCGCCGCCCGAAGGCTTCACTAATCGAGCCATTAAGCCCGACTACTGCATATATTCATACATATGGGTACATGTGTGCAAGCATGGAAAGTTGTGTAGGTATGTACACAAAATATTCAAAAGCTGAAAACGAGGTATTGAATTTAACGCTCTCTACCGAAAGATAGATAATGTCTTCTTACATGGGATTTTTTTGTAGGTAAGAACTCTTTATCGTTAATCTTTTTGACAGAAATCACCATAATATCTATGGTGATTTCTGTCAAAAAAATTGGCCGAGTTAGCATTAGTAAATAGTGAGAAACAATACATTTAAACCTAACGCGATGCTAACCAACAGAGCCTTCCGCAAAAGCCTTCAACTAACCAAATTTAAAGGAAAATTAGGCATAGGTAGTGCAATTCTTACAACAATACATTAAAAATTAATGATCATTACCTCAGACAAGACTCTCAAGATCCAAAGAGGCGCGAAACATTTCCATATACTTCGTGTAAAAGGGGAATGGGAGCCTCCGAACACGGTACCTTACACAATAATGAATTTACGACAGCTCCGACATATTTAAGTACATTTTAACATGATTACGATTCGCCCTAATTTCATCACGGCTCCACGTTTCAAGGGTTAATCTTTTTATATCAGTTAATGGTAAAACGAACGAACACAAATTGAATTAAACTGGTTTTTGCAGATCGACTAGGTACCTTGTAAGTAGACATTTAGAAATGTGTTGAGAGTTGTGTTTTGTTAGGAGAATAAGAATGTGTTGAACATAGAAATGTAAAAGTAGGTCCATCGTAACAGCATTGATCTGAAAATTATATCTTTTACGTCGATAAGGCTTAACTGATATTTTAAATGAGCACCCCCTTTACATGGCATATTACATTATTATTTACAGCTTGCTGGATGTTCGAAGGCAAATCGAAGGAAACGAGGGAAATCATTTAATATAGCGTCAATAAATGCACAGTTTTTTCTTAAAATATGGTTGCTGACTATAAAAATGTTGAATAGTCAAATTGATGATTAAAGTACTGTAACAATATGTAGGGTCCCCTTACACAAGATCATGAATTCTGTCAATTGGTCCGCAATGAAAGCTTTTAGCTCGTCATCTGACGCGGAAGGGCGTCTCCACAAATTGTTCCTTTCATTCGCTTCACACTCAATTAAATGCACAAATTCTATAATGTGGCGTCTCTTTTATTTTCCCTGTTCTAACGCAGGGTTGTCAACTGATTTGGATTGGACAGTATTTTATTGAGAGTTTTATTTTGTTTGTTTATTGAGGTCCTCGTGTTTTACAGTCACTTTAGACTTTTATTGTAGCACAAAAACATCAAACCCAAATTCAAAATTCAAATTCAAAAATTCTTTATTCAATATAGGCTACACAGTAGCACTTATCGAACGTCAAACAATACAAACAAAAATAGACAGCACCCTAAGGGTCGGTTCATATCCGGCGGAAGCGCACCACGCACCACCAGCCGCGCAACGCCAGAACAAACAAACACGCAATGAGACATCCAACCCCCACTCCTGACGCGCTAACGCAACATCAGTTGAGTGTGAAAGGCCGAACGCCCCACCACGCATCCGCCCGCCCCAGCGCCAAGCGACCGACAATACGCGACGCGCCCCCCGCCAGAGATGAACCGACCCTAAATCGCCCACCCTTCACCGCTTCCTAAGTGCTTCGGCCGAGGAGAAGAAACGGCGCAACAAACTCCCCAGTAGCACGCTGCCTTTACAATAATACTGCATATAATTAAGGGACCGCGCCAGATAAACAAGTGTTTGAGGTACTAAGAAATATAAAAGTATAATATATATAATATAAAAGTTCAGACACTGATCTTATCCAAGGTCAACAGAACGACCAGTCACCGCAAGCAGCACCCGTTCACGAGTATGACGCAAGGGTCAGCCATCCCCTCCCTCGCCATATTAGAGGGAAGGAGGAGACCCGACCCAAAACGCCACCGCAGGCAGTGACAACTAAGGGAGCATGACGAAACTGTTGCCGGCTTAAACAAATATAAAGCAAAAAAGGAAATCCTCAAATACTGATTTACTGCACTGTCCCTTATCACAAAAAAATGAGTGGATACATAATTAAATTCTATAATTAATATAATTATACATAAAAAAAATACCGAACAAATATCGTTCATTGGACATTTGTAGGTACACCATACCTACATTTGTATAATCGTACTAACAATAAAATAAAAATAGGTAACAAATGTTACATACGAAATGTATGCCTATCAACATAAGGATGAATAAAACTGTTATAAATCCATACAGAACCGTCTTGTGTTTATCACGGCGACCAACAATGTTTATCATTTAAATAATCATTAATTGAGTAGTAAGCTTTTAAACATAGCTTATTTTTAATTGTGCATTTAAAGGAGTTAAAGGGCAACTCTAACAAACTAATAGGAATTTTATTGTAAAAACGAATACCAAGCCCCACAAATGAATTGTGTACCCTATGCAGGCGATGTGATCTAGAACATAACTTATGCCTATTTCTCGTATTTATACTATGGATGTCACTGTTCTTGGCATATAAGTGAATATTTTGTCTTATAAATAATATATTTGCAAAAATGAATTGAGACGCTACAGTTAAAATACCTATCTCCTTAAATCGCTCCCTAAGAGTAACTCGAGAACCTAGCTGGTAAATGGATCTAACAGCTCGCTTTTGTAAAATAAAAATGGTTTCTAAATCCGCCGCTTTACCCCACAACAATATGCCATAGGACATGATGCTGTGGAAGTAGCTAAAGTAAACGAGACGAGCTGTGTCCACATCAGTGATCTGTCTTACCTTCCTAACGGCGTAAGCAGCGGAGCTAAGCTTACTCGCGAGGCACGAGATATGTGCCGACCATAAAAGTTTACTATCTAGAGTTATTCCCAGAAACACTGTTGATTCTACGGTGTCTAGCACTTCATTATTAATAATTATATTAGGGCCAAGATTTTTTACGTTAGGCATGGAAAATTTTACGCATTTGGTCTTCTTCGCGTTTAAAACTAAGTTATTAGATGAGAACCAATGCATAACCTTAACAAGTGCAGCATTTATCTCATTAAATTCGTATCTATTCCTATCTACTTTAAAAATTAAAGAGGTGTCATCTGCAAACAGCACGACGTCACATATGCCTTTTAAAAAGAACGGTAGGTCATTAATATAAACTAAGAACAAAAATGGACCTAATATTGACCCCTGGGGCACACCTAGCTTCACTGGTAGTCCGGTTGACCTATCACCATTGACATCGACGCATTGTAGTCGATCACATAAATAAGAGTTAATTAAATTAAGTGCTCTATTCCTAATTCCGTAATGCTCGAGTTTGCGAATAAGAGTACCATGATGAACGCAATCAAATGCCTTGGAAAGGTCACAGAACACCCCAATTGCGTTCTGCGAGCTCTCCCAGGCACTATAAACATGCTTTAGTAAAGCTACACCAGCGTCCGTAGTTGAACGTCCTTTAGTAAAACCGTATTGCTCGCTGTGTAAGAGATGTTTCATATTAAAATGAATTAAAAGTTGTTTCAACATCAATTTCTCAAAAATTTTACTGAATGCGGGAAGGATCGATATTGGCCGAAAATTACAAATTTCGTTTTTATTACCTGATTTAAATAGAGGTATAACTTTACTACATTTCATAAGGTCAGGGAAGATACCTAAATCAACACACCTATTAAAAATGATAGCTAGTGATGGGGCAACAATAGTTATTATATTACTAAGAAGGTTTACAGAGATGCCCCAAAAGTCTTCGGTTTTCTTTTTATTGAGCGATTTAAAAGCATTTACTATATTTAAAGGAGTTACATGTTCAAAACTAAAAATATTATCACATACAGGCACAGTATTACGCAGTAGGTTTTCAGCCTCAGCTGCTGATGAATTTAAGGAGCTAGTTGTTGCTACAGGTATGTCAGTAAAGAAGTTATTAAAAATTTGTGCAATATCGTGGGCTTTATTTACTAATTGATTGTTAAAAATAATCTCTAGTCTGTTTTCTTGTTTCTTGAGCTTACCAGTTTCTTGGTTGATAATGTTCCAGGTAGCTTTTATTTTATTAGTAGAATTTTTGATTTTATCGTTAATAAATTTTGACTTAGCCATATAACAGACTTTTTTGAATAATTTTGAATAATTTCTTACATAAGTTACAAATGAAATATCAAAGTTATATTTTTTCATACCATATAGCTCATAAAGTCTAGCTCTACTTTTGTAGATACCAGCAGTGGCCCATTGGTTAAAAGAGGCTGAAGTGCACTTGACATGTTTAGTTTTACACTTAAAAATAGCTTCAAACTCATTTTTTACAACATCAAAAAATGCTCCATAAATGTCATTAGGATTGTCGCATCCAAAAAATGATGGCTGTATTTTGGACATGATGCTTTTTTTAAAACGAGTACACCGGTGCGCTGTGTATGGCCTACTAATAACTTTTTGAGGTTTATTTACAACTAAATGTGGAAAGCTTGCAAATTGACCACAATGATCAGAAGTAACATCTGTTAAAGTAAACTTATTACTCGCTTCACTATTACAAAATATGTTATCTAAGCAAGTTGCAGAAGATGCTGTTATCCTAGTTGGTTCGCAAAACAGGTTATTTAAATTAAAAGACTTAAATAAATTAAGGAGTCTGATAGACACTGGCGTTGATTCTAAAATATTTACATTGAAATCCCCACATACTATAATCCGTTTCTTACTACTTTTAATTTTAGAGAGTGAATCTTCCATTACTGATACAAATAAATTAAAGTCACTCAAAGGGGGTCTATACACACAAATTATAAGAAATTGCTCTAATTCAACACAAGACAGCTCAATAGTGCGCTCGATAGAAAGGTTCACAATATCAAGACGTTCTTTACATTTTAATTTGTTGGAAACAATAATAAATATTAAAGAACTGGGTTAATTTGAGTTGGTAAAAATCTAAAGTACTAGAGAATATTTGCACGAGATTAGTTTAATAAATAGCAGAAAATATTTAAATAAAAAGGTTTCACGTTACCGATGATCCGAAAGGTACCTATTAAAGCAACTCGCTAGCAGAACACTCTTAACAATCACATAAATGTAAAGTCATAATTAAAGATGGTTAGCTTAAAGCCGGAGCGGAATAAAGCCCGCACTTATCTTTCCCCTCGGCTTTATTGAGCGATAACAACTTTTAAACGACTTCATTTAATCGGCAAACAGTTCAGATAAAACCATTACGCGCTCAATTTCCCATCCACTCTATTTTCCTTTCCATTCGATCAATTCCTCGCCTAAGATGGCTGACTTTACCTAAGGGATGGCTAGAGGTGTCTCTGGTGACTGTAAGGCTAGACTCGGCTAGAGTTTTGAGCTGACGAACGACTCGAGAATTAGTTACGAAAAATCTAGATCAAAATACGTGAGCTATATAGGTCAATATAAATTTATCATATTAATATTGACCTATATTAATAGATTCGATTCAGATACACAGAATTTTTTAAGTACGTCTGTAAGATATTTTTGAAACTCCGTAAATTGAGAAAAGGTATACAATTTGTAGATATTAAGATACTTTAAAGATTCATATTTTACATTCACACTTTACAGATAAACTAGACAAAGTTTACCATTATAAACTATTTGCTTAGACCTTTATAATAAAGTTTCGTGGCAGCCCTAGTTGTTTCGTAGAATAGTGTGAATCCCAACACAATCGCGTCACAACATTATGACGGTGTATCGGCAAACAATTGGCGCATTAAGGCGGCCCATTCACGTGCGACGTGCGTCTTCAGCTACCCTGTACCGCGGTGCTCTTTGTCGCAAGCCCACTGTTGCCATTGTTGAGTGCTGTTAAATAGAGAACATAAAAGGTTTTGTTGTTCAATGTTCAAATAAATAACTCAACTGTTAGTTATGAAATACAAATATTTAGAGTCATTAACAGCCTTTTAATCGACTGGTACTTATGTACTTATAATCGAGTAGGCATGTAATGTGTCTTTTTTATAAAATGTATGTATTCAAAGTGCATTTTAAAATGAGTGTACGATACAAGTTTTACTATCTTGTATCCATCTCTACTTAAGTAATACTTGTTAATGCGACTTAAACAAGTCTTTATTAAATTGAAATCAATAAAAATATCTTTCTTTTTCTATACTCTATAAGCCCCCATTAGGAATCCGTCAAGCGACATTTTTTGCGTCGCATTAAGTCGCATTCACACCACAATAAAGCTCTTATGACGTGTCATTTCGTCCGTCTGAACAAATCCACGACGGATTTGACGCGTTAAATATAATCTGTGAATATGACACAATGGGAATGAAGTGGTGGGAGTGGCCCGCCTTATATTGTTCAAGTAATCGGAAGATCGCGCCAGCTGGGATGGAAAATGTGCAGGAATTACACTTTAATTTTATTATTATTCAAACAACAAAAGCTTTGCAAGAAACGTGTGCAATATTACGTAGCAAGATTCAAACACTGATATTTTATTGCTAAACAGTGTTTTAAATGATGTCAAATTACTGTTATATCTTCTTCAAAACCATAATTTTACCTTTATCTGTAGATTTGAAGATAAATGATTGTTTTTTCATATGTTACACACAATATTCCCAGTATTTTCCATTCAGCAACAATTTCATTAAGTTGAGCATAAACAGCCGTTTTACAAGCATTTAATTTACTCCCCAGATAAGGCTTTACAACCGCGCTAGACACCATGGAGCAAGCAGCCTTAGTACCTGACCATACTTGGGAGATAAAGAGCTTAATTTTGTTGCGACAAAATACATGTGGCCAATTTTGGTATGTGACATTTGATGGTGGAAAATAATACGTCTGAAAGTAATAAATGATAATACTTAAATATTTCTTTTACTTCAAATAGGAGAAAAATATACAAGTAAATGTTTAATGATGTATTTATTTAAAACTCCACTCTGAAATATTTTTATCACTAGCTGCGAATATTGGAAAGCTGTATTTAAAAACCCATATTTACTTAACCTATATCAAATAAATTAAATTATTAACTAGTTTAACTGAAGCGCATTTACTTTATTACTTGCATATGGAAGCCGAACTCTAAATACAGTAATGTCCAATAAGTGAGGTCATTCAGTGATCATCGGGCGCATTACTAATTGGCGATGCGTCCCGAAATAGCGGTGATTAATATAAACGCGCGGCATTCGCGCCATGTCGCGTGTCGCGGGTCGCGCGAAACTACGCAGAATTACACACTCAATCGTTTAGCTTGGTATGGCTGATTCATTTCGTGAATGCTTATTCTGAGTGTAGGCGAAATATCTTTTATATTTATAGAACATTGGGTTATTACTGATTTGTAGAAACGTGAGGATATGTGTAAACATAAAAATAATATGTTGAGTAAAATATTTCTTACTTATTTTAATAAATTTGTTTAAAATAAATGCAAAGAGAAAATGCAATCGATACTGTCCTTTTAAAACACCTATTAGATTTTTCTTCTTCCTTGGCTGCAATAAAGACTTGAATTTTATCTACTGTAACAAAATACGGACACAGAGGCTAAACATATTGAATGTAGCACAGGTGCTGTGTACCTTAACAGATAGATTTACAGAAGTAAATTCGAACATAAAACATTGTATTCTGGCCATATCGTAGTGAAACAGCTAAGAGTACTTTTCTAAATCGCACCGTTTTATCCAGAATACGTGTCCCAGAAGTGACATGTTGACATCAAGCATGTAGCTAGCAGCCGCGCGTCAAGACAGCTTAATAACTTAATCCGCGCGTTATATTTATACGCCGGGACCCGCGACGCGCGTCGCCCGCGACTGTCGCGAGGAAACGCCGCGCGGTTCCGATACGCGATTAAACGCTTTAAACGCGTGTCGCCCGTGTGACTTCCGCTTAGGGCGTTTGTGATTTGCTAGTGAATTTGTATTGTATTAATAAAATGTGGAGCAAAAATTATGTTATGTTATAAAAGCTATATGAATGGTGTTGTTCCGAAACTTTTTTATATATTTTTATTATTATTATTACCGAAACAGCGTTTTGAGGAAAAATGGAGCTGAAATGTAAACGGAAGGTTGAGTGTTTTGGATACAATTTAGGCCAAATAGAACAATGTGAGAAAATAAAAAAGAAAACTTCAACAATAAAGAGTCGTAAAGATTCCGTTAAAGAATTATACAGTAAAGATGTGTCGACCTACAATCGACATTGTTTACATCTCTTACAATGAAATCGATCGATTATACATGTCGTACACGTGCTCATGAATAAAAGGTAATAATTTAAATAACAACAACGTTTGTCATCCCACAGGACCACTTCCGGTGTTAACTATTCATTGTGTACATCATTAACATTTACATACATACAATAATCGTTGGCTTTAAATAATACAATTATGTATTAAATACATGTGTATGTGTCTCATATATTATGACAATCTGATCTATTTCATGCATCGATAATTTAGGAATTACTAATATTAATAATTGGTGTGGCTTTATTCACTTCATTGTCAGTATTAACCTCTGTTTTGAAATAATGTATGCTGTTCAATCTAGAACCGTACTTCGTTTTAATGTAAACATCTTTGACGGGCCTGTTGGTCTAGTGGTTAGTGACCCTGACTGCTGTACCAGAGGTTGTGGGTTCGTTTTCCACCCTGGACAAATGTGTGTGTGATGAGGATCATTTGTTCTTCGTCTGGGTGTAATTTATCTACAATATGTATGTATTTAGAATTATACAAGTATGTTTATCAGTTGTCTGGCTACCATAATACAAGCTCTGCTTAGCTTAGGATCAAATAACCGTGTGTCAGTTTTCCCGGAATATTATTATTATTATCTACTAGAAAAAATCTAAATAGACTTTCCTACATAAGACGGATATTAAGATCATAAATATTAAATGGTTTACATTGGAATTGATTTTGATTCCACATCTCCTTAACACAGTCACAGTGACTCCACGCTCAAGCAATCAGAAACCCTTTGTTCCAATTGAGGGTCCTCTCCATCCATCACGGCTGGTTAGCTGGTCATTACGCCGCCGACACCATCCATCACGCGCCACTTGCTCACTGTCACACGACATTCTTGTCATTCTCGAGCCGACGCGCCGTTGGACACGTCCTTATTTATAAACGACGGCTAAGTATTTCCTCTGGATGTTAAGTATGGAGATGGAAAGGAAAGAAATTGTTAGTTAAATGGAGATGTTAACTGTGATTGAGCGAAAAGCTGCGAACGTTCCATGATTGATAGATAAGTTGTGTTATAGAAGAAGGAGGATGGAGATGTAAGATGAATTGATGATGTTTATGATATTACTGGAAGATGAAGGGAACAGGTGGCTTCTTACTGCCAAAGAAACAAAGGAGACTGATACGCTTTCATACAATTTTGGGCCAGAATGTAAAAAGATGAAATTGGTGTGAATTGATAGCTACTATATTAACAAACAATCCCTGAAAATATGGCAGATTTTGGCAATCTGAGAGCAGAGATAAAAGAGATTAAGTTTAAGTAAAAAACTATACTTATCTGCCTTAGAGTATAGGTAAGAAACTAAAGAGTGAATTTATCATGGTTTGTTTAGTCCGCTTAGCAGTCAAGGTTTATGATGGTTTTTTTTTTTTTTTCTTATAATTTAGACAGGATTTTTAATATTTCTGTAGAGTGGGAAGGAGATGATGTACAAAAATGAAAATCGAATTTTATTAGTATTTTTATTCATCTTCTATTATTACAAGAACGGCATCTAAGAATTGTGCAGGTGGTACTATGTTATCTAGTAGAGGTACTTAGCCTAACTAAGGTACCATATTATTGACATCACATGGGCGCAGCAGCCCACAGTCCGTTTGCTTACGATGCAGTTATAATAAAAGTTTAATATTGCTTCCCTACGACCGACGTATATACGAAAATATCCATGGTTTTGACATTGATAGGATAATATTAGTGTTTTAGATAGATTCATTAAAACGGCGCGTTCCATGTTTATAAAAAAATCACGACAAAACTAGTTCATACTAGTGCTTACGATTCATACCCAGATAGGCTCACTCTTTAGTTTCTTGTATAATATATACTCTAAGGTAGATAATTCGACACTCGTTTAGTGTCAAATGTCGATCGATGTCAATGTCATGCATGTCCAGTCAGAATTAGCACAGATTAAAGAATACAATAATCGATTAGTAAATGTGAATCGATTTATCTTAATTATGTAAATCTTAATCTCATAATACTCTAATTCTAATGGATTTAATTATTTTAATTAAATGTATCATCTAGTGAAAGCATTTTCGTAAATAGTATGAACTCTGTTGATTAAAAAATTAAAAAATGACATTAAAATGTCATCATCAACAGAGTATTTACTTAGATTATTTACTTCGTAACCCAAACTTAATTATTGGATATTTAATTTTCCAGATTGTAAATTGAGTTGATTTTTCACACTTTGAAATAGAAAAATATAACCTTTTTTTTCAGCCATGTCTTAACTTATTACAATTTGGCCCAGAAATCCCCATCTCCTTTTATAATTTTTCGATTTCAATTCTCGATTTCTTATAATAATAGTCGCAATTCAAAAGACATAAGCATTGTCTTTGTACCGATTTACTTTGTATGTTTTTGTTATTGTTTGCCTGTTACACCTTAAATATATAGTATTTGTAGAGCTTTTCGTGGCACTTTGCCAGTATGTTACCTTTGAAAGCCTTTTACAAATAAAATATGATGTCCGGCCTATATTCTATGAATGGGAAGCTGTCTAAATATGCAGTAGCTGCCCTAATAACAACAGTTTATCTCAGTTTTATGAACTGTAACGTAAAGTAAAACCTCACATTATTCCGAGCCGAACATATTCATCATATTTACGTTAGCCATCATTCTGACAGCTCGATGCGCACGCGCACGCGTTTGCATACAAACACATAGAATTTCATCGACACCCGTTACCTCATTTCAAAACAAACAACAGTTTATTATAGCAGTGAAATTTCAACTTTGTGGTCAAAACATAAAGTTGTAAATTGATTGAAGTGGTTAAGAGGTAACAGTAACATTATTTTCCAAATGATATTTAAAAAATACTGTTTTTTCTTAATCTTACTTAATGTTCTGCCTCTGGAATCAATTTAGTGTAGTTGTTAATACATTTTGTACCCTAATTGGATGCAGGTAGGGTTTATTTTGGTGTGTGTTGTTTGTGCACGTTATGGAGCGGAAGCCGCGGCGAGGGTAGGAGTATATTTAGACTAGTGGTGTTCAGCGGATGCGCGCGGGTATTGCGACTATTCGCGTTATTTTATTGCTAAATATGTTTATGTTTGCATCTTATTGCACGTAAATTCCTGTGAAAATAATAAATTGTATTAACATTTTATGGTTTGTACATTTAGATGTTACATTTACGACTTTATTTTTATCCGTTTCACTTTCACGGGGTAATCATCTGTGGTTGATTTTGTTTTAATAAAGAGGAAGTCTACTACTAGTTTAGATATAGACTGTTGAGTGATAGTTGATCACATTCCATTATTTCTGCTTTGCCTCTTATGGATGATCTAATAACATATAAAGGACCAAAGCAATGCAAGATGCAATGAAGTCTAGCAAAAATTATATCAGATATCAAGTATAATATGGGTTCTAACATATTATACTTGATATCTGATGTAATTTTTACAACAAAAATAACTACGGGGCTACTACGCTGATATAAACATAGAAGAAGAATAGAATAGAATATAATATAATTTATTCTAGTACTTTGTAATTACACAAGTCACAATATACTAGTTGTAATGTTTCCAGTTTAAACAGCACAACACAAGTTCCTTGGTGAGAGGCAGGCTTATCACTGATTGCTGATCGCTATCTCCGGTCAGCGAGTAAACAGGGGTAGCTCAGGTACTCGGACTGTGGGCTAGATGTAGCTCTTCTAGTGCTGGTCTAGTAGAGGTTGGTGACTTTTGTAGCGACTATTTGTTATCACTGGCATTTCGTTGTGATGAAAATTAGTGGAAAAAAGTAAATACATAAGTAAATATATTTGTTTTAATTTTCAGTTGTAAATAAAAAGCTTGTTGAATGAAGATAAAGTTTCTAAGTAATATACATGACTGTTAAATACACGTCCCTTAGTACGGTACGTACTTAAACATGACGATCATCTAACGCAATGACCTTAACTATGATCTGAAATAGATGTGGGATTGACAACTAGGGGTGTTCATAAGGTTGGAAGGAATTGATATGTAAATAATTGTGTGAGATTTTAGTAAAAAAACATGAGTTAAGAGCACACATGGGTACACATATTATTGTAAAAGTAGCTATGCATGGCTACAATAGTTATATGTGGTGTGAGGTGGATCCAATTCCCGTGTAAACATATGTATGTTCCGCGGCCGCGTCCGCCGCGCGCCGCAAATAGATCGCTCCCGTATCGGACATCTATTTCACTGTAAACCACCAAAGCTATAGAGAAGGCAACCAAACTTTATTTAATATTTTTGTTAATTTTTTCGAAACTATTTTAAGTATGCTTTAACTCTAACAAAATACATTAAATTCTTTTCATTAAGAGGTGTGATGGCTATTCAGGAAATGTAATATTTTCCCTTTCAAGAGAGCTTATCTAAGTAGAAATGCGTTATTATATTATTAACAGCGTATGGCTAAAAATCAAATAACAGTGACTCTTATTGCTTAATTTCATTAACTTGGCATATAAAAGTTCAGAATCAAAAGTCGATAGACTAAATGAAAAATACGCCATTTTTTGTTGGCCCGTGTGTATACGTTTCATGTCTCTGTGCCCACAACCCCGCTCCAGAAGCCAACGTTTTGATTGAGTCCACAGTTTATATACAACATTGGCTCGCTTGTTAATTCCACACCTTCGACTTATACGTCAATCCCACAACGACGCAAACACCACACGTCATCCGTTTGATACACAACCTTAGCACAACAAGAATAAAGCTCTTTATTCTTTGATAGAAGATCTGTTGTTTAATCAAGCAACTGGCCAGTTATATTTGACAGGTTTATCGACTTCTGAACTGGAGGAAAATGAACTGCAATGGTATGTTGTGTTTCTAATATGTGAATGATGTGTGCTTTGAACTCGTAAACGCGGAGATTTACTGGACCATTGCCGGTTATTTGAAGATTATTAAACAGGATTGGTCTTTTGCAAATGTACACCGGATTTGAACTGTTTGATTGTGAACTACATAATACAAACATCACGTAAGGAAGTTTGTAATTAGCGTAACCAGCGACTGTAAATAAGAATAAAAACAGTTATTGAAATGTCTTTCTTAACATTGTTATACCCTGGCCGCTGAAACAATGCCTTCCTGACAGGTCGCGATCAACAAGACGAAATAACTTTGATGTGGCGAAGACCTTAGGACAAGATATTTTAGATATGTATTAGGTACATATTTATCACAAAGTTTACTTACACAACTCATATTTTATTTTAAATTGCTATGATATGCATGCTATGACTTTTAATATTTAAATTAAAAGTCATAGCAAAAAACACTCGTCATATAGTTTCCTTCACTAGTCACAACAAAGTGACATGTGTCAGGAATTGTTTTAGCGGCTAAGGTATACCTCATAACTAACGCTTTGTTAGCAGGTTTCATCATTGGATTGTCTTTTGTTTCCCGTTTCTAATCCATTAGGGTTCTGTAACCTGCGTTGTTCTTTCAGGCCAATATAATGCCACCTTAGAGCTGTCCACTAAATTCACACATCTGCTAGAACTACTCTTTACGTGGAAGTGACATATACAACAAATATGCTATAAGTTGTTTTTTAGGCTTCGTTTGTATGTATCTGTATTCGGTGTTGAAGTCATGTCAATAATACAATATGTATACTTTAGAATACTTTTAGTTAACTTTTTATGAATAGAATAGAATAGAAATCTTTATTTGCATTGAATGTAGGTAAATATAAGGTGTTAGATGAAGAGTTTTTTTACATTTTTTTTTTGAGTTTGTTGTTTTTTTTTATTCTCATTCTTATTATTTTTATTCTTTTTTCTATTCCCTGTTAGGTAAAGAAAAGGTTTCCAGGAAGAGATTGTCTGGTGCAAAAAGGCCGCCTTTCGTGCATGTCTCTTTATTATTTTATGTTACATTGTGTTTTGCCCGTGTACAATAAATAAATAAATAAATATAGTTTCCAGGATAATTGTTGTTTAGCAAGCCGGGTCCGCATCCGCGGCGGCGGCGATCGATCCTCATCCATCACTGCTGCCGGTGACACGCACTTATTGGGTAATTGTGGGAGTCGGCGACGCCGGTGCAAAGTACACTGGGATCGTTCCGCAGCTCGCGCCAAGCTGGGCTGTTGTACTACTCGTATTATCTTACGGAAGTCGATTTGTTACAAACAATGACGGGTCAAATCAAGGTATGTATTAAAAGTTAAAAGTTTGATGACTGTCCTGTCTGTCATACAGTTCATATGAATGAAGATAGGAACGGCTGTTACAGATTGATCAACCAACTAGAAATATTTATGGAATCGACATATAGTATGGAATCGTAACAACAAAACCAGTTAATAAAAAAAACTAAAAAAATCGATAGCAAGATAAAATTATTCGAAAGCAGGCCGCACACATCTACACATAAATATCAGCCTAATTCCACGGTGCTACTATAAAAACAAAGTCAAACAGTAGCCCAGCGCACTACAAACAAGTGACGAGTTGAACAAACATTTGGGACACAAATACGACACGAACTGTGTTGACGGCAAACGAAGCTACCATCAACTACCATCAGCTACCGTCATCATCGTGATTTTATAAATGGTGGCGTGACCAATCACTAATGACATTCTGTAGAGTAGATACTTCACATGTGAAAGTTGCATCAAAAACTGCTGATTCAATTTGTATCGAATTTGGTTACCAAATGTGAATGCGTCTTTGCTTTGTAAGCAGGCATCAAAATATAATAGATGAATAGTTTTATAAAATCTGGATTGAACATAACATTTCTCAGAACATAATTGGGAAGTTTTGTTTCCAGAATTACTATAATAAGTGTAAAATCTCCAGAGAGAGGGTAGACAGTAAATTTAACATTTTATAAATTGCTGCATGCAAAAAGGAAAGCTTAATTTGCAGGGGCTTGGGAATCATGAGAGCTTACTTTATGAATCATGCATCATATACACAGTATCATTTCTATTGTAACTAAAGAATGTTGAACACAACCTAATTCTCGCTCGCCTTAGTTTAAATACACAGTAGTGTGTCCCGACACTGTTAACTTGACAATGTACACAGGCTGGTCTGTTTGCGCAGATGACGGCCGCACTCGATACTCTGCCGGAGACGATGACGACCACGAATCTTGATACTTGATGTAACACTCCACGGTAAGAACAACTCGCTTGTGTTCATTTCGAGATAAAAACAAATATTATGATGAATATCTTGTCATGTTAAGTGTCTCGACTCGCGAGTTGATCACGTACAGAGTGTCTGACCACCGCGGTGGACACTTGTATTCGTTTCGATCTGGTTCATAAGATATGATGATGCATTGGTATTGCGTTTTAGGGTACGTAAATAATTTTCCTCGTGCTGGTGTCGATGTCCGCGTTGTCGATGCAGCGATGAGGAAGAAGTATGTCCAGTACTCGCGGTACTGAATGCTCACCAAGCGTCTATGTTCAATGCGCATTTCCTGATTGGCACTATTAATTTTCTTTTGTTTATAAATAACCCTTTGTCTTCCTGGAAGTTTATATTTTGGAATTAGATACTTTAGTATCGTACTAAACATGTTGTTTTATGACACAATCGGTGCTAAAGCATTGCTCACAATGTACCTGGACGACGTAAACTGAACGCTGTCAGGAACTTTACTACAAAGAGTTTTATTGTAGATGAGGTACATTGCTATCGAAGTCAATAAGCTAAAAGTAATTTATTACAAGAAATGAAATAAATACACTTTGATGTGCTTGCGGCAACAGTATTTCAAGACAAAAGATTTTCATTTAATAGTAGACCTCATGGACGAACAATGAATAGATTGGCGGATGGATATTTTAATAGAACTTAGCGATAAATATTGCACATCGACTAAAAGGACGCATGCAACAATCAAATAAAAATAAATTATGATAGTTCTAATAATCATATGTTATTTTAAGCGTACGCGCAGGACGATGGACTGAAGTATGAAAATATCATGCGACTGTTCGATAGATCAATGTGTAATATTTATTGAAGGTTAGGTTTGTACCTACATAATATGCTATGCAGAAAGCATGTAAAGTTAGTTGGACATTTGACAGTAGATAAGTCTTTACGATTCAGAACTAAAAGTGGAAACCATTCACCAAAAAACAACCTGAAAACCGTTTGGGAAAGGCTATCTACAAGAGAGTTAGACAGTCAAGTAGAGTTCGTTAAACAAACTGTTCTAGATAATAGTTGCAAGGATTCAATGGTAGCTAAGCGCTGCGGACCGACAGAGGCGGACCCGCGGCGCGGAGCTAGCGAGCGCCTTCAGTCAACATTTGCATACGAACACATCGCCGCACATGGCCGACTGCTGAAATACTTAGGGCTGGTGCAAAGCTGCTCCAGGGCTTTTAGAAGAAGCTGCTGAAATCTATGATATCCGATGTTACTTTCGATACAAAAAAATAAGCTATTTTCTATATCCATTGGACATAATGGCTCGATAAAATATATGCAATTATGTTATGTTAACAACATTTTGTAGACACATAATTCACACTTGACTTTACAGGCAAGTATAGAATGAGCACTACTTAACAATCGACAGCTAAAGACTTGGTAATTATATTTACTAGTCTTGTGTATATGTATCGAAGCCTCGTTCAACCCTACACGTGCACGCGTTGATTGCTGATTGCTTTAGCGGGCAGGCTCGTTAGCGCCGCACCGCACCGCGCCGCGTCATGCCGCGCCTTGCCGCATGCCGCGTCCGCGCCGCGCGGCCAGAGCACATGTCGCCCTTAATTAGCAACCGCGATTGATTGCTGCTCCCTAATTGATTGGGAATTTCGTTGGTATGTAAGCCCACTGCAGTTGTTGGTGGTTCAGAATACATTCTGTTCTGCTACTGGCCTTACGCGTCGAACGTAATGTCGAATTGCAATTATTGAGGGCCCTATAGTATACTTTGTTTTTTAATTGTTTTAAATATATGTAAGCAATTAGATTGTCACAGTAGATGAATCTAGTACCTTGCTAGAATTAATGCAACTAGGTAAGCAATATGTTTGATAAAGCTCATAAACTTGGTTACCTACTTAAATAGGCAATAAATATCGCACTTCGACATTAATTATTAGAATATATTAAAGCAGCTGATTTATCTTTCTCTACAAAAAGGTCAACATTCAAAGTCACAGCATTCCAATAAAATAATCATGTCACAATGATTGGAAATAAAAGTCTTGTCCCACATTATCTTGTCCTTCACTTGTGACCTAAATACCCAATTGATTGTCTTTGGAAAATGAGCTTTATGTCTTTGTGAAACGGATGTGTATGGTGGTAAAACACACATATAATGTAGGGTCAAGTGTTGATCACATAAACAATGATCTAAATCACGTTAGTGTCGCCGCTGCGTGGCGCGCGCGGTGTCGCTGTGGCGTAATAGACAAGCACGAGATGTAGACAGAAGTATTAGATCGCTGAACTATTACTAAACATGCAAAATGTAGAACGATTCTTATGCCAAACAAAAAAGTGCATCATGGTAAACATTCTTTTAGTGAAGAATAACGATAGAAGCGGGCTGTCCGTGTCATCAAATCAAGCCTTAACTAATAACATATCAAATATCCACCGACATAGGAAGAAGACGTTAATTAATCCATTACGTTAATAGAAAATCAGAAGCAATCTAGTACCGTCCGGTCTCCAAAACAAACACCGTCTAATAATATAACGCGACGTAAAGCGAACAGACAGACAGACGCACCAGTCTAATTAGTTCAGAGATATCTGACACGTCCACCGTTTTGTTCGCTTTTAATCTTCTGCTAATTAATTTGTTATGTGCCTCTGGTGTGAGTTGACGTGGTGATTTGTCTAATTTATTTAGTGGTGTCTTAATTTTAGTGTACGATGTTTGTGGTTTGTAAGTGTTAGTATTGCGCACTTGTAATACAGAACAAAGATATTCTGTAAGCAAGATAATATTAACACAGTGTTTTTGTATAACTTATGATATATATGCTTAAGAAAAAATATGATTTACAACCCAAACGTACACACATGTTTTTACTAAAATACCCACATTTGTTGTAATTCAGAGCAAATCGATACAAAAAAATACTAAATAATTTACGCTTTGTTTTGATAATTTTGAGTGAAAAGTTATATATAAAGCGGAAAGTCCCCCGCTGTCAGTGGCACCTCACCCTTACGCAGCTCGACACGTGTATTAATGTCGCCCCGCGTTACTGATGCGAAGACATTTAACTTTCAGATCCACATTAACTCTGCTCGACGCTTCGCAGAAACAACTGAAATTCACACGAAATTTTGTAATTACATTCGTATGTCCATGTTCAGTATAATGTTACTTGTTTACATTATCATACCAAAGTTTTTAAATTCCAAATAATCATCAAATGGGAAAAAGTTATCCGAAAAAAAAAATTGTATAAAGGATATGTTATGTATACCAATCGTTGTCTTTTAAACTCAAGACTAATTGGGCTCCAACCTTTACGGTTTTTACACTAAATATTTACCCATTTACGTACTCAAAAACTTCATTAATTGTATAATAAAATTAAACATCAAAACAAAGAAGAATTTCATTCACTCAATTTTCTAAAACACAGCGGTAGCCCCCATGCCTCCATAAAATTAATTTCTTTATACCTCTTTATACCGCACATTAATTAATTAGTCTTAGAGATAACGCGACATAAAACTGTCCCTTCCATATCTCTACAGTCGACACTGGGTCCTGTGACCAGGGCCTCGATTCAGCTATTTAAGAGTTGCATGAATTGACCGAATGGAATGCTTCATTTGGTAATTTTTATGATAATTGGCATTCTGCTAACTGAAATTACGATCATTAATATGTAAATTCACTACATTATTACAATTAATTAAACATACTATATTAGAGATTAATTGATCATTAATTGGTCATTAAGATCATTTTCTTAAAGAGTTCAATGAGAGTTTATTGTAGGCTTATCTGAATACGAAAATATGCACAATGACAATTACACTGACCCACCACTGACATGCATTAGAAATATCTGAATCGAGGCCCAGCCGGTATGATCGAGCACGTAAGTAATGGCCCCGGGATGTAATGGCCCCGGGATCGGAATGGCCCCGGGCTCGGAATGCCAATGTTTTGTTTTACACGTGCTTTTTGTCAGGATTTAATTGCTCGCGACATGATTCATGCAAATTGTTAGTGTTGAATCATTGGAACCTTTTAAACGATTGTGCGCTTGCAATAGAATCTTGTCTTGTTTAATTAACGAGCAAGTGCTTCTTAAATTCCTCAATTAAAAGAGATTTAAGTATTTTATATTTATGATTTAACTTAGCATATGTTATTGGGATGATGCGTTCAATTATCGTAATTCCTGAATTATTTACTTGTTATTATTTATGTTCAAAACACATGTTACTTACTTTATTGCATACTCATTCATTTAAAAAGGAATTCACTTCCATTTCATTAAAATGGGACTACCTCTGAGATCTACTCTATTGAAAACATAACTCACTTCTTCACAAATCGATCCTCAATAAATAGCCGGCGATTAAACATATAAACACATACATTA
This sequence comes from Autographa gamma, assembly GCA_905146925.1. Taxonomy (NCBI): domain Eukaryota; kingdom Metazoa; phylum Arthropoda; class Insecta; order Lepidoptera; family Noctuidae; genus Autographa; species Autographa gamma. The sequence goes on from LR989862.1 coordinate 11,637,396, forward strand.
CGCTATAATCGAGCTACTGTTTCTCGGATGTAAAATATAGACGTAAAAGATAATACCACCCGCTCCCAGTAGCGCCTCACCTTGTGACGCGAGCCGTCTTGCCGCCATTCGCTCGTTAATTAATTACGGACAGATAGCGACATCCACACCGACACAAACACGATTACACCGCGACACATTAATTTGTTAGCATTCATTAACACCCACTAATCAGGCACCAGGCGTAAGGCGTAAGGCGTCAAAGGATTTTTACAGTTCTGACCCTTCGCGGTAAGTCTTAAGATAAGCTGGTGTACGGTAGCAGGGTTATGTTACGGCTAATTAATTAGAGATAATTTAAGATGAAGTTAGGTGTAGATTTCTTTTACTGCTATGTAGTATTTTAACTCAAATATATTTTAAGTCGTGGTTGGAACCAAACTGTTTGAGAAAGTGGTGAAAATAATTGAACACATAAAAATAAGAAAATACCTGTCCAAAATTGCTTCAATTTTAAGTTGGTAAGCTCATTTCATAATTTAAGACTGTAATAAACAGGCGCGGCCACAAAGCGACCATAAATCTAAAACAACAGCAAATATCTGCTGAAGAAGAAACTTTTTAAGCTGAAAATTAATAAAAAGATCTTCGGAACGTTATTAGGGGGCAGATTACTTGAAGCCGGGTATATCCGGGTGGGCGGCCAATATCCGAGCATTCCCGGCTCATGATAAAGTCGTAGGGTCGTTGGGTTCACGTGCGGCCCGCCATCAGTTATGGGTGCTCGATGGAAACAGAATGCCTTAGAAATGGTTTATGGGTGAAAGATGAGCTGGAGATTACCAGGATTACTTTAGAAGTAGAAAAACGTATCGTTTACTTATTAATATTAATCGCAGGTGCTATCTAGAGGTTATTAGTATACACTTTAAGTAGTTCTGAGTATAGTTATGTTAAAGAATTAGAACAAAATTAGAAATGTGAATTGGCAAAAACCCTTCTTATTTATTAGTCCTATAATGAAGAAAACAGACATCGAAGATAAAAACAACTCACATCATAATTCGATACTCCGAAATTTTATAGCAAATAAAAGGTTTAATAAAATATTGAGGGTTGTAGTCCATCGATTGTGCTTACATTCAATAATATTCCACGGTATGTTTGACTCGTGTGAACGACTGTACCCTTGAATGTGAATGTTGTACAGTCACAAGGAAAATACGTTACGAGGTGTTACAAAAGCTTTTCACAGAATACGACCTTGAATAAAAGAAGAATTAGGAAAATTGTATATAAAACAACAAAATGTCGTCATAAACCTCATTCACTTAATTACCTTTTCCTCATTTGGGTAATAATTATTTCTTCCGACACCATTTTGACCGTGGCGTTTCCCTGCGGCCGGGCGTGACGTCATGATCCGTGTCTAACGCGGCCATTTCACCTGAGATCCGGATCAAGCCGGATGAGGCGCGCCAATGGTTTTATTATCCACGACGGCTCGCATTACGAGCAAGCATACAGTACTACGTAAAAGCCACCTGTGGGAGAATAGGTTGATCGATATTGTTGAACAATATTTTAAACTTATGACCAAAAGAACTTTCGGAACCCGCAAAATACCTAAATGTACTTAAATAATTTGTAGTTATTTCGTATATACAAACAAAACGCAATAATAAGATTACCAGTAAAACTACAAGACTAAAATCATTTGTGTGATTGCAGCTGTCGCATAACTCGCATAAACTTCAGTAACGCGCCGCCGCAGACCAACTTCTAAAATAAAACGTGTCGCCTCACGAAGTGGATAAGTTTGCAAAATAGTTGCGTAAAGTTAACTGTCAGAGTGAAGGAAACCGGGGATTGTTGGCACTCGCTCGCATCCGACGGGACTCCTTTCTCTGATACTAACTTCAAAAGTTTTATCATTTCACCGAGATCGTTTAATATTTAACGTTCAAAAAGGAATTTCAGATGAAAATATGTAGATTCGTCCGCAAGATAATTTATATTTAACATGCAAAAATATGTCAGAAAGTTTGCAACTTAAAGAAAACTTATCTTTCCATAAAAAGTAGCAACAATTTGAACAAAACAAAAATGTTGGGAGTACGTTGCAAACCACTAAAAAATGCACAAACACTCGACGCAAGTCCTCGCTGCCTCGAGGGCTATGAAAATTTCACGGCGACCGAGAGGTTACAGGTGGCTGGTGAATTCCGGCGCCGAGCGGGTCCTACCTGTGCCCCGCTCTCCGCCGCGCTACCCGCTACCCGCCGCCGCACGCCCGCGCCGCGCTCGCCAAATATATTTTAATGTACTTTAATATTTGTTACACTTTTGTGTTTGACTGTAGTAATGTTTGAGGTTTCTTTGTTTTAACTTGGAGGTTTTCTGAGAGCCTTTTTATGTGGCTGTATTATCGGGTAAAGCGAGATGCTGAATAAAATATATTTTGATGGTGTTATGATAACGAAATGTGCACAAAAATTGCCTTAATTTTTTTTTCATAACTATTAAGAATAGCACTATAAACGTGGCTATATTTTGGGTAGATCTCATAAATGTCGTGTTGAAACTAATCGCCAGTAAGTAGGTAATCCCGGAGAGCCGGAGAGCCGGGATGTCACCCTCGGAGCTGTCGGGCTCTATCACCACGACCCTCGTCACGCCACCACCGTCACGCTGCCTACCTATTATGTCACGGCTACGGAAATGCTATTCCATCTATATATTGTTATAGAGCGTTTCAAACTAATAAAATAAGACGAGATGCCAATAACAGTAAATGAATATTATGCCAAATTAAATGTACATGCACCATAAGGTAAGTAAATGATCGGCTTTCGAAATTTCAAAATACCAGTCTAAGGTATTTTTTAAGTAACATCATCAATTGGGAGTTTCTCACCAACTGCTAGTACTTTGCCCTAATAAATTTCCACAAATTTAATTAATAATAACTAAAAGAAATTTAGGTTTAATCAAATCAGTAGTATATGAGAATCTTCCATTAAAATTTCGTACTATTTTCACATCGCTTAACGTAATAGAATCTTCGCTGGCTTCTATCCACATAAAGCGATGAGTTCCATAATGTATTGGTCGTTTGGCACCTCCAGTGGAGACGTATTGCCAGTTACTGGCAGTTCCCGTCTTATCAGCACGGACGAGCGCGCTAACGGCGCCTGCCTCGGCGGACGCTGCCAGACGCTGCGGTAGAGATATCACTGGTGTTGCTACCAGGAAAATGGGTATAATAACAAATGACAGAGAAAACAATCTTTCTCACATAAATTATAAAGAAGATCCTATTTGACGAATGTGAGCCACTAGCAGCACTGCCCCTGTTGGGCGTCAATATATTTTTTATCGATGTACGGTTAGCTGATTCTATTGCCAATAACTTGGTTCAGTCGTTTTTACCTTTAAAAATGGGCAGACCGGATAAATATTGAAGCTGGTGACTTAGTCTCAACAATAGTATAAAAATCACATATATAAAAGAAGACGTCCATTTTCCTCTCCAGAAAATGGTAAGTTCATTTACTCTAGCATTTCCTTTACCAGCAAACAATATAATAAAGCGTGTGGTGTAACTGCACCGCTCTTAAGTCAGCTCTCTTTCACGGAAGGTCGGAAGCGGATCCGAGCGGATATTGTTACACGCGGGCTTTACGAGCGCCGCACTCAACTCGCTGCAGTTATAATAAAACTGCCCGATATCTTCACGCTGTACCCACCGCGGTCGGCAGAGGTGCAGGACGTGTTATAGCGTGCTAAACATTTTAATGCCTATAAAGTATTTTACGCGTAGGTGAGGTAAGTAGCTCTACTTGTAAATCTTCCGTGAGTATCGCTTTAATAATTCAGGTAGATCTTGCACTCGCTAGTTTATTGCTTCATTTACTGTTTCGAGTCTACTCATTTTCATCATTTTCTCCAAATCAAGGTTAACATAACATAACATATCACCACGCCTGTATTCCCGAAGGGTTAGGTAGAGGTGTACCAATGTACACTCACACCGATATTTTTAGATCCCATGTAATAGGGCGCCCCCTAGGATCGCCATCCTATTGCCGCTAACCGGGCACAAATCCAAACTCCGACCTGATACTGAGAATTTCATAGAAAAACCCAATAACACCTTGGTCGACTTGGGAATCGAAGCCAAGACCTCTAGCGTAGCAGTCGCGCTTAGCGCCACAAGGCCAGGTATTTCGGATTAAGAACAATGGCAACGTTTAATACATACTGTTGACATACATGACATGGACAGTGGACACTCAAAGCAAAATAATGTGTATTCAATAGCCTCTCAACTGTTTTCACCCTTGTCAGAATAATCTTGGTCTTACAAGTGGTGGCAAGTTTCGTCGCAAGCTTGCATTAATTTACACATTTTTAATATTTTGAACTTGATCCGAGTTCATCATGTGCATCTTTAGTAATAGAATATGAAGAGTAAAAATGTAGACCCCACATAAGTATTTCAGCTTCGATATCGAGAGCTTAGCTCCTTATAGTGTGGTGTTGTGAACACCGGCTTAAGCTGGGGCTGGCCTCACGTGACCCGCGCCCGATCTTGATTTACACCCACGGGAGCTACCACAGACTTACTGAGTGGCAGAGGTGGCACACACAAAGCTGTGATGACGAATTCTCAAATTAAAGTCAAGTTTAATCTCAAACTCGACTTTTGCGTCTTCTGTTCAGATCTTAAAAGAGAAGAAGGAAATCATCATCAGATATTGTTTTGAGAACAGCTGCAGCAATTCAAGCTTTTTTTTCGGATGTGTCTCAGAATTCTATCGATTTAAATATTGCTGTTATAAATAATATTTTTTTAATTCATACTGATATTATTGATAGTTAATTTCAATCACATATGGCATTAGTAATACTCAAATACCATTGTATTTGAGCCTTGCGAAGGTAACAATTACTAACTACTACAAATCTTTCAGAATTTTTCTTATGACACTTTTAGAAATGAAAGTTTTATCGAAGAAGTAAGTGCATAATATGTTGTAAGTCTAGTCTACGCATTCCTTGGTCTGTGTGCAGGTCTGCCCTCGGCCGGCTCCTGTATTAATGAGGTCTATCTCTCAGCTGCAGGGCATCCTTCTGTTACCTAAACTATTACAGATGAGCTAAATAAAAGAAATAAAAATACTTTTACAAGAAACCTTCTCAAAAGAGACTTCAAAACTTTAACAAGTAAAGCTATCTATGTTTTTTCTGAATAACTTATGATTTTCTCTCATCAACTCATCCAGTAGTGGACCTGAGTTTTGACATGCATTTCAACATGATTTCATGGAGTGCCATCTATTACATCATGAATATTTTGTAAATTGCTGTTAAGTATTTTTAAGTTAAACATTATTTAACGAATCTCAGCCTACAAGTTTAAGTACCTAAATATTTATTCGAAAGAGCATACTTAACATAAGTATCCTAAGTTCTCGGACTTCCCTTCAGACGGAAACTTTTTCGGACTTTTCAAATTTCATCGGACAATGACCCCGCAACCCTTTAAAAATCACCACCCGATCCGGATCAGGCCCCAATTTGTAGCGATTCGGTGATTTGTTTCAGACAGCGCCGGTCCGGCAGCCGTACGGGAGTGAGGGAACCGGACGGGAACCGTATAACTTTGCGTGAAAAATAACGGTAACAAACTTGATTTAGATGGGCGAAGCCTGACTTATGTGTGCATGTTAATGTGCACAGGTTTTATTTATAAGTTTGTTTACTTTGACTAAACTAGTGTATCGCATATCTAATGCTTTTCATTGCTTTATTTAAAATTGTTCAATTCAATCTTAGATATCTGATTAACCTGTGAATTAGGTAAAAGCAGAGCCAATGATGATACATACATACATACATATAATCCACTTTCCCTTGTAGGAGTAGCCGGAGACCACTTCTTTCCACTTGCTATAATCCTCACACACTTGTTTCGCTTCCTCTTCGGTTTAGGGTATCCTTGACCTGGCCTTTTTTCATTCACACCCGATGAACTTATAATCATATCCAAATAATTATTTCGCAGGTGAAGGGCACTAACTTGTACCGTCTACATTTTAATAGCGTATATTTTAATCCTAACATTTTCGTAAACCTCACAACTCCATAGTACTAGTTCCGTTCAGGGATCGACTTCATACCGTCAGGGCAAGTCTACCTGCAACTTTCCACTTTTCCTGCGCTCTTAGGCGTACAATAGGCATTCATTGCGCCGTCGCTTGTACAAATATCGCGTTAGGTTCGCTTCAAGTGCACCGGAAGCGGCGCCGGACGCCGGCCTCTGCCGGACGTACACCTCATTTCCGGTTGCTGTAACAGCTCGGCGGGCGCAAATCATGGAGATACGGTTTTCTTCAACAAACACGTTTTTTGAAAAGAAAATTGATGGTTCATTGTCTTCAGAATTTGTCTGTACAATTTATTTTGCAAGTGAACATTGCAGCGGTATTTGTCAATGCCAAATATGTCTGCTGCCAACTTTTAGAAGAAAATATAAGCAACATCTATGCCACTTATGTGTATAATTCTTTATTAAGTAGCTGTATTTTACTCTGTCTCAAAAAAAACCTAGGGCTTGCACAAAATCGATTGTTTCCATGATTAATATAAGATCCGCACACAACAACATAGCTTCTTTACTGAAAAATGTGGAAAAGCCTGCATATTTTGCAAGTTTCAGAGTGATACGTGGTAAATAAGAGTAGGCTAAGAAAGTAATAGTGGTGCCCAATCGATCGTGAACAGTTAAAAGTTTGCCTCGGATCTGGAGTTGTGTGAGTTACAGCAGTCGCACCCCTCTAGCGGTGCGTCTTGCTAAGTGTGGGGATCGATACAGATATACTGGAAAATAATATGTTTTAAGAGTAAGGTAAGCTCATACAGACGATGTAATTTTAAGACTCTTTCTGCAACAAAAAGTTTTTCAATTGGGTATCCGACTATCTTACAACATTAAGGTATTTAAGTGAATACCTACTTCTTTAGGTTATATTATGGTTAATGACTTCCGAATCTATCACAATAAATTATTATTATAAAAGAAGATCATAATCGCCATTTTTAAACTTCGTTATCCTTAAATTACCATCAGTTTCTAAATAAAATATTCAAGTAATTTTAAACGTTTCGCAAACTGAAATAGCAAAACAATTATGAACAGGTTCCACGTTTTTATCATATTTTTAAGTCTGCTATCTAAATAGAGAAGTTAACGACACTGGCATTTTCTTCATCACTACCACATCGCAAATATTGTCGTAAAATACCATTTCTATAGGAACAGCGTGTCGCCTTCATAACAAACACTACCTACATAATAAAATATCACATTACCAATCATAAATAGCTATATGCAGAGCAGAATAAACACTCAAATACTATACCCACAGTCAATTTCACACCGACGATGACTAACTTAACAAAACATCATAAAGCTGCTACTTTCAACCTTAAGCCGTTGTAATAAGAGTGTTGTGCCCGCAAACGTATCGTGGTTATTGAGTATCGCGCAGTATTTTATCTTGAAGTTTACGATTGGATATAGTGTTACAGAAAAAGAAGGAAAAGAGGCTGTTTTGTCGCGTGGTGTAAGTTATAAGAGAGTGGAAGGCATTAGGGAAATCGTTATGTTACCTGAGATGGGTATACGTCACGACACCCACTACCCCTGTTGATATATCTGTTGGTAACTTTATACCATGTCTGTATATATGGCGATGAGTGCATCTTATATGTTAATTAAAGTACAGTAAATGGAGCGTTTACTATAACTCGATGATTTACCTAACCTGTAATCAATTAGTAGGTAATAGTTTACAATTTGACTAGTAATGTGCTAATAATGCATCAAGTTAATATGTGTAAATAAGGCAACATTGTAGAACTAATAAATGTTTACTTAAATCGTCTGGCTTCTAGAGTAAAACATGTATTTAAACTTTTAATATTAACTTGTTGTTTAGCTGTGGTTTGGTAAAACAATTCAGGCTGCTCTTTCTATTTCGCATTCAGTTCATATAAACATAGTCATTTTGTGTAAACCTGTAACCGCTCCTCGCTCCCGACTTGACCGCCCCCTACAATTGTTGTCGCAAATCGCTCGGCGTGGCCACAAAATTAAAAATAAACCGCTGTCCAACAAGCGAGCGGTATTAGAAAACTTTATCGGCCGTGTTATTGGCTCTGTCCAGTTTTACTCCGACTAAAAGTATTATACGCGCGACTGCATACGGTGCAAGGATTTGTAATGATCATTGAAATAAATAGTGAAACTGAATACAGACTTATGACGTCTTTAATTGAAATAGTAGTAAAACGTTTGTTATAATTTTATTTTAACTGATACCAATTTAATAAGTTACAATGCACAGCCTGTATAAAAAATGTGCACCCACAAAAACTCATTAATAATGAGAATACCTACAATATAGTTATATAGCGTTCATGCAATCTTGTTTATATGTGTTATTATAACACCCCTTTAAATTAAGTTTAGATAGTCAATTATTTGTTATTTAAATATCCAAAACTACTAAATGAACACTGTTCTCTCGTGTACACATTATAACTATGTGAGTTGACAAGTGTATGTACAATAAAGATAGCGATGTATATTAAGTATAGCGCCTCCCCCGCGTGCCGTCGCCTGGCGAACACTATTCCGGCCAATTGAGCGCTAATAAGCAACACGATGCGAGCTAGACTTTACACAGTACTACAATAAGTTTTATTAAAATAATATTTTGTAAATTTTCTACCAAGAATTTTAAAAGGAAATCCTTAAAGTGATTACAGGTGGAAAATGAACAACATAGAAAAAAAACTAAACTTATATGAGCTTTTTCTTTGCACCATGTATTACCAGAGCCTGTAGTGTGTAGGTCAAGAGTCACAATTCTTAACTAACAGAGAAAAAAATATTCGTTTAAATAAACCATTTCCACTCTTCATTGGAGACGATAACATTATCAGTACAATTTCATTATCTTAATCAATAAACTTTTATGTAACCTCTGCATCGCACCGTGCTCAATGTTATAGGGCTGTAAGTAAAAGCAGGCGTGTGGAAACGATCGCCGCAGCACAGGATGCCGTGCGCCGCGCTATTGAGCTATAAGTCCACTTAGCCCAGTAACAGCACTAGGCACATATACTGTGCAGTTTATTTATATCAGGCTTGTTTTATTTGTAAGACAAGGTAATATCAAATGCTTCGACGATATACGTAAGTATTTTTAAACGTGTGAAATAAAGTTGTGAGGTACAAAGGGTTTTGGTTTTATTGGCTCTAAGGGAATGAAGTTCTTTTTGTAGTTATTGCTAAAGCAAGTCTACGTAGCAATCAATTACTTCCTGTTACTAAAAGTCCTATAAAAATAAAATAGACAGACGAAAGTGCCCCAAAAAAGTCGTCATCCAAGCGTCGTTTTATTCCAATTAAAATATATGGTGGTACTTGCAGGCGCGCAATGGAGTACAAATTAAATAAATGTGGAGTAGCTGACATTTCGGCGGATTGGATGGGCAGGCGATGCAACTTGACGCGGCCGGAGTGGCGCACGGCTCCCTTGACACACGATACTCTGCGATGACGGATGCGAGGCGACGATCATGGAATGACGCATGTAAGTGATAATGGCGATAATTGGAACCGTAATTGGAGATGAGGTGAAGATAAAGGAAGTTGTAGGAGATATTAACTTGATGCTTATTACATTTCATTTGTTTACATACATTCATAGATGTTATACCTATAGTGCAATGTGAAGTGCCAGTAGATGGCTGATGTTATTCGTTATTTCAAATTGTAATGTAATATTAAACTTTACTACTCGGACTGAATGAAGGTACTCATATCAGAGGTTTTTCCCATCCATTTCAGTAACAACAAAGTAATTAAGCTTCTCGTGCCGCACGCGACAGTGGAAGTGAACCCAAACCAAAGCGACCACTTAAGGCGTCTCACTGATTGTTTCATTTTCCCTGAAATATTGGGATGGAGTACCGAAAGTCTTTTAATATCTGCCGTGGTTTGTTTATTATTTCCTTATTTACTTTGAGCTTCGGTTTAAGTGAAAGTAAAAAGCGGGTTTTTACGTGCTTTAATACTAACAATTTTTATTCCTCCCGTGCAGGTAAGGTCTTTCGATTCAACAAAAATACCCCTTTTTGCCATTGTTTGTCTTTGGGTGGATACTTCGGTAGTTCAATATTGCTAATGTGCAGGATATATGGTAGTACTTACCCGGCTCGGGCAATAAAAATAAAATCGCCAACTAACATCTTGGAGAAAAGATCGCGGATATAAACGGTCGAAGCAGCCCGGATAACTGGACGGCCGGGTAATGTCGACGTAACGACCTTATTATACTCATTGTTGTTTATATGTTTTTGAATAACTACCCTTTGGAGTTGTATTAAGTTACATGGCTTTGAGTATGATGCATTCGGTTCAATTCGACTCGTTAATGTTTAGTAACGAACTGTTACAATTAGCTTTCTCCAGTTTTATAATTCTGAAGTTTGTGATAAATTATAAGTCCTATATAACTTACCTGTAGAAGTTAACAAGTAGGTGTTTTTTTTGTATTATTTACCTGTTCTTATTTTATTGTTTAAATGTGTACTTGTCTTACATATTTTTCCAAGCCGGTAAATTGACATGTAAAAAAAATGATGACGCTTTTTTGCAGATATACACAAAAAGTTTAATATAAAACTTTAAAACAAACGTGTTCTCACAAACAATAATTCTCGCAAAGCCATAAACGTCGAGAATGCATTAGGATATCAAGAACAACTTATCTTCGCGTCACAGATTCGCATGGCGCCGTACCCCACGCAACTAAAGTAAAAAAACCTTTTGACGGGAATCGATAAGAGTGGAGTGTCGCGCTGTGTCGGCTGGGATACAGGGACGTATGCTCCTGCTCAGAGCTGTGTTCGTGGAACAGCGGATGTCACAGGTAATAGAAGTTGTGAGCTGCTCCGCTGTCATGCGGAGTCTGCAATATTTGCAGGTTTATGATAGGATGTTGGGAACTCGATGCTTTGTTGTTTTTGTTTTAGTGATCTTGAAATACTTACCTCAGTAAGTAGCATTGCTTTGTTCCATTAAAGGACATTACGAAGAAAGCCAAACAAGGATTTGAATTTACTTTATGTGTTATAGTTACAGACTGCCTCGTTGGCCTAGTGGTGCTAAGCGCGACTGCTGCGCTAGAGGTCTTGGGTTCGATTCCCGAGTCGACCAAGCTTTTTAACCACGCTAGACTCAGTAAAAGTAATCAACCAGTACGTCAAGGGTTGTCAATATTAGCCAATTTCTTTTTTGTTAAAGAGTTGGGAGGCCAATATTTCACGGCACTTTTGAAATAAAATTAAGTATTTTCAGACTTGACATAAAATACTTAATTTTACTACTGCATGCATTTGTATGACTATACAAATGCATACAGTCAAAGTGTAATAAGTAATTTAACTCAAATGACTCCATGCAAACCTAATCAGAGTATCACATAGCATGAATACCTTGAGAAACAAAAGACGCACGTTTCAGAGGAATCCATAAAGTGTCACCTTGCGTGTCACCTCATAGCTATGTCTCCCAGCTCTCTGATAACAGCTTCTAGGAAGTGCGGATGCTGCAGGTAGTGTGGAGATGCGCATTAGTCATGTCGTGGGAATAATGCAGGTGTGATAAGAATGTGGTTAATTGTAGGCTCGGTTGACGCGCGTTGCAATTTCCAAGGTTCGGCATCAGTTTTAGGATGAGTAGACATTGTTCTCAGCATTGATCTCATAGACATTTTCGTGTCACATGCGTCTGCAGGTCTTGGAAATGTACGTAAATACTTTTAAATTACTTGAATTTTGATGTAATATCTGGATGTATTATATTCTACTAGCGGCCCGCCCCGGCTTTGCTCGGGTGCAACGCTGATACCAAATATAACTACATAATCATAAAGTTCTGTAGGGTGAAGCACAGCCTTGGACTCAGTATTTGGTATAGAGGCACACGACCCCCGGCCCCCGCGCGGCCCGCCGGGCCGTTACCGCCGCAACCGCTATGTCCCTGCATTTTAAATTTGTAATATCTTCGAAAATATTCATTTAAATTACATGCTGTAAAGGGCAATATTGATCTATATTATATGTACAATTTATTAAAGGTACTTAGTTGGATAAGGATTAATACTGTATTGCTTAAAATCGCTTTTTCGTAAATAAGTAATAAATAAACGATAAAAATGGTTATTGTGGGTTATCCTCAAGAGATAGACATATACCATCGCGGACTTTTTTGTAGATCTTTTTAAGGAGCACAATACTGTAGTACATTATTTTGATCTATCTCGTAGGGTTTAGCCAGCGTTCGTAATGAAAGCGCAAAAAAAGTGTTCATTTACGACCTTACTTTAGAAATCTCTAAGATTATCCGTGTTTCTCTACGTTATTATGCATGTATTATAGATATAAACCTTCCTCTTGAATCACACTATCTATTAAAAAAAACCGCATCAAAATCCGTTGCGTAGTTTTAAAGATTTAAGCATACATAGGGACAGACAGCGGGAAGTGACTTTGTTTTATACTATGTAGTGATTTCAGTACGCTCTATTAAATTTCTATACAGAAACGCCGAGAAAAATACATTTCGAATTATTTACATAAATGAAATGATAGTATAAAATCTTCAACTCACTTTAATTGCATTCTCTGACGTTTTATACTCGTATAATCGATATATAAGTACCTATAGCAGTGCATAAACAAACCCATACTCATTAATAATCCCACATCTGGTGTAAAATTAACATGTTTATCATTCAAGAGGCAAATGAATCAATTGCTACAAATTTTGTTCGAAACTAAATAAAAAGTAAAAAGCTGGTCGGGCGACATTTGCGCGCCATGTTGGCGACGTCAAGTGCGTGTGCGCAGGTAGCAGACGCTCTCAGTGGAGCCACTAGTGCTGGACGACACTTTAAAGAACTTAGATTCATCGATATTCTCATTTAGTTTTAGACTATCATTTCCTTTTCTTTTTCTATTTTTACATGAAATGTGAATGAGTAGTAACTGTTATTATGGTGTTACGTGGCTCAGGACAGAAAAGTCTGGAGTCAGTCGGGGAAGACCTTTGCCCAGTGGTGAGACACGAACGAGGTTACAAAAAACAAAACATTTTTTTTAATAATTAACAGCAAATGTATACAGAAATTAAGCGTATCAAATGAATCAGAGACACGACACGACGAAATAGTTATCAAAAATCATGGTCATCAAAAATCATCGATAATCTCCTCGCGCATCACTACTCCGATAGTTTTACGCGTCATATATCAAACACTTGAGATCGTTATCTGGTGGCAGCACTACGCCATCGCGCCACTCGAACGTCCCACAGTCTGCGACAAAAAATACTCTGATAACGCTGATTGAGTGATGCGATTTATTGCCCAAATGTATTTAGAAAGCCATGGCTCATGTCTCTCTTAGTTTTGTCAATAACGGTAGATTTTGGAAGGATGTATGCATTTTTGTTTGTTTTTTGGTAATATTCTGCCTGTTTTGTTTGGGAGATTTGGCAGAGGTGTGTTGTCAACAGGTTTTGTTAGGCGATATACCATGTTGTCCTTTAGTTTGGAAAGTAAAACTTACATTCAAACTAGCTAAGATTTGGCCTAGATTCTACCGAATAAAATTAATGTTTATTTAAAAAAAAAATCGTCTGGTTTAAATAATTACTCTCGTTTTCGTTACACTCATAGCTAATAGATGGAAACGTCTGGATGATCGTGTGTAATGCAGTCGCCAAACGGAAACGCATCGGATCTAAACAAGCTGCCGGGACCGGACAGACCCTCTCTGTTTCCCGGTACTCGTGCATTATACATCATACAATAAACACACTATCAAACACGCGCACTTGAGCTAGTACTGACGATAGCGTCTCAAAGAGACCAGTGTGCGGGTTGAGTTACATGCGCGTGCGATGGTTAGCCCGTATTCATAGACTAGCTGATGCAATTTGTGGCGCCTCAATTTTATGACATTCAAAGATAGATATTTAACTAATGTTCGATTGGTTCAAGATTTTTAAGTTTACATTTAAAAAAAAAATGCTGTGGAAGTTTTAAAAAAATTGTAGGTACTACTGATTAATGTTAAAAAATATTATTCAACGAGATCTAGATAAAGAGGAGTTTAATTTCATTAAAATATATGTAGGCAAAATAGCTGTCGAATTAATCACGAATAAAATGCATCGCACCGTGTAATTATTTGCGAAACTTTCCGACTATTCAGCATATAAAATCAAATCACAATCACACATTTTACTAACTTTGTCGCCTAAGGATCTTAAATAAAAAGTTATAAAAGTATAATAATAATTTATGCCTCTAAGCGATAAAATGTTGAGTACTTACAAAGGTTGATGCCTATAAGAAGGTCGTAACCAACAAATGAAAAGGCAGGATATTATCATGGACTCCTCTTTATTACAGCCCCGTATGTCATAAAAACTCCTTGCCAATTAAATTCCTTCAGTATATTGTCCTCTCATAGTCATCAAATAAAAATGACAAATTCATTTGTTTTTGTAGAGCAAGTTACTAAAAGTTATTTTTTTAAGTAACACGATCATTGCAAATACGTTTTTTTAAACGATTTCATTGGCAAAAAATATACAATTCACAGATTCATGTGGTAAAAAATAGGTTTTTTTTTTATTATTACCTTACTGTTGATCCCACTGCTGGGCAAAGGCCTCCCCTGTCTTCTTCCAAACCTCTCTGTTTTTGGCGATTTCTGTCCATGATAAATAGGTAAATTACAATATAATTATTAAAAAATTGTAAATGTACTGACAAGAAAATAGCTAGAAGCGTTCCTTTAGCTACCATTATTCTGTCTAAACATATTTGAACTGCGGCTCCGTATAATTAAATAATAATGTTCAATCCATGTTCTAGGAATAGCCTATAGATACAGGTCGTACACGTGGTTTCGCTCACGGCTGCGCGGGCGCAAGGATGAAGGTATTACGATGATTTAACACTGCACTCGCTGCCGATGGACTGCAGATTATCTCATGTATAGTGTGTTAATAGTAAAACTTATAATGTACTAAGTTCTTTAGAATATACTCACGAAGGGTGAAAATTTATATATTTACGGTAGTGACTTGGGACCAATTTCATTTCTGCTGCTTTTTATACTGCCTGCTATTTAGACTACTGTATACGTAATTCAATGTAATAATAATAATGTAAATGTATGTCAATGCCAGAGCGATTTTTCAGGACAAAATTATATTAAACAGAGCAAAATGCATTCACACGGATACCTACTTAATTTTCTATAATCTACTTTGTATAAATTGATAAATGTCTACTAGAATACTAAACATGTCGCGTGTTTTCACCTGGGTGATATAGTTCTAAGGCGAACAAATTACACTAATTTAGATACCCTTAATTTCTTGCTTTCTTTCGAAATTAGTGTGTGGGACGTTTCTCTACAATTTTAATGAACAGAAAAGTGAAATTTTCATTCTTAAAATAGTTTTACAACAAAAAGTTCAACTTAAATATTTAACACTTAATTAACAAAGTTTAGTTCCAATATTTCTCTACAAAGTATTACAATTAAGATCTCCAGTTACTTTCAATGTAAAATATACCTACCGTCTTGAAAATAAGGTGCACTTTGCAATGGGTGTCTTAACACATTATGAGGATATAAATTGAAACATTCAATATTTGTTTATAAAGTACTGCAATTAAGTTTGCGAGTGCTACACTGGAACTAGTACCTTATTGGTATGGGGTGAAGGTTGAAAGTCGTGTTTGTTGGTATTTATAGAGGGTGTAAAGACAATGTTGCAAAAATTATCAGCAGGGAGTGCGAAGTGGCCACCCAACACGAGCCGGCGGACACGCAACAGGAAACATGCAGAAGATCCATTCGTAGAGCGTAATAAAAAATTGTACAATTCAATTCAATTCAGTTATTAATATAGTAAAGGTATGAAAATTCAAGCTCAAAAGATATCGTCAATACTGGAATATAATATGTGAACGTTACTTTTGTAATGTCGATTGACAATGATGCCGAGGTTAACAATCGAGTAAGTATTCATTTTCTTATAAACTTCGGTATATTTTGTACCGCAGTACAGTGAAGAAGCCTGTAAAGTATTTTAGTGTTTGTATAATTGACTTTTAACATACTAACTCCTAATAAAAAGAAAAAGTTGTGTTATTTTTTAATATTTTTGCGTCTGAAAAACCCAATCATCCGCACATTATTTATTAATGAAATGCTTATTTTAATAGCCCTTTAAGAAACAGTTTTCAACTACAATTCCCACTATTTACCAACAAGCCCTGCCGTCCCCCTACAATTAATCAGGCGCTCGCGTCCAGTGCTCTCGCGCCGCTGACAGCGAGATGCGCGCGCCGAACGATTTACTGCCCGCGATGCGCACGCGCAGCTTCCGCTTCCTGTCCGCACCGCGTCTGCTTTACTACGCAGCTCTGCACTTTGTAGTGAGACTCACTCAAGTGTACGGTTCATTAATAGCGCTTCGCAGAACTTAGTATGTGTTTCCGTTAATAATTTGTTCTAGGTTAGATCAAGGTTAGTTGTTTTGCTCGCGGGATTACTGTTCAGGAAAGGTATCTCGGAAGATCGTTGTGCTGGTAAGAATAGTAAATCTATTCACTTTTTTACAAGCTTTCGCGAAAGTCTTAGTAAGTAAAAACCTGAGCCTTTAATCGAGCAGGACCATTGTTTATGTCTAAGTTGATGATAGTGTTAATTTAATTGAAAACAAAATAGTAAAGTACTTAATAAAATAGTATTTAAAGACACTCACCAATATTTTTAGGCAGCAAAGAGACGATCAAGATTTATCTGTAAATGAAAAAAGATAAATCTTAGTCATGATATCACGATACAGTGCGAATAAAGTTATCTTAGTAGAAAAACGAAAACAACTCGACGTTGCACTGGAAATCAACATTGGGTAATTCAGAATCTAAATCCTTTACGACAAAAAATCTCAAAGTTCAGCATTACATCAAAGTTCTTGCTAACACTCGGCTAGTTTGACAATTGTCTTATTCGCAGAGTTATGTCCTACACAAAGGCTGTAAACTTGTACCAGCGCGGCCATTATACACAGGAGGTTCAGAAAACTTTGCGTGTTAATATCCCCCTGTATATGTACACCACGAGTTTATTGCCAGAAGGTCAAGACTTACCACACGGAACTGAGATTACGATCTGAAGGAAAACGTCGGTTAATTAGCTCGGTTGAACTACATTATTTATTTGCTAAACGTTATCTAAATTGTGAGTAAATTGTAACGGGTTTTCCTATACATACATACGACGCGGGGTAAGTTGAACTGTTATGTGTAATCTTAGTTCAGAAGTCAAAGTAAATACATTCGGGAGCGGAAACTTCGGCAGTGGGTCGAGTTCATATGCATTTGTAAACAAACACTTGTGTTGACAATAAGTTGTATAAGTCATTCTGCTACTCTATTCAAATAGTCTAAGATTATACCCTATTTTGTGCGAAATCGTTATTGTGAGATCGATGACTCTCGATGGGAAAGAGATTTAGTGACTTTACTCACAAGCATTACTAGACATACTAACTTAACCTCCATTGGTTGCAAGAGTTACTGTTTATAGACACGTTGAAAACCTTACAAATGAAAACCATATATTAAAGAGTAAACTATGGGTGACGTAACAACTTTCACATTAAACTCTCGTAAATAAAAAATAACAAAATAAGAGGCAATTTAGAGTTTCAGTATATTATGCAACAATCAAGCCAGTTCTCAGGCCATACCAAGCAAGTATATAATCGCGAAGGTCAATAATTAGCTGGAGCAGTAATTACAAGCGACACCGCCGGCCGCTCCAACTGAACGCATAATTACCCCGCGCCGTATTACCGGGGTAATTCAAACCGCCCGCATCGGGGGTAAGTCGATTATGCTAATGTTACGAACTGGGAAGATACTGTACATCTTATGTACCTACCTATAACCAAGCAGAACCGTCACAGTGTGCCTTTTCATGTAAATAAGCAATACGATATCTTTCAGCTCATTAGGGCCTAAGGAGCCTTTATGAGTACGGTTTTGGCGTGTCTCCCATTTTGTATCAGTTTCATAAGTCGATCAATTTTGGTGTTAAAAGCTTTCTCATATTTTGCTCAAACAGACTATGTTGTCACGTCTTCGATATATGCAGTGGAAACATAAGAAGAGGGTTTTTATGTAGTTTTGTACCTGTTTGCTATTTATAGAGATAAAGAAATGCTGCTCGTACGCGAAGGTTGCAAAGTTTTGTAAGTTTTAACATTTATTAGGAATCTCTACTTTTACATACCGTAGTCTCGACAAAACTAAAATAACTTATAAATCGTTAGAATTATGCTCGTACATTTAAATTCTTTGCCTGATATTGAACCTCGAACTTTTGATTAGAAACCATATTTATAATTACTCATAGAGTTGAATCCGTTTATTGCTTAAGCGTCGTATAACAGTTGGCACCCATACATATTTTATCACATTCATTCAACGTAAATATTTTAGCTTGAAAAACAACTCTCTGGTACATCCGGGCAGTCCCGGGCAGGTCCGGGTAACATGGCTGGCTGCTCGGCTGGACCCGGATGATAAGATAAATGGCCCCCATTAACGTCCACCTAATTCTCTCCCCGTATATCTAAAAAGGGTCAATGTTAAACTCTGGAGGAAAGACTCAACAGGCCTCCATGATTTCAAAAATAAAATATTCAATAGTATGGGGAATACACAAAAAGTCTACATGGCCCGCCAGAAGTACTTTCCTGTGTCGCCATTTTTATTTAGCACTGATGGCACTTTTTCTAGTGGAAAGTAAAAATGTTAAAATGATTGCTGGAGCCTAAATTCTTTAAAAATATCGCGCGAGCCGAATAAAATGTTCTGAATTTTTTGCGGTACGTATAGAGTTGAGCACCAAAAACCGCGAAGTACTCTGATTCTCGTCAACACCATACTGTGGTGGTTTCCACTGTTTTTCTACCCTGATAGATTTATAAATTACTTTATGAAAAATAAAATCAATAGTTTAAGTGAAATACCGGTACTTATCGTCTCCATAGCTATTGCTAATATCATGGAGACGATTGTCTTTGACGTTCTGCAACTAAGCCAAAAACAAACCAAAACTTTTAACGTAGGAATCATAAATCCATTAGTTACAAGTAAAGTTATTTTCAATGTCCCAAAGTTAGAAGAACACAACATTCACGATACAAAAGCTTCTCACCATAAAACTGTAAAACAATTTACTCTGATCCCCAAAACTGAGCCGTCCCCTAACAATCGATTGAGAATCGTTGTAAAATTGCTTCCGATTGACGATATTGCGTGACCGGCATCATTAACTACTGAACACAACCCGCAATGTACTTCATGTTTGTCCGTTCGTACGACTCTATTATACATTTATAAAGACGTGCCCGTCCTGGGGGTGACTATGATATTATATGAATTTCACGATTATTTATTTACGTTATTTCATTTATATTTCAGTTGAAAGGTAAAACGTGTATTGTTGGACAATGGTTCCCTATTAGGGGGATTTTTCCATTATCGTTACCATTAAGGTCGTTGAACTTTACTAACGACCCTTTGAACGCATTAGTTTTACTGCCTTCGATTTAGGTAGTGAGCTCAATTGTACAAAACTAATTTAAATTGAAAGGGTTAGTTCTTACTTAAGAATTGATCTCGAAAACGACTATACAACACGATTAAAACATACTTATTTAATTTCATTTAAAGGCCCTATTCTCTTCTGTCTACCTTTCAGTGGCAAACAGCCGTGATGATATAAACAAATGTTTCCAAATGGCACAATACCGTTTTAATTACTTTTCGAGAACAAAACAATTAAGCGGGTCGTGTGTGGCGTCCTCTGCTTATAAGAGCCAGCCGTGCGTTAAGTCACAAACGCAGCGTTTTCCTAGAGCCTTCCATTTGTGCTCGCTTTATGTCTAGACTTTTGTACAGATAACAAGATTTTTACTATACCTACTTTGCTGTCGGTGCTAAATAAAAGAAACGTCTTTTAAACTTCAGACACGTTTTGAGCACTCAATTACCATAGACAGCATTTTACTGAAACAACTCTGTTGCTCGATGGCCAGTCTAATTTAACAGTCTAAATCGTTTATTTATCAAAAGTCGAAAAGAAGCAACTCTACTGATGCCTGCTTTTTAAGTAAAAATAATGGTATATTTTTTCTACTTCTCATTAAATCAAATTGGGGCCAAAGACTCAATGACCTGCGTATTTAATAAAGTATTAGTAGTAAGTGAACTAAGTGCAACGTTCCACTGACCGCTAGCTAAGCTAATTGTTCATGAGAAAATCCACATTTGTTCAGTAATAATACAGTGACATAGTGGCTTCAATAATAAGTCCCGAGTATAAGTGAGTTTAATGGCTTAAGTGTAATTTATTCCAAGTCCACCAGAATCGTTCAGCCATTCAACTAAGTCCACTCAATCAATATAACTATCACGGAAAATGTAGCTTTAATGCCACAAAATGCGGACGAAAATCCTTTAACTTGACTTTTAAAACTACCTGTAGGTATATAGATTCAAATTGCTGAAGGATCACTTAATATTCTTATCACATTGTCAGGGTAGATGCGGCAACTTTGCAGAAGCAATAAGAAGCACAGTTAAATAAAAGCATGAATCGCTAATTTCTAATGCGATTGTGTAGAGAACTCGCGAAGGGCGCATATGTTCTAGAGATGCGACGCGCCGCTGCCAGACGCTATCGATGTCGACAAAAAGCACCAATGAACACCGTCGCTAGCGTCTAATACGATTGTACGGAGTGCTGGTTGAGGTCGTATGTGTTGTGCTGTTTCGTTGAAATATCGATATTCATTAAGCTTGTTGCAGGTGATTTATGTGTAGTGAAAGAAAACTAATGCATTTTAATTAAAAACCTTGAGAGCCTCAGTTATAGTTTGGAATTGCAGTATAGAAGTAAGCATATAAATAACTAAAATACATAGTTAAGTACAAAAATTATATGCATTCATAGTTTTAAGTCATTGAATTGCTCAAAAATCCACTACCATCTAGAGTCACTTCTTCTTCTATTCGAATATATGTAACTCGTCTAAAAGACTTATACGGAAGTCAACTATCATCACCCTACTATCATGAAACTATTAAATAATACCAATCAACTCCATTACTATGCTACTCCGACAAACAATCAGATCTTATCGAACCAATTTCCACAAGCGACTTATCGATAATGACTATCGATAAGCGGCACAACCCTATCGCCCCTTCGGTGCTTGTCATTAAGGGTGATCCATCAACGTCCGCCAGGATTTGGGGTGTTCGACGCCTGCGCGCTGCCCTCGGGGAGCACTCGGGGTGTTAGTGCCGGAGCAGCGCGGGGGGGAGGGGGGGGGCAACAAACAAAATTAGATATTCGTGCGGTGTCCCCGCAAAGCGGTGCGAGTGCACCCTGATTGATTGCTTTGGTTAACATATACGTATACTTTCCATATAGTTTTCGTGTTCATGGAAACTCATGAATAAGGTTCTTGCCCCAACTATGTAGGTCGAAGTACTTTCGAATTTAATAGTGGGAATCAAGAAATGGTATCTGCAAACAGTGTGTATTCAACATGCAACAAATTGTTCAAGAAAAAAATTATAATATTCAAATACGGTTACAATGAAATACTTCCAGACTGTCTAGTTTATGTAAACAATCGAGGGACAAACTCAAAGAATAAGGATGCAGTGCAATCCCTACAAATGCTGCAGTGCGAAGAAACAATATTTCATATTGAAAAATAATACTTCGCCTGAAATTGGATTCGCTTTTTCAATAGAAATAACAAACAAAATGAACACTAAAAAGTTTATTGAAGAAATCTTATCAACGGACGCTTTTATATCAAAACAAAGAATTCTCAACAGAAAACTCCGTTTGTTTTTCAAACTTCGAAATAGTTGGCCACAGTCTGATACTTATAGCATTAATTTATACAAAACTCCTACCAACTTAGTACTCGAAGTAAAAACAAACAGTACAAAAAGCAAAGGAGAGCAGCAAATGCTGGGAGAAGAGCAATCGAGAGCAAGTCTCACAACTGGCTTCGTTTGTGAACGAAACAAAGGCAAATGAACTACTTAAGCATTGAAATATTGAGGTGCAACGCGAATTCACAATTTCCAATAACAATGCTGCAATGATTTAATACCCGTCGCGACGGAAAAAGACTAATAAGGACGGAATACGGAGCTGCAGACAAATGTTTGATCGAAATCATTCTCTCAATTTGACTTTATTAAAACACTGTTACGGATGGATCTTGAAAAATATTTGCTGGAAAGCAGATGATCCATTTTTAATATAGTGACAGCTGCGAACACACAATTAATCTCATAATGTACAATGTTCTGTAACAGCGTGTGAGCATTATTATAAGTACCATATCTATAGCCATTCTTTCATTTACAGGCATATCGATACGTATAGTAATGTACCAAAGGCAGCGCCCTGAGGCACTCCTCCGTCTGTGCGCGTTCATATCGCTGTACTCTTGTCTAATGAAGGCTTTGACGCTTTCCCTAAGGAGCATAAGACGCGCTACATAATCTCCATTCATATATATTTTATGCTCTAACTCTCGTGTATTAAGATACATTTTAGATTGTGCTCGACCGTTTGGAACGCTAGCGAGCCGACCATAGCTGATACTC
Organism: Autographa gamma; assembly: GCA_905146925.1. Lineage (NCBI taxonomy): Eukaryota > Metazoa > Arthropoda > Insecta > Lepidoptera > Noctuidae > Autographa > Autographa gamma. The sequence goes on from LR989862.1 coordinate 11,660,258, forward strand.
TGTAATCATGGAAAGCTATCCCTGTTATTTGTTATGGAATTAAATTGTTCGGAACAATTATGTTCGCATTGTATTGATGAAACTTAATTATCTGGATGGAGTACGGTGAGCCGGTGACACTCATTGATATTGCTGTAATTAAGTGACTGTATTTGGTAATTTTATTAATTGGTTGGGGGTTGTATTGTATGACAAAAATTTTCAATAGATATTATGTTCTATTTAAGTGTATCTTTTTGTAGAAGTATATTTATAACTAATATACTCAGTTCATATTACACTCTTATCTCTAAAAGCCTAAAAGAGAAAGTAAATAAAAATGTTCAGATGAATTTTAGATAATATGTGTAGTGTTACTATAAACAATCGGCAAATGATGCAGTACCATAAACATAATTTGTATAAATAGTCCTACATGCTATATGCTACTGATAAGAAAATTTGGTCTAATTTGTTTGCCGTACGAAAACTGCGTTTCGTAATATTTCCTATTAAAATTACGATCGAAGCAAGCGTACATATCTGTTAAATAAATCTATGTTTATTAAACAAAAATGTTAATATAGCAATCAGAGGGAATTGGACGGTCTTGTACGAAATAAGTGGAGAGAGACTTGAGAAAAAAAAACGTTGAATTGTTTGTCTCATTTCAATGAGTGTTCTAATTTTTTTGTTTTGTCCATCGATCGCGGCCGGTCATGCTCGAGTTTCGCTGGCGACGGTCCAATGGAGCCTCCGCGAAGCTGCTGCAGGCTTCCGCTGTGGTCACCACGCGTAGGTGCTTTGTGGTAACGTCCTCTGCTGATTGTGAAAAAAGCTATTGAAAAGTTTTTGTTTGAAGTTGATTTTCTTGGAGTTTTTAAAAATGAATCATCGTTTCATGATCTCAAATACATAATGTATTATCAACTGTCTGGTTGCGTTTTGAAGAGAATTTGAATGACACTAACGAGCAGTAATATTGCATTCTATGTAAACCCTAGACAAAAAATTAAGTACACTGAAACACAGGCTCATAGGATGTATATAATGAATTCATTTATCACGACAATTTCTTGTGAAGGGCACACGGTAGAGCTCCATAAGTTAATTATTGACAGGTAATGAGACAGCGTGAAATATGTTAATTGTAAGAGAACACGCTGTTGGCGAATTATATGAACATTGTGTTGTTTTTTATTTATGCTAAATACAAGAATTTATTGTAATTTTACTTATTTAAATTACATAATAAATAAAAATGTATATTTCGTTCATATATCTTCGAAAATTCAATTTCATAACAACTAAACATTTTAAAAATAAAATGTGACTTATTCGTTCCGGTTAATGTGAGTCATAAATTGAACATGTCCCAGGATGTTCTAAACATATGTTACCCTAGCTTTCACGTGCCGTGGTTACGCCGCACTACGCCACGCTCTACGAGTCCATTGTGCTACGCCGTAGAGCGCTACGATATATTGCTACGGCGGTAAATCGGTCGAAAATATTTCTGTTTGCGCGTATTGTCCAGTGCGGTTGGGACTTGAATTTCAGAATTTCTGTTCTACATTTCTATTTTTATTTGTATAATGTATTGGATATGGGGATAAAACTTTCCTCCTCTACCTGAATGTCCACGACATAAATAAAGAGCTATCCGTTAAAGGTATATAAATGTTGGATCTTAAGATGGTTCAAAGAAGAGGTAAAGGTTTAAAAATACAATGTCTGCACACACTACATTATAGAATGTGTAACTAGATTTGAGAAATGGTCAAGTTCAGGTCAGTATAACATGTTATGAATGTTTGATTCTAAGCAGAAAGTGAATTCGTCTCTGTTGCGTCAGTTGCCAAAAATTCGAGACTATCGAGTTTTTTACCTGGCCCGACTCTCACGTCGAAAGGCACTGATACATGCACCGGCTTCCCAAAAGAACTAAACTGCATAGTTGCAACGCTTTTTTCAAAAACATTCTGGATTTTCAGGTAAGTTTTAAGAATCAAATAAGACTATATTAGTGAGTACTGTGACAGTAATCTTAGTAAGTGTTGATAATACTTTATACAGTATCAGTAGAATAATCTGTTTAGCGTCCGGCAGAATCGAAGCAGAATCTTCAGACGGCTTAGACAAGGAAATCTCCTCTTTCATCTAACTGGGTTTGCGATAAATAGAGAGAAAGTACTATTTCATTTCAAATACGATCTGAAAGCTGGTTCTATCAACGACAATTTTCTATACATAGGTAAAATACTGAGAAATGTAACTAAAACGTATTCAATCTGTAAATGAAGACGAAAAAGAAAAGAAAAGCGCCCCCAAGACTGTCTTGACACCATAAAACCAATGCCATTAGTTGTCAAAAAAAGGTAAAATTCTAACAAAAAGGCCTCGTTTCTTTTAAAATAAAAGGCAAAGACGATTCTTCCACCTGTCGCGTTAACACAAAGCCTGGGGTGTACCGCACGGGAATCGATCGCGCGACCCAGACGCGCGTATTTATTGCAGCTGTCTGCCGGCGACTTGAATGGACGGCGTGGTGATGCGATTAATTGTGCGGCGATGCGTTTAGACGCAGCGGATGGACGCGGCCAAGATAAGTCCATGTTATTATATGTACACAATACCTACTGGCTACTCGTAAGAAAGTAAGTTACATATACAATATAAAACGGGGCCCTTTCGTTTGCTTTTGTAATGAGTTGTTTGAGCTTTCGAACGAGTGATGGTGTTACGAAATCAATCTTTTCGATTGTTTATCCAAAATGATTTAGTTAATTCGAAAGTTACCACACTTTGCCTCATTATATGAGCCGCTACTTTTAACCATCTAGTTGTTTTCAGTGGTAATATACGAAGTTTTCGATTTGAATTTGTATTTTTTTTTTTTTGAATTTGTTAAATGTTCCTACTAAAGGATTGATAGTTACCCAACCAAGTCAAACGCTCCGCTTACAGTAATCGGGTCGTCAATTTGAAATACAAATGTACCAGGTTAGCAGGAGGCCACGCGCCGCACCCGGCCGTGAGCCGTATACACAAGATGTAGGTTTACGACCATCACTCTTGTCACTAACATCACATCAAATACTAATAAATACGGGATTTCCTTACTCGAGTCTATACCAGCAGTGTGTGTGTGTGCGTGTTGGTTCGTATGTCTCTCTGCGTGTCTGTGTGACGACCACAATCACAACAATTAACGATACGTATGCAATTACTGAATACACTAAACTTTTCAACACTCAGACTAAAACGAACTTTGTTACTTCATGTGTAGAGCACATAATATATTGTATTTTATTAAATAATGCAGGTAAAAACGCGGCGCTAGTAAATCACGAACGGAGAATAATTTTCCTGGGTAGAGACCGCGTAAATCAAGGAGCCCTCCCTAAGGGGCGAGGTACCTACCTACCTACCTACCTACCTTCCTAGCTCGTGTGCCGGTTGTAATTAATGCATTGTTTCACTTACAGGTTGCTTATTCCGTGTACACTCGTGTTAGAAGCTTTCTAATTCGTTTGTGTAAATGCCAAGCTGTTGCGATATCGATTGAGGAACTATACTCGTTGCTTACTTCTATGTTGATGCAAGATCGTCTGCACTCTGTAAAATATTTTTTAGTTTATGAAGAAAGAGTTTTGGATGCTTAGCTCCATTGCGAACTTAATACAGTTTCCTAACCGACCGCTATAAGTGTTTACTTTTTCAAGAAAAATATTACCTCTGAAATTCTTTCCTTAACACTTTGTGTATGTCTTGAGACTTGCCATTTCGACTTGGGATAAGTGACGAGTGCCACCTCCCGTTCATATTGGCTGCTTCAGTCAAGTACGCGTGTGGCGAAATGTGAAGGTAAACTGAGAGGGAAAAGTAAGTTCAAAAAATAATTTTAAAAGAATGTAACTACGTGAACGTATGTTGTCAAACAATAGACAATCGAATTAAGTAAATGTCTAGTAGTAGTGTCTTCAAGAATATACATATAACTTATTAATTGCCTTTACCTTAATAAATTGCCGTCCTTTCAGTTAATCGGGATCAACACTAACCCAAGGGCGACCACTACTTTCAAGTAGCATATATACATATAGTCAGCTAAAAACTGAATTTACAACGATTCTTTTCTTATCAAGTGAACTAGAAGTTGAGCAGTTTTATCAGTAGAGCCAGCGAGCACTACCCGCTATGGCCGCTACCCAGTTTATCGTGGCCACTGAAACAGAAAGTGACGCGGGTTCATTTTTTAAACGCACCGCAACCAAAAGCCCACTTAAATTATTCACACGCCTTACTCAACGGGGAAGTGGATAAAAAAAGTGAAAACGTGGCATATTTCACCCCCCGGCCCCCCTGTACCATGGGTACACCCCCGGCCGGATGACAAACGACTTGACCTAACCCGCCACGCCATGAGGATTATTTTTTAGTAAGGATTATGAGAGCGCCGGTATTTTTCATGATTTCGTGGTGCGGGCAAGTTTGGGAGTTTCCTGCAACTCTTTTGTTAAATACGCAGATAATAGCGGAGTTAATCTCAGTGAGCCACTTCCTCAAGTGATAGCTGTGCAAGCCTGCAGCCTGTACGATGATTTAGTAATCTTAGAAATGTCGCTTTTCCGGCGTTTACATTAACCCAACTTCAACAAGCTTTAACTTACTAGACCGGTCGTCCCCAAATAATTGTTTCTAAGTGAAATGTTTTTTTATCTGTTAAAGCTAAGGTTTTTGAGTTATTTTGTACTAGGTAGACATTTATCAAATTTTTAACATGTAGGTTTTCTTTGCGTCTGTTAATAATTCGTGCTAAAAGAGTCGTAAACGCAAAATGTGAGGTTTCTAAGCATTATTGCATATATCCATATTTTAGTTTATTTGCAGTGTAAGTACAAGTTAATGAATAAAAATAATGTGGAAAAGAATGTTATCTATTTAGCCGTTATGTGATAAAATTACCGTATTTTTTCTCTACATTGCAAACATTCCTTCAAGGAGAAAAATCCTAATAAAAATAGCACTTTCACGAAAACTACCTCCGCCGACATTTGTGCGACCCAAAAACCACATTATGTAAAAGTACAAATCATCGCAGGAAAGCGGAGTGGCTGGAGTGTTCAGGAACGTAGCCTTTCCGTTATTAATGATGTTGTACTAAGTGAAACCCAATGGGCCGACAGCCAGGGGATGGCAGAAGGTGCACTGTACCTAGTCATGTACGGAATAAAAATATGTATGACGCAAAATATAAGATTAGATAAACTATTTCAGATAGACGTTAATGCAATGCCTGAAAGCAATAAAAAAAACTATTCTTTATAAAGTAAGGTCTTATAAGAAACTTTAACTTTGACTAAGGTGCCTACCAATTTTCTTTAGTACCTACATAAAAACTCTTTGATACAGATCTAAGCTAGATATCGGGTAGATACATAGTAAGGTTTCTGTTCGTTTCCTGTACAGTGGTGTACCACAATAGGCTCCTGACCCACCTTGCATGACGCGGGAGCTCGTTTACAGATCAGCACTATAAGCATGACGAAGGCCTTCCACACAACAAATGCGAGCTTTCCCACGGATTTCCTTACATTTTATTTTATATTTTCCCTAAATGATATTAAATTTTGGTCGTTGCGTGCCGAAAGAAGTTTCCAAAGAGCTTTTTTGTAATTATATTTTGGGCAACAATTTTAAGACGAAGATAAACGACCATGTTTAAATAAAATATCACCTAACTGGAAAAAGTAAAAACTAACACTGTGAACATCGAAATGAAAACACCGAAAAATGTGAACGAGTGTTGTGTTATTGTTCAAATGAATGATGTCCTTCCTCCAATAACAAAAAGTGCAACAATCCTCTCACAAAGCAATCAAACAAACAATATAAAACGATAAAACAAAGCTCTGCAACGAAACGCAAATAAAAACAACGTGTTCGTGGAGAAACAAAACGCGATCAAACAAAACCGAATTGTTCGACACGATCTGTGTGATGACGTCACAAAGTGTAAACATGGCGCTACGTACCGTTCCAAATTTGAAATGACGCTTTGATAGTTTGTTAGAAGTTAGATTGGATTTACGAAATATTGTTACATTGCCGTTCACGGAGATATATTCAAATATTCTTTATTTGCTTGTGTAATGCGGCTTTTAAGATTTCGTGCCTATTGAAGCAAAAATGGGTTTTACGGAATCCCAAATGAACTCCCCAAAACGGTTCTTAAAAATATTTCCTTATAAGATTATTAATTCACGTAGAGCTCCAATCGGGACCACGAGATATGCTGATACGGCTTACGTTCACGAGGAACGTGAGACACATACAATATCAATATAATTTGGAGTTCACGAAGCCTCTGGCGGTCCGTCTAATCTTCTAATACCTTCTTAGAAGATTTGAGAGGAGGAAAAAGTAAGGAATAACCGAACAGAGGGAAGCCCGGAAATTACAGGATGTCTCGAGGCGAGGGAGAGGCGAGGACCCGACAGGGAGGCTGGCCTCACAAATGAAGCAATTCTCGCAAGTCCACGCTCCATCGAAGTCGCCTTATTAGAGTAATCCTGTCCCACATAATTGTTTAATAAAAATACTGCGATATGAGGACAGTTAGCGGCTGGAGTCGCCGTTTACGTCGCATTTTATGTTTGAAGAGGGTCCGAATATATTTGTAATGGCACACTACTTTTAATGGTGTACGTATAGGTATCGACGGGTGGAATCGTGAAGATAGGTCGATGGGAATAATTTCAAATTCTCACTACTAAAATATTTGAAAAATATATTTAGCCCCAAAAAATATTATTAGACCATGCCGAGGATTGGATTGAACTGTTGTGCACATATATCTAAAGAGTTTTTTTTGAAGTAGATAGACGATTCAATAACAACTATACAAACAACTCACTAAAACTCTCTATGAATTCAACAAAAATATATGATATAAAAACGAATGAGGCCATCGAATGTGATATATTAAGGAAATTACGTTCGTGTATAATTTCCTTCGTATATCATTCCGTACATAAAATCTTACAACCCGAATCAAACACAAATAAGGTCTGTAAATATACCTTGGGGAGAAAAACACGTATTCAAATGAGAAGCTCCGCACCGCAGCCGCCCCGGTACCGTCCCGCAGCCGCAGCGTCGGTAGCTTCGGTACAAGATGAAGAGCACGCATACCTCTTATCTAGAGCAGCATCATAAATAATTCTGTGCTGAACGCGGTCTGATCATCAATATCGTTTAGCTTACTCCGTGGGTAGGCAGGCATCCAGCTCCGTTATAAATAGCTGCGATTTGTTTGCGGATGTTTTGCATATTTTTTTCTGGTAGATATAGGTTTGGCGGTTAAGCCGTATTTAAAGTAAATTAGAGTTTCTTGGAACTTTATACCTTTATCAGGTAAAACCACAGTTGGTTAGCTTGTCTATTTGACTGAATGTTTTGGCATTGAGTGATGAGGAATACTAAAATGGAACATTTAAAATATTACACCTTTTAATGGTGAAACCTATTAAAAAACCTTTTTTGTTCTTTAATGGAACGCTAGCCATCCGTAAATTGGTCTCTTGAGCAAAGACACAGCCTTTGAAGAATATGATTTCTAAGCGAGAAAATAATTGACAGATTGATTTTATTTCACTTGAAACTTGCGAACAATAAGAATAATTTGTTGAAGTGACACTCGACAGATAATGAAATACTTCGACGTTCCTCACCTTTTTACAAGATTTAACGTGAAAATAAATGTTTTCTTTAAAATTCATAAATATTTATTTTATTTCCTTTATCACGTTATAAGTCTTGTTCTCGTCAATGTTTGAAGTTGAAAACATTTGAAATTTTTTTATTCTTGCTAATTGAATTTGAAACTTTAAGAGACACCTTTTTCCGTGCTGGCTGCATTTAAAGCATATAAAAATAAATGATTCTTTGGTGTTTCTCCTGCATGACGTATGCGTTGACTAAATTGCAATATGTAATCGAACATAAATAACTCGAAACCATTCACAGCGAGCACAATAGAGAGCAACACCCCATCACCGATATCAAAAACCCGACGTCTGCCGAAAATTGCCGAACAAAAAGCGGATTAAACCGGTTATCGGCGGCTGCTAATAATAATAGTGTCGTCAGATAATCCAGTGTGATGGATGGCGGGCTCCCCTGGCCGACCCTTTTAATTGGCAGTGAATGTCCCCGTCAGTCACGTCACGCTGAATTTTCCATTTATATTATAATAAGTTGGGATCTGTTTTGAAGCGGTTTTCTTGGTCTATCCAGTTTAATAAAGGTATTGTCCCCACGCGCGGCATATTTCACTTGTTTAGGGTTAGGGGATGGAAATGCACGGCTTATTTTTTTCTTTGAAATGCAATTTGTGTTCGGATGGGCTAATCTTGGTTGGCGTTGGCAGGGACGTGTTTTTCAATTTATTATAATAAGGATTTAGAGCGACACGTACCATGTCGATGACACGGAGGAGGATACTGTTGCCTTATCCCTTCAACGATCAAATAAACAGCTTTTTTCATATTATAAAAGTATATCGAAATTCAAGAGCTTTCCTTTGTAACGGAAAAATATACAAACGCTCCAATAAAAGCCCTCGTTCTTTTATTTCAGAGACTCAAAGTGTGCCTGCACTCTTTTAACTCAAATTCATAAACGTCTAGACTCTCTGCAAATATTTGGAGGTCGTATCTACCCGCGAAATAAGCAGGATTCTCACCACACAGCGATTTTGGAAAACGGTTTTTAACGCGTTTTATTTTCATAAATTCCCAACGTTTAGGGTGACAGTTCACGGACGGTTGAAGTTCACGGGTAAAAAGGACAACTTTTGGCGATGATCCCAGGTACGTACAGGACACGGGTAAGCGGTAAAATTCATTAGTCACCTAGACCCTGAAAATCTTTTATAATCATTGGGTTTTAATCAAATAATACGAAAAACAGTTCTTAACTATATATCTTCATAATCCAGCTCATCGCATTAGCCCTTTTTCCTTAATCTCTTAGTGCTACAGCTGCACCTCCCACGTACGTTCCCACAGATCAGCGTATCAACTGCGTGTATCGTCGCGTGCAGTGGAAATGAGCCGTCATTACCAGCCATCAATCATACCGATACCGCACGATCGAGCCGAGCGCTCGCGAACATCTGCGACCACTAACGGCTAATTCATCATTTTGCATTCGACTGTACTTGGACATCACACACAGAAATAAACTCTATGTGTTTGGAGTAGAGTACATTTTGGAATGACGAGAGTTTCTTAATTTATCATTTCTCGATTGACAAGCTTGTATACAGATGGTGAGAACTTTATTGATATTAAAATAAGAGTCATTTTTCTTTGTTAACGTGTTGAGATATTGTTGCAGAGGATATGTAACTCTCGCAGATGTGTTGACAATATCGATTGTGAGCGAAATGTTATTATATGAGTGCAAATATTAAATGAAGCACAAAAGCAACATTGATTTGTATAGCGCATATGGTGTTTTGATGAAACACGATTGCTCATTTTGTTAATATCACCAGATTTGTACAAAACTAACTTTGGACTTGCAGAAATACACTTGGTCACTGTACACACAGGGGTAAAATATATTATTATATACGTCCATAATCCTATTTGGTTTGGGGATTCTGAAGGTTGGTAGCAATGGAATACAGTTAAAACACGTCTGTTTGTTTTATCCTTTATATTTATTCGAGCTTTACAATTTACTTTGCCGTTACGGAAAGAGACTTTGTGGTAGGGTTTGCCTTAAATGGGAATTCAAAATAGACTTGAAAATGTAATCGTGAATCACTTTCTACAGTTATATATTAAAAAATTTAGCTTGTAGGCTGGTAAGGCAAAAGGTGATTTTTTTTTTTTTTTTTTTAGATTTATAAATTTAAATAATAAATATAAATAAATAAATGCGGACAACATCACATACATTGCTCTGAACCCAAAGTAAGTAGCTATTAAGCACTTGTGTTATGGAATTCAGAAACAACGAAGGTTCCACAAACACCCAGACCCGAGACAATGTAGAATAGTGAGTTTCTACATTGACCCGTCCGGGGATCGAACCCGGGACCTCAGAGCTAGCGACACCTTGCAAACCGGTGCGTACGCCACTCGACCATGGAGGTCGTCAAAATTTGAGATTGGTTATTAGTCATCCAATCACATTACTACATAGGACACCTAAAAAGATATTGTCCCTTTTAGTGCAGTGGCACGTTAAGTACCTACGATTTTTGGGATCAAATAATTGATACGAATGGGTATCAGTAATAACAACTAACTCATTTCATGCTGAAATTTGTTCTATTCGTGCTGTATTTTTTACCACTTTTGGATTGATATACCCTTTCGGAAACAAGCTGTATTTCAAAACCTATTTATTAGTCAACCTTTCAAATTCAGTCGTCGAGGCTATAAGTTCAATACATTTCCTCAATGAAACACAACCCGTGTGTATATGAAGTGCGGACATCCACAACATGCATTGGTTTCGCATTCCCGCGCCGTACGGAACCCGCGTAATTTAATTGCGCCGGCCGCGGGCACAATGCCGCGTGATTGGACGCCGCCTGCGGAATCCTAAACGCTGACACTCTTGTGTGTGAGTGGATTCACTAGTTTCGACCTTTTTCTATGGAATATTGATGAATACCCTCCTTTGTGTAATAGAATGAGGGATGGCTTATTTGATATGACTTGTTGTTGGCGAAGGAATTTGGTGAGCCGTGCGTGTTCTGAAACACGTTGTTGCTAATGAATTGAGTATCTTACAGGGCGATTTATTATTTTCATATCATTTTGTATCCGCTCATTTAAGTTCTTTTACAAGATATTGTTCTTCCTCATTTAAACACAACCCATGTCTTTTAAACACCAGTTAACCTAGCAAGGTGAGGTCGGCTGCCACAAGGTCTAAATAAAATCTATAAAGTTTATTTAAGCAGCTGTAAGTTGTTGTTTGTTCTTTATTTTTAACTAAGGGTTTCACACCTATTAAATAGCGACATAATTGCCTTTTTACATCACAACTTTGTACATGACACTTAAATAGTACAACAACAAGTGTAAAAGAACATAAACCGCGATATTTTATAGAGCAGCAATAAAAAGAAGAATATCTTTGCTATAAATCTTGTAATAAAACTACAAGTAATCGGAACGTTTTCTGCGTTGACACGCGAGGTGGCTGGAGTGGTCCCGCGCGACCAGCATCACAATGAGGCATACATGTCTACTGAGGTGTCTTTAGAGATATTCAGTGCAGTTCACTACTTAATAAACTGCTCTGGAGGGTTCAGGGCTTGATTCAGTATACATTTGTAGATAAATGATAGTTCGTAAGGTGGTTGTAGAAGGATTATTAGTTATGTTAAATGGATAGACTCGTAATGCTATATAAACTTCTAATCATATAAAGCGCTTACAAAGTGCTATAATTTGATTTAAATGCAATCGTTTAGAAAATAAGAATTAAATATAATAATCCTCTGAAAGTGTACAGTATTTTTAGCTACCGTATTATATGTTTATATTTATTACTTCATGATGTCATATTTACTACAATAATCTCAAAATAAAGCTTAAATACTAGCTTGAACTACTTAACAAATAATTTTTGTATGAACTTATGAACATTTAAAAGTCCAACCGAAAAGCCTGTAACAATTATCGCCACGTAACTTAAAATAATTTTCCAACACGTCACGGTACAATGCAAGTATAACTATTGCTTCTAGCACTGCTCCTGTATTCGCGGTGCAGCACGTCAGGGGATTACGTCAAAGGCTGCGCATGAACTCCTTACTGAAGCTGCTAACAACAAACGTGATTCCAAACCCGCGAAGCGAGGGCAATGTACCAATATTCCTGCATTTCATACCTAAATCCAAAACATATTTAAAGTTTAACGTATGGAGGTACCTATGTTGTGTATTACTAATCAAGATAGATGTTTTGTTTTTATGAAGACTACAAAACTTATGAAATTAATAAAGTACTTAAGTAAAAAAAAAAAACAAAAAAATACAGCCGAATTGAGAACCTTCTCCTTTTTTATAAGTCGCTTAAAAATAACTTTTAAAGATAAATTTTATTCTAATCGAAAAAGCTGTCTCTTCCAAACACAAGACAGGACTAAAAGTGCGCGAAAAATTGGCAGCCGGTAACGTGCAGTTGAAAATTACGGCCTTATTCAATTACTTATGTTCGATAATTTATCACCGTGAATGCTTTTAATATCTCCATTTAAGCGTCCAAGTAACTGCTCCATCAAATTACCAAATATGTTCCTTTTTTTATATTTTCTTTCGTAATTTTATGTAAGCTTTTATTAATGCTACTAAGGCAGTAAACAAGGAACCAACATGTATTTGATTGCAAAACAATCAGCTCACCTGCAGGCCGCGTCACCTCCAACACTAGTAGTATCGTAAATATTTACCACGGACGAACACCTTACAGCAAACAACACACGCGATAACACACCTTATACCTTTAAAAATAAAGTTTGTTTTCCGCTGGGTGGCGCGGCGTCGTAAGTCCATCAACGCACGAATTGTTTGTGTTGCCCAAACACGCCTCGTTAAGAACTACCGACTGACTATTGTTTAACTTGATAGTTATTTTTATCGCTCAACAGTTAGTTTTAAAGTTATTTTTATGATTATTATTGTATACAATTTTGTTCTTTGATTTTTTATTACACTTATCTACTTAACTACGAAAGCATTTAAACTACGCGAATGTACTACTCGAATTTTAATGAAACTTATTAAATTTAAAATTACATGAATCTAATTTTTATGTAATGTATTTAGTTGTCGTATTTCATGTCGAGCGTAGTGCGTATCGTGAGTCCGCGCGGCGTAGTCTCGCGTATCGCGGGCGGGCGGGCGCCGGTGTCGTTGGGCGGCGAGTGAGCGCGAGCCTTCCGAGCCGCGCTTTAAATCCTGCACTACTTATGTACTTATAGTTGTGTCGGAAGTAATTTTATGGAAGGCGTGAGATGAATCTGCTATTGATAGTATTTGGTACTTGTAATATACAGTTGTTTAATTAAGGGGTGTACTTAATTAATGAATTGAATGCCGTTATATTGTTCTCTTTTATTATCCTATTACTAGATACAGATATTTCTTAAAATTCCGTATTTAACTGTCGATTCTAAAACAATAATCAGAGAGATAATATTTAGCCCGTAAAATCAAAGTAAAGTATTTTACAACATCATCAAAGTCACCCTAACAGCTCAGTACTCAACCAGTTTACACAAACATTTTATTGCTTCATAAATCGTAATCACACACGACCCTTACAGTCAACTAATTACAGCTCAATAACACTACTGCAGGCATCCCCTAGTTGTAACCCCTGTTACAACTTACAACTAGTGTTGAATAGGAATCGCGAGCCATTGAATATGCTCGTAAAATTTTTATTTGTCGTAAAGTTAAGCAGGCGAAGCCAGGGCTGTTAACATGATTGCGGACTGTTAAAGTAGGGGACAATTGATTTAAGAGTCGTTAATGTTTTGTTGATAATGTCGGGTTCAGTTTATGACTTGTTTACATTCTTTATATTTGATTTGTTGCTAATGTAGGATTATTTATATTAATAAAAGATAATCAAATTTCATTTTTTTTTTTCAAATTGGACTACATTCAATCACTTTCACTAGTCTTCTTAATCTAGATGAGGTCGACATTTCCTAACTGACTACCCTGAGAAGGAAAGTCGAAACAAACTCGGGGTCACAGTCTCTTTTTAGTCCTGACAATACAATAGTTTTGTGTAATTTGAGAAATAATCAAGTAAGAGCTAGTAAGACTGGTGGTAGGGAGGACTAAACGAAAACTATATCAAAGCTAGCCCGCACTAAAATTAAAACATTTAGGTAGATTAGGTAAATAAAAGATAATATAACTATAGTTGAACTTTTCGATTCGATGGTAATTTTTTAAAATGTTATACAAGAACACTAAATGTCTTCAAAGCAATACTCTACGATAAACAAGTAAATGTAACCTGTCACGAAGCTCCCTTAGCCGTAATACCACAAACGGATATTGTAAATCTATTTCCACGGCTCTCGCTGCGGTAAAAAACAAAATCAAATAAATCAGAGTGGAATAAAGCAATTCCGCGCATATCTGGCGGATCCGGATTCCCCGCATCCGTGAGCGGCGGGAAGATCCGCGGGTAGCGGGCACATTCACAGGTTACCAGGTATAAAGGAGCTATAGGATATAGAACTTAGTATAGCTTGGTTTGTAGACAGGAAGGCGACAAAGGTAGCTTAACCTCCTATATGCGTCGTCTATGTGGTAGACGAAAGGAGTATAAAAGTTGTGTCAAAGACTAAAAAATAACGCGTTACGATAATTTAATTCTTGAAAGATTTGCTGTCAAATATAGTTATATTATTAATTATAGTTATAATTTGATGAATGCTCGTTCTTTCTCCACGATTTTTTTTTAATATTTTCAACTAATATAGTTGCCGTTTTGTTTTGTGGTAGAGTACGAAATTAGCATCATATATTTCCAATCGAATACTAGCAAAAGTTTGGGTTTATCACTCATAAGAAAAACCCTGTGTTTTTCTTTTCGTCGTAATGTAAAGAAGTACTAACTCGACTTATACTTTCTGATTAAACGAAATACCTCTTCCTAAGCCATGCTGAGCAAAAATATTCCTTAACCAGATTCCGTTCCTAACACTAAAACCTTTTCCGTGGCTGCAAAGAAAATCCTGGGCCACAAATATATCGGGTGTAATTCGTTCGTTATCCGTCTCCGATACATCTCGCCCGCAGGCTGCAATCAATCAGAAGCCTTTGTGCCCGGATTACAGACGCTACGTGTAAGATGCTAATCACGGAGGCTGCAGACCTATCTATAGTGCGATTTGTTAGCTCTAGTTATATAATAGGTGGGTAAATATCACTATAATTTTTACTTGTAATTTTACAAGATGGTTTTTAACATTTATTGGTGTGAAATTTATTGGCAGTAGGGTAAACCGTTAAATATTTTAAGAGTAGATCAGGATTCATATGAGTATAATAAAAATACAAATTTTTTTTTTGGCTTTGTTGTTTTTTGTTTGCCATCCAATTATATTTATCTTTACTGAGTTGAGCAAGGAGAACTATACTCAAATATAATATCAACATAACGGTACAAGTTTGATGAAGTAATCTCACTCCTAACCATAAAGTATCTTGGAGTCCTAAATCAAGCTTAGTACAAAACCACATCATGTCATCATACAAGTCTTGGCGAAAGTACATCAATTCAGCTCATCTCCCGTAGAGAACTTCAGAATATGAGTGAGGTGCGCTACTCGCTAGACTACAGCTCAGCGAGATTGCTCAGATTATCGCGCTCCATTACCTACTAACTAAACTCAATGCTGCGGGTCATTGACCTTCTTGTAAACAGGGTAGGTAATTGTGGAGTACATAAGTGAAGCCGTTCATAATACCTCTTTATTGTTCTAACCTTCGCCGCACTCGCATGGAAAATATTTTCATAACATTATTGTGATGACGCCCTCACAAAGAAAAACACGAGTCCTTTTCAGCAGACGTGTCACCGGGCAGCCCTGAACGGTACTATACTTTATAATAAAACAGGATTCCGCTCTTCACAATCCCGGTGTCAGTGAGCAACACAAATTGAATTCAATATGTAATTTTTTATTTTCCTTTACAGCGGTGGCTTTCAGTGTCGCCACTGTTGCGCCACTCCACGGCGACCTTTTCAGAGCTCTGTTAAATTTTTAAGTGGAGTTAGAATAAAAAGTCGGCGTTGACGGCGCGCCGCACAATGCTCGCTCTCTCGTAATGTTTTTCTCTCTTTACCAGAAGGTATGTGGAAGGGACGGAGGGGATGATTCGTTATTTTTTGCCGCATTATGTCCGCAAAATATGTTTCGGCTGTTTTTATGAAAAAAAGTATTTTTCGTTTTGTACTCGAGCGTGTTTTATATTCAAATTCTTTCATTCGCAATTGAATGGATGTCGATTGTTTGCGGAACTGGTGTTTATTAAGCTGTTTGTTTATATGTTGGAGAGTGACGAACAGAGTGGGGGCTATTTTAATAAAAGGAAACCATTTTTTGTGGGTCTTAATTAAATAACAGTAGGTCGATGTACATAGACAGTATAGCTGTTTGGCAAAAATAATAATAAGAGTCTGATGGTAATTCGGTAGATCTGGTCCGCAAGATTATTTAGTTTACCCATCCTAAAGATAGTAATTCAGCTCCAACCCGGTTCTAGGAATGTATTACCCCGAAAGTCGAGACATTCATATGGAAAGATTATGGTAGAAGTGCGCAATAAAAATGTCTGGGCCGAATGTCGAAGGCCGACCCGGGATAACGGCAGCCTGCGAGCGATGGGGCAGGGAAGAACTAATCCCCCGTCTGGGAGCGGATTGAGGGCCCTCGCTATGTCCCGCCCGCGGCGCTGCCCGCGGTCACACCTACACTCTCACGGATGAAGACCCTGCCTGAGCTATCCTGCTAATCCTTACCAAATTAGATTTGATTATTTGACTTTCTGAGGCATTCGTAAATAGTAGGTAAAAAGATTATTTTAATAAGTCTTGAAAAGATAGTGATTACATCTAAGGAATTGTACATTTATATTGATTTATAAAGATATACCATTTTGTTTCCTGTAAACAATATTAAGTCTTCTTTGTGCTTATTAAAGGCGCCTTTTGTTAATGATTCGTAGAAGCTGTCAATACCGAAAAGATTAGCAATGAACTGTACCATCTACAAATTAATGTTTCTTGGAAAAACATTCTTAAAGGAGGAAATGTGTTTCAATAAAAGGAATACAAATACAAATAAAAGAAGTCTTTTCAATTTGGTTTACATTTTTTACTAATGCATTTTTATGTGTGTTATGTATTGTGTAACTACAAGGCTATTAAGAATGCCTATTAACTTCTGATGATTAAAAGATAAGATCAAAATTTTGGTCGGAATATGTCGAAGCCGCACCTGTTACCTCACTATCCATTTCTTTTAATTTCCTACAATGTCATTGATAGTAACGTGTTAGTCCCAATTACGTAAACACCACTTACAGTCAAATTATACCACAATAAAGGCACATTTTATTGTCATACCAATTAGTGGAGCATAAAAATGTGTAACACTCCCACACGAACCCTGAGCTGTAACAAACAGGAGTGTTAATTTATGGTGTCGCCCCATAGAGCAGGTCTTCGTGGTTTATGGCTTTATGGGGAGTTTATGATACGCGCTGGAAAAACTCGGGGGTGGTTTAATAGACTGAAAATTGTAGTGTAATGTAGTTCTAAGTTCATGTAGTAAAACTGTTTGGTTTAGGAATGAGGATGATGATGTCATGTGTTTTTACGATCGTGTTGTCACTATTTGCTGAGTGAAAGATGACATGTCCAATGTTACTGAACGTATAGTTTTTGTTTATGACTTTATGTGATACACTACTCAAAACAAAATAGGGCCCACCACGAATTATTCACTATTGTGGTTGAAATATAAAATTATAACTGGTTGGTGACAAAGTTATGCATTTAACTATCAAGCTGACATGTTTAGGAGCCCTTAACAATGATTAGTCCGATAGCAAACTTATTCTTTTCAAGAGGGTAGCTAAAAAGCTGAAGTACTCGCAAAAAACATCGATTTCACAAACTCTCAGTCAATTATGTTTTCAGCCTACACTAAAAGCTATTGTGGGACACTCATGTTTTTAACGATTTTGTTTGGTCTCTGTGTTCATTGTGATCACAATGCCTGATTTTCGATGACCTATGGACTTGGAAACCGCTGCAAGAGCTGTAGCTTTGCTTCAGGAGAGACAATTTCAGTGATCTATGGCTATGCACATCGGTGTATCACGACGAGCCATCCGAAACGTTTGGAAATGGTGTCTGGAGACAGGCAGTGTAGCTAGGAGACCGGGCACAGGAAGAGCTTGGGCTACAACTGCCCAAGAAAACCGATACATAAGGCTAACTGCACGTCGGGAGAGTAATGTAACCGCTCGGACATTACAAAATCGACTACGACAATCCACAGGAACAAGAGTCAGCGATCAAACCATTCGGAATCGGCTTCACGAAGATGGACAATGCTCCAGAGTACGAGCTATTCGGTTGAAATCGACGAGGGCTCACCGTGCGGCACGTTTAAGATACGCCCGCGAGCATTTGGAATGGACTATGGATAACTGGAGGAATGTTCTTTTTACGGACGAGTGTAAAGTGAAGTTTCAGTGACGACAGACGGATACGCGTGTGGAGAAGAAAAGGGGAACGTTTTACTAGACCCTGCGTCCATGAAACAGACCGATTTGGGGGTCCTAGTGTTATGGTATGGGGTGGAATTAGCTTATATGGCAAATCAGAGCTTGTAACTCTTAATGAAGGTAACGTAACCGCCGCCAGTTACATCCAGCAAGTAGTCTGGCCTCATGTCATCCAATTTTCACAAAGAGTTAGCAATAACTTTGTGTTAATGCAAGACAATGCTCGCGCACACACAGCCACTCTCTGAAGCCAATATCACCATCTTACCGTGACTGGTCATGAGTCCCGACTTTCAACCCCATCGAAAATTTATGGGATCAACTCAAAAGACGCCTGAAAGCAAATAACAGCGATGTGAACAGCTAGCAGGAACTCATTAACGCCCTAAAAGTCTGTTGGGACGATATACCGGAAGTAAACGTGACCCACTTGATTGAAAGTGTCCCGGATAGGGTCAAAGAGTGCATACGCAGCAGAGGAGGACCCACTCGTTATTAAAAAATGACAAGTACCCTTTTTTTTCAGAATAGTTGTGTTTTTTTTAAGATTATGTTTTTCCTTCGTTTTGCGTAAATTTTTCATAAAAGTTTTATTTTGGATTTTGAATTAACAAATAAGACTAATGTTTCCATTGTTTCTGCCTACACTATTTCTGAATGTTCATTTGCAACTTGTACATTCATAAAAACTGAATATATTGGTTAATTTTTAAGTTACAGCAAAAAAACAATGTGGGCCCTATTTACTTTTGAGTAGTTTAGAAATACCACTATCAAAATTCTAGTGAGGCAGTCGACTCATAAAAACGCAACGAAGACACAGGTTTTTGTTTCAACGTCAAAAGGAACTAACAACGAAATATTTCCGAAATCAGATCTGTACAATTACTTCTCAATAAACGTCATGACCCTAAACGTAATATGAGCAATTAATAAGACATAGCTGTCCGTAATCCCGGGTGCGGGATTACGGCGCACGCGTCCCGGGCGGCGCTAATCCCGCGGGATCGCATCTGCGCGGGATTCCGGGACTGTTTACACTGCATATCGAGCGCTGGGAACCGGAGCAGCCGCTGTTTGAGCACGTTCTCTCATTAAACTGAGTGGCGAGAGCTTTGGGAAGGTCACGCGGCAGATAGATGAGTTTAAAGTTCACAAAAACTATAGCTGGCTAAGATAATACTCGGGAAGAGGATAGTAAACTTGCAGTGACGGGTATGGATATGCATAAGATGTTGGAAATGAGCTTAGATGCTATATGTACCAAAACATCGTTTTGCTTTTCTTGTACATTAGATAGCAGTTATCTTTTCGGTGATATTTCTGAATGTCACTTTTTGTGCACAAAATTAGACAAGATACTTTACGTATCACATAACTACATCTTGTTAGACAACATTTCACGGTATAGAGGCTATGCTGAAACACAAAGCGAATTAATTCCACGAGCCTAACACTCTGCCCACCACATGGGCACGAGGCGTGAAGATAACAGGTTCAATCCCAGCGGACTGGCGTCACAGTACATACGTCATAGTATCGGGAGCGTGTCGCATCCGGCACGTCTTATCTACCGTGCATCCGTGCCGTACTGTCGGTAACCGGCGATGGGGTAATCACGATAAAACAATGTTGTTGCAACGCTAGATAAGTTAATTCAGTCAAGTTGTGAGCATTATTATGTAATCATCAAAGTATTTAAAAATGTAACATCGTTATTATCAGAAGTGATGATGATTAGGTAATCCGTCTGACATTAAATTTACATACGATATGTTTAGGTAAATGTGTAGGTACATGGAATACTATGCTGTATTTTCAACTTATTGTATAAGCATCGGTGGTTCAGTGGTAGAATGCTCGCCTGCCACGCGGGCGGCCCGGGTTCGATTCCCGGCCGATGCAGACACCTTTTTGAATTTTGTAATGCCTTTTCGTTTTGTTTAAATTAACCACCCTATTATTTTTTATAGTAGAAGTTACAACAATACGAGTAAAACAGCCCAAATTAATTGACATTTATGTTATCGTATGTGTTCCTTTAAGCAATTAATAATTGCTTAAAGGAAAAAAAAGAACAGTCGTCAGATAGAATATTAAATAAATTACTTGATTACATTAATAAATGACGAAATTGTAATAAAAAATAATTACTTAACGCCTTACATTTTAACAATAGCAACATAATCCTCTCCGGCGTAACCACACAAATTGTGAACGGGACGAAACACAAAGGCGCACACGTAACATAAAGGTGCACCCACATTATCATAAGGCTACAATGAATCGCGCGGGATTTGCCGCGAGACGACCTAAGTGGCGTTTAATTAAAAATATGTCACGGGAAGCAGACACGGCGGGCGGAGGGGCGAGCGGTAGGGTTAAGGGGGGGGGGGGGGGGTCTGCGGACGTCTTATTGTTATTTAGGGGAACATGCCTAATTGTTATTAGGTGTGGTGCAGATTGATTTAGGGATAGTTTAATTACTGCAGGTCTTGTTCGCCGAATCTTAAGCGGTTTTTCTAATCAATGTGCTTGTCTGTCACAGTCTATCTTTTGGTTTTTAATTAAGACAGAGCAATATTCTTTCTTCAATTATCTGTGTAAGGAACTCCTCTTTTTACGAACATTCTATTTCACAGTTCAATTCAACCATTTTTTCTTTAAAGCTCGTTCAATGAAAAACTTCATAGGATAGCAGGTCTTTTCAGCCACTGAAAGCCGTATCGGTATTAAATAAAGATTTAAAAATTAACTCACAGTTCCATTAAACATATGGAGGACAATCTGTCCAAACCATTTAAACAGAATGTCCTTAAAAGCTCGGTGTGAGTATGAACGCAATCAGCCGACCGTCGCTAATTCGAAGCAAGCTTCATGTTTCGCATAAACAGTTACTCCAAAGCAGGCGGCGCGGCGCGGCGCGGCACGAGGCGGCAAGGCGCGGCTGGAGCAGACGTATCTATTATCTAGTTAGCGCTGGACGCAGTACGTCCTGCGGGACTCCGGGGAACCGGATAGACTAAACCTTCACTAGATATAGATGTGCCTAGAAACGCCATTATGGCTTGAGAGTTTTTTAATTTTCAGCTGCTACCGCTACCGCTACCGTTGTACGCGGCAAAGGTAACGCTAACGAAAGAAGTGTGACATCATCAGTTCTTTTTTTTAAGTTATTGAAATCGGCACTAATTGCAAAATTTTTGAAAGCATAGACAAGTGATACGTGATATATGTCTTTTACTTAGACACAACAAATAAAGGATGAATTGCTAGAATCTACTTTAGATTCTAGCAATTTTACACTCAGAAGCGAACAAAAAATTTATTTGTTTCGTCTATCTGCCACATATTCGCCACATATTTCGTCCACAATCTTCAGACACATCCAGCCATAACGTATCTACACCAACTGCATGCTGTCAAGTGACAAGTGAACGCGTCGCAAAGGTTCGCACAATACAACAAAGTGTAACAACTCTGCCCCGCGACGTCGCCCGCGCTGACCGCGGCTGTAACTGCAACTTTGACTGTTACACTGTCACAGATACGTGTATTGTTTCACTAACTGCTATGTGGCTCACTTACTACTTTTCACAAACATATACCTCATAGTTATATCTATATCTACTATTCAAATCTTTATATCACTCGTTTTCAAAGATATTTTCTTAAAACAAGGAAACTAAGTACACTCTTATAGAACGCAAGGTTATATGTCTTAAGGCATTAACATTTCAGAGATTTACACAAGACATAGTTGATGATCTCCATCATCAAGGTGTATATAGCAGATAATATCTCTATTGACTTTGATCTTGAAACTACTACCTATCATGAAGATGTTCGACAAACTCGGTATTAATATACCCCTTGCCTAAACTTAAGTACCTACTTACTCTGAGAATATATTATAGTCCACATGTATTCCTACGAATAGCTACATATCTGTAACCACAAATTCAAAGACTCGGTTGGAAGTTGTCAACAAACCGGCAGGTATCGAATGTATCGGCGGTTCAACAGCGTCGGCACACACGGGTGGAAATGTACATAGCCATTGAAAAACCACTTTTACATCGGACACTTCAATTCTAACTGCAATCACACCGTAGTGTGTAAATAGTAAACCAATCGCAGCGAGCGACGCCGCGCGCTGCGCCGGTGGGCCAGGGCTGTCGCGGCCGCAGTCTGGTCCACTTACTGTATTTTAGCCTCCGTTTTAGATTTTGTGTCTCACTAAACAGTACCAAACGGATAACAAACAAGATTCTCGTACATGTTTTCCATATAATTACAAATATGTAAAATGCTCAAATATTGTAAAACTATTATGGTATCGACAACAACTGCTAGCAAGTACCTACATGAATGTTGGTCATACACATTTAAGGATAAGCACTTATCAACGAAACTTCAACATGTTTAATTTTTAGGTTTTAGGTACATAACAGAACCTCAAATAAATTCAAATCTTGTTACAGTTTCTATCTATCAGATTCGAGTTTTAATGTCATAGAATGCTTGGCAGCCCTAGCGGTGTCGTTCACCGCGCGGACGCCGGCGTCGCCTCCGCGACAGAGGATTCTCACAAGCTATTACATATCGTCAACAACTTGACAACTTCTAACTTACTTTGTGGCGGATACCAATCTGATTACGACGTAAGCACATAAATAACACACTTTATTATGTGAAGGAAGATTCTTCTCAACTTCAGAACTGACGGGATATTTCACTTGCATTATGATCCGTCTTACTTCCTGTTTTTACTTGCAATCCAGCTATAGGAGTAGGATTATACAAACTTTACCAAAAAGCATCAATATTTTTACAAAACGCTTTTCTAAAAAATAATTACACCAATAACGAAAATACCACCAATTTCTAACACCTACAACCTCTGTTACTCTGCCTCACCTACTACTTTATACAGCGTTGTATCTCCATCAAAGAGAGCAAACACGGCGCGCGTTAAATCCAATCGCCATCGGCATCCGATCCAATAGTGTCGGCAAGCAGGCCCGCTCCCGGGGGACGCCGCGCAAACACCCGCCACCCGGGTAACCGGGTACTGCCACCCGGGTACTGTGTGCAAGTGTTGGAGACGCCATTGTTATGTGCAAGACGTGGCTGGATGGATCTGTGGTCATATGCCGTTTGTAGTTAAGTAAATAAATCTTAATGCCACTTGTTTTGGTGGGGGGAGAAGGAATGAGATCAGGCCTTGGCCCTGCAGTGTGACAGTAAAATAAATATAAATAAAAAAAGTGAAAACCTATAAACCATAATGGCTTAACGGATATGTATCCATATTGAGTAACTGATTGCAAACAAATACAAAAATCTTTTTTTTTTATCCGTTCACAAGACATAAAGAATAAAGACACAAAAAAACAATAAAGACATAAAAAGACATGCATGCATGAATATTGTGAACCTCATGTTTTGAAGTCATTTGAAAAATGCACTAGTAGCTGTATCATGTATTATACAAACTCCACTGGTAATTTATATTTGAAAACTGCACCGATAACTTGATTATATCGCTCTCCGACGTCAGGCACAGACATGATGTCATTCTGCCAATTTAAAATGATCGATGAGAACGAACTGGCAACTGGACGGTGATTGGCGGGAGAAATTACCCAGTACTTTACAGATTAAACATTCATATAGGTAGGCACTTAGTATTGGATATTTAAAATAAGAAAAAAGACAAAGTAATCCTAACATCTATAAAAAAAAAAAAAACAAATATCCTTTAAATAATTTAATGGCACTGTCACAGATAAAGACCACCTTATCAATAAGAACTTTAAATAACAAATAGGTTCGGTAACGGTAAGGTTCCCATAAAGTTCTCAATATGTAACATTTAATTACAGCAATTCAAATCTGAATCATATTAAGTTAACGAGTTCAGTCGAATGTCTTTAGAAATCGAAGTATAATCGTTGAAGGCTTACCTGGAGTCATAGCGCGCGTGCACACCGCTCGGTAATAAAGTCACTGCGAACAGAATGCACCGGCTGTAGTGTGCAGGCTACAAGTGCACGGATAAGTTAGGCTGGTGATACAGGGGCAGGGAAAAATATTAATAAAAACATCTAACATACTTCAATCGTTAGTATATAGAAACGTCTAAAATTATTCGAAATTTGGCCCTCATCAGAATTGTCTTAGAATTTTGCCTTTGGTCAATTGTTCAAAAAAGTTTTGTAGGTATATATTAAGTGGTTGATAGTTTCTTAAAGGAATCGTTTTGAATGTTTAATGTCGAGATGTGGAGATTAAACAGTAGATTATTAAAGTTTATAGGATAATAAAGGTTCAGCAAACAATGTTTACGGTAACTATTATACTTATGTGCCACTTATTAAAAGTTTTCTATAATCACGAATCTTTCGTGAAAAAGGAAGTTTAAAATTGTTAAGATATCGTGCCTCTAGTTCCGAGTTATAAAGTAATAGCTGCAGTGTGTCGGCAGCTTAACCCGGATTGAAAAGAGATCTTGGAACATAGCTGAGAGTTGTTGGAACACAATCGAGAATTTCCAGAAACTTCGTCCGTGAGACCGCCGACTAAGTTCTTAATAAAATTTGATTACCGCCGGGAACCGCCGAGAACCGCTCCCTGATTTTCACTTGGAAAAAATTAACTGGATGTATTGGACGTCCGATAGAGTAAGTTTGATTCTCTTAAACTGTTGCTTAGTTCTTGTAGAAGTGTAATAAGATTTGTTGAAATATAACTGCAACTTTAATATTGCGAATAAAACCAAATATAACGTATATTTTAGTGATATTTTCGACAAAGGTTATTTTGGTTCTATAAGAAGATTAAAGCCAAAATATACGAGGGTTGCTCTACATATTTCTGTTCACTCACGCACTATTAAATATATGTTTATCTTACCAACGACGTTTTCATATCATTCAAAATCTGTCTATCGATACAAATAGGATAGCAGCGAAGCGAAATATCGGCAAAGCTCACAATCGCGAAAATATTTGAGCGGCAAAATAGTGTAAAATTCTTATCGGATCAAATCGGAGCGCAGCGGAGCGAGCGCGCGTATCGCGCGATCGCCGGCGATTCGCGGCGATATTCGCTTTTATTACGACTTTTATTTCGTTCAGACGATTCACAGTTTCCGGCCCAATGGGCACAGATAATGAATACAAGTTGGCTCGCTTACTACTGCCACCGTCCTGCTACCTGCAGTTTCCATATTTCATTTCATTTGCACCGACAATTTTGTTGCTTAATTAATTTTGTGGAAGTTTTGCGTTCGGTTACTTTCAGTAGATTGGATTCTGTGTTTTAAATTCCGTTTAAGACTTTGTGGTGGTTTTTACCTGGTATTCAACTTTGCTTCACGTTTACTTTTTTACCTACAACTTTATACGAGTTGTAAGAAATGCTATCTATAGTATCGCTTAGGCCAAAAAGCGACTACTCTAGCCATTGGTAAATGGTGTTCACGAAATGCTCTAATCATTCCTAAACAATATAACAAACACGTCTGTCATCCCCTGCGACTGCGACACATCGTTACAGTCGTCGCACGGCGAGTCGTCGCACGGCGAGTCGGCGCGCGGCGAGTCGACGAGTCATTAGAGTCGGCTCGCAATTACCTCCATCTGTCGATCGACACGCCACTCATTAACTCCCGCTCACGAGTCTATTATGACGTCTCAAAATAATCTTCGTTTTGGCGATAACTATGACTGAAACTATTGTACATAGCTATCTGCAATTATATATCTCGTGTTACTTTAAGTTAGGTATATGAGTCAGCTGAATCTAGATACTTATGTGTCTGTGATGATAAAAAAATAACGATAAAAATTCTGTATCGAAACTTGCAAATTAAGCAAATTGTTTCTTCTGCTGACGGCGTTTTACATTGTAACCATGCCTTAAATATTAAGTAAAGTTAAAATATAATTAATTAAATATCTGCCAACAACAGCCAAAGGCCTCAAACTCGAATTCCGGTTAAGGTTTTAACATTACTTCGAACAATCAATTGATAATATAAAATTAACCGATTTTTTGTATCAACCTTTATCTGTTATTTGTGCCATATTTAAAAATCTAATAACGATATCAATTCGTTTCGGGAACTGTATTTCCCTTCGGCTTCGTCCCTCGGAGGCTAAAAATTCCAATTACAGGGAACCCTCAATAATAACCGCACGCAGAATTGGACGCAGACGTACAGACATACATACATACATAACGACAAGGTACCTTCTAGTTAAATAAAACATGAATAGTGAATACACAAGTCTTAATTATAAGAGCCATGTACCAAGTATGATGTATTAAGTTAACATTGTAACATTATGATTAGAAAATAAATTAAAAAAAAAGTAACCAAAGTGAAAATATTGACTGGTAATTCTGTAAATCACATTCCTGGACTAACGAATTTAATAGAACATGCCACACACTAATAATACCTAGGCTGAGAAGCTAATAATGGATTGAACCTGCACTATATCACCCGGTAGTAATTCTGGCATATTGAGGCCTATACCACTTAGGTATCCGCGTATTCAATTCAACCGTTCATTCACATAACAAATAAAAATATGTCATTTTCGAAGTATTCAATCCTTGTCGTACGTTATATCCACGACGGCAAACTATACCCACACTATCAAATATACAAAATTGGGTAGCTCAGGAGGGTGGGTGCAATATCACGCGTCACGGCTCCGTCGGACCCGATCGCGTCAATATTTGAACTGCACACTCTTTAATACACCTACGAGTTGAATTTGATGCGGACCCCAACGGTCTAGAAGTTTCTTTAAGTTCAGACACGCTCCCCTCGGCTTGGGGGTTCCGTGACGGAAATAGACGAGCGATGTAGCGTGTTACATTGTAGGTAGTTGGTCGTAGGAGTAGGTACTATTCCGTAAACACTTATTTAGAATTAAATCGCTTAATGTTTTACTTTTGTAAGTTCTCAAACGTTTGCGCTAACTACTTGAGGACTACGATTTTGCATTTTATTTTTAAAATGCTTTCAAAATTTGTCAGACAACTTAAAGATGTTCTTGAAAGGTAATCATTCAATGTGTCCTTTCTGACATCGCCATACGTATACGTACCCAACTTCCTAGCAAATTTCCTCAAAACGACTGTAGAGAGAGACCAAATGAAAACAAGTCATGTTTTCCCAACGTCCGCTCTTACATAACCATGGGAAATAATCAGAGAGCCTTAAATTTTCAAGTACGAATTACCGGTCCGGTCCGAATGGAACCTTACGAAGGCTCCGTTAAAAAGGGGTTAAGTGCTTTGTTAATTTAGCATTACATGGCCCGGGTCAGCGCGTTTATAATTAAGTCATTTTCCATCCTGACCGACAGAGATGAATATATAAATAGTTTGAGAGAAAAAGAGATGGGAAATCTGGTTTTCAAGAATTTTAAATAATGAAATTAGAACAAAAAAATATTCATGCATTGTAATGTGGTAGTAAGTAGACGCACTGTTTATTTATTGTAGCGATATGAATTCACAACCACATATCTAACCAATCTTCTAAACACTAAAAACGACCCTTTCTTTACCAAAATAAGGTACTTTCCACATCTTTTCCGTAAACATAAAATTTTCCACATCGGAGAGCAACCGCACGAACTATCCAATTTTTACCGAAGTCACTTATTGCGAATTCACTTACAATTAATGGCGGCAATGCATTAAGTGCATGTCCCCTAGCGGGCGAGAGAGAGGGGGGGGCGGGGGGGAGAGAGAGACGGGCAGGGGGCGAGGGGGGAGGCTAACTCGCTTATGCACCCGGAACGTACTAGTGATTCAATTTGAACTGTTTTATTGACTGAAAATTGCTGTAAAGTGTCGGGAGGACAGTCTGCAGCACAAAGGTTCAGATGGAACCGGTGCGCGGTGAGGTGGCAAAGGATTCGTTATGTAAATTCCTTTTAATTTATTCGTTTCTGCGTAAGACGGCCTGTGTGTCTGTTCGATTGTAATGGAAGAATTATGGATTCGTTGTAGAGATATTGGAGAGTTTGGAGGCTTTGTTTGTGGCTGATGAAGTGAGTGGGGTTGTGGATGTTTGTCCTTAATTAACGAGCTCGAATATCGTGCCTTAATTTCTAAAAATGAGTTCCATCATGCTTTCTGTGTCGCATTAATTTTAAGTAGTATACATAGGCAAATAGGCATACACTTATGATAATTATAGGAATATAAATTAATAATTAGATACAAAAATAAAAGCAAAACGCATGATATTTTGGCTCAAGACAAAAAAATATGAAAACCCTTACACTTTAGGTATTAGGTTTATAAAACAGTAAACTTGAACTAGATAATCTTTTTGATTGTAAAGCTGCAGCATGGATTGGTCATAACAAATAGCATTGTAATAATACAAGGCACTTTCAGTTCCCGACTTTACTCCGAACTGATCTCATGCCAATAAAAACATAGTGCGATATCTTCAATGACCACATTGCATATAAAGTAACCACATCCCTAGTATTGTTCACCTTAAGTCCATAACATGGTAAAATAATTCCGTGACAAGTTTCCTTACAGACAAGAGACCAGTGACTGGAGGTATTCAAGTGACCGCGCTTTACAAAACTTTGTCTGTTAGTCAGTGGGTTGAAAGAAATCAGAGTGTTTCGTGACAGTACTGTGTCGTTGAATAGGGACTCTGCAATGGCATTTTTTAACTAAATGTTTTTTTTTTAAGTTATTAGTATATGTGCCTAGGCTTAAAGTCAGTTTGTATATTTGTATCTGTAGTTAGTGGTGTGGTACCAAAAAGATAACAAATATTTCATGCCTAGGAACTAGAATACACATGTCCTACATGAACGTTGAAGATATACCATTAAGATACATAAGCACTTATATAAATACTTAATTGTAATTTTAAATACAGCTATCTACTAAAATGTTTAACACTAGAGGGTACCTTAGTTTCAAAGTCGAGGAAATCAAGTCTGGCAAAGTGTATTGGTATGGAAAAACTTGTGCGAAGCGGCGGCGAGCGGTATATCCTATTAACTGCGCGACCAACACGAGGTAAATAAAAATATGTGCCACGCCGGCAGTGCTGCACTGTAAACTTTTAAACTATCGCGCTGCATGTCTATAGTAATATTATAACGGGGATTAGCGCGTACATGCATAAATACCTTTAGGGCTTGACGTTTCGACCGGGTTACACCGGCCGTGGTCGCAAGCAGACTGGAGATGCGGTGTCATTCTTCCGTGCACGGCGTTGATGATTTTTCTTCATCTACCCCATGTTTTTGAACTACCCTACACACTGTACTGACTGTGTCCGTATTACGATCACTATCCGGCCTTGCAGAAACGCGCGG
The DNA here is from genome assembly GCA_905146925.1 of Autographa gamma. Classification (NCBI taxonomy): domain Eukaryota; kingdom Metazoa; phylum Arthropoda; class Insecta; order Lepidoptera; family Noctuidae; genus Autographa; species Autographa gamma. The sequence continues at coordinate 11,689,982 of LR989862.1, forward strand.
TTGTGTTAAACGAATCACTGGATTCCACGATGCTGATAGATTAAAGCCGTCTTCCCGATTGAAATTAGGATGTTTCTTGATTTCAATCGCTTCTCGCACTGCTCTCGAATGAAAGTGGCGATCGGTGGAGAGGACTTGCGCGCGATGGAATTGAATCCAGTGACTGACGCCCGGCTGTAGTAGGTGCTCTGCAATTGCCGATTTAGATGTCTGACGGTTTTTTACAGCTGCGATATGTTCCTTGAGCCTCTCCGCGATCGTTCGCTTTGTTTGCCCTATGTATGACTTACCGCAGCTGCAGTCGATTTTATAGACACCTGGTTGTTGTAGGGGTAGAACATCCTTCGGTGTGCCCACCATGTTTTCTACCTTTGTCCCTGGAGTGTAGACGGTCGGGATGGAGACTGTTTTAAGTACAGCTCCGATTTTGTCCGTGACTCCTCTGATGTAAGGCATATAGGCTCGTTGTCTGTTAACGTCAGGATGCTCGACACGCTTCAACCGTCGCTTCATATTTCCTTTCACCCGAAATCCATTCTTTTGTAGCACCTCCTGAACATGTTCCAGCTCACGCTCTAAGTGTTCAGGGTCACAGAGATCAAAAGCTCTATTCTTTAATGACGTCATGACGGATTGCAGGTGTCTAGGGTGATGATGCGACGTACTATGCAGGTACCTATCAGTGTGTGTAGGTTTTCGGTAAACACAGTGTCCTAATGACCCATTTGTTCTCGCACTTATTTTGACATCCAGGAAAGCGAGTGATCTGTCCCTCTCCATCTCACACGTGAATTTCACCTTAGGGTGAATGGAGTTCAGATGTTCTAGATATTGATCTGCTTCTTGTTGGCCCCCTCTGATGACGCAGAAGATGTCGTCTACGTATCTCTTCCACAACTTGATGGTTTTTGGCCCCAAGGCCAACGCCTTCTCTTCAAAATGTTCCATCCAGAGATTAGCTAGTACAGGGGCTACTGGACTCCCCATTGCGACGCCATCAATCTGGAGGTAATATTGGCCGCGGAAGAGGAAGTAGTTGCCTTCTAAGCAGTGTTTCAGCAGATCAATATAATTGTGTGGCATCTCGTTATCACTCAGCTTGTCCTTGACTACGTCCAGACATTCTTTTATAGGAACATTGGTAAATAAGGACTCCACATCAAAACTTACCATTGTGTCTTCAGGTTCCAGTACTAGGGTTCTTAAAATCTGAACGAGATGTCGCGAGTCTTTCACGAAAGACGGTGTTTTTCCCACAAGTGGCTGCAATACTGACGCAACGTGCTTCGCAAGGTCGTAAGTGGGAGACGCAATTTGACTTACGATAGGCCGCAGTGGCACGTTGGGCTTATGTATTTTTGGCAAGCCATATAATTTAGGGGGTTGGTGCGATTTTGGTCTATAAAGATTTAGGTACTCGTCTTCAGTGAATAGGTCCTGGTGTTCCTGTATCAAAGATCGTATTTTACGTGTAACTCTGGCTGTGGGGTTGTACGTTACCGTTTTATAAACCTTATCGTCGCTTAACAACTCACGTATTTTATTTTCATAATCAGTAGTGTTCATTACTACGGTGGCGTTTCCCTTGTCGGCCTTAAGCACTAAAATATTCGGGTTACTCCTAATGTTTTTTAGCGCCTGACGCTCTTCCATAGCAATGTTGCTAGTCGGGGGCTTCGCTTTGCGTAATATTACCGCGACGTCCTGTCTCACGGTATCGGCATCACCGGGCGGCACTTTATTACGTATTAGCGTTTCCTCTACACTACTAATTATACTTTCATACGGTATTCGTTTAGGTGTCAGCGCAAAGTTCATACCTTTAGCCAAGATGTTGACGGTAGATTCATCTAAACTCGTGTCAGATAAATTAATGACGGTGTCCTTGAGATGGCTCGGTGCGTTTTTGTTTTTTGAATAGCGGCGGTTATACAAATTCGAGAACTTACGCTCGTGGGTGGCACTGTTTAACTCGAATGTCCGACTCGCTTGTAAAAACGTTACACGATCACACACATCATAATCTTCACGAGATAAACAAACACTACACTTATATTGCACACTATATAACTCACTTTGAATTGTGTCCAGTTCACTGTGTTTATTACGTATTAATTGTCTCAGGAGACGTACACTCGCGTTTTGTAGAATTCTACGTGAAAATGCGATATCACTACGCGGTTTAATACGAACACACGTAGGTAGTAAGTCCCAATCGCGACACTTAGTTAAAAATATCAACGATGTTTCTATGTTCGCTCGTTTTTTACGTAGAAATTCAAGTTGACGAACTTGTTTTGCACTTTCCGACCCGTAGCGGTTTGCAATATAAACTTTTAAACTATCGCGCTGCATGTCTATAGTAATATTATAACGGGGATTAGCGCGTACATGCATAAATACCTTTAGGGCTTGACGTTTCGACCGGGTTACACCGGCCGTGGTCGCAAGCAGACTGGAGATGCGGTGTCATTCTTCCGTGCACGGCGTTGATGATTTTTCTTCATCTACCCCATGTTTTTGAACTACCCTACACACTGTACTGACTGTGTCCGTATTACGATCACTATCCGGCCTTGCAGAAACGCGCGGTTGTGTTAAACGAATCACTGGATTCCACGATGCTGATAGATTAAAGCCGTCTTCCCGATTGAAATTAGGATGTTTCTTGATTTCAATCGCTTCTCGCACTGCTCTCGAATGAAAGTGGCGATCGGTGGAGAGGACTTGCGCGCGATGGAATTGAATCCAGTGACTGACGCCCGGCTGTAGTAGGTGCTCTGCAATTGCCGATTTAGATGTCTGACGGTTTTTTACAGCTGCGATATGTTCCTTGAGCCTCTCCGCGATCGTTCGCTTTGTTTGCCCTATGTATGACTTACCGCAGCTGCAGTCGATTTTATAGACACCTGGTTGTTGTAGGGGTAGAACATCCTTCGGTGTAACCCGGTCGAAACGTCAAGCCCTAAAGGTATTTATGCATGTACGCGCTAATCCCCGTTATAATATTACTATAGTGCTGCACTGGCTTTACAATAGCTTTCATAGTGCGGCTATTGGCTGGAATACGTGTATTACCTTCCTATTGGCTAAATCGTTTTACAGACAAGAAAAGATTCTTGGTTGCAGATAGCAGTAATGTACTTTTTGCTTGTAAATACATGGTAGGTGTAACTAGCTACCTCGTTAACTTTTACCTCGAGAACTTTTCAAGTTTTATAAACCAGCATTTTTCTCCAATAGAATAAGGATCTTTTATTGTTATGCTCCCTTATCAATAACTGTCTCACACAGAACCTATAACCCGCGTACCACACACACAATTCATACCCAACAAACAGTAGGGTAATATCAAAAACTGTCATATAATACTCCTGCAAATAAAGTAGCAGGTACCAGGGCGCCAGAGAGCGATAGTGGTGTCGTGCAAATATCGCAGAGAGCTCATATGAGCCGCCGCGGGCGCGCCCATCAATTGCGAGCGATCAAATATAACGTCCGGCTGTGTCTTCACGATGTTTTATTGTGATACAGCCAATATTATATCTATTGTTTACATGTTGCGACATATTTTTATCGTTGTTATATTGAAGTGACGCGGCAGTAAGCATGGCAAAACACGAGCCAGTTTTTTTTGTAAGTTAGGGGTATTTTCAATGACCGTTCTAAATTTTAGTCTGAACAGCTCATGTTTTTGGACTTTTACAAAAAATATTTAAGATCCGCGTAATTTTAAAATAACAAGTTTTTGCGCATTTATTGGCAAGTTCAAATTTTGCCTTGCAAAACACACTGTTCAACAGCCCAAAACACGGAAACATCACCGGAAATCTCTCTAACGCATCCTCAAGGAGCCCAAGTACTGTATAAGATTACACTTTTGTTGAGAGTAGGGTACATCGACAAACACTATCAGTTTCGTGTGAACGTAAATAAGGCGGGTGCACACCATACTGGCCAGGCGGAGTGTGAATACCAACCTCCTTGCCTCGCCCATGTAAATACACACTTGCGAGGGTATTCGAGACTATCTGTCGCATAAGCTGTAGTGCAAAAGGTTTTTTGAAGATACCTTTGAAAAAGGCGTAACCACTATTTTATAAGGAAATCGTTCTGAAGACGTTCAAGAGACTTGGGTCTGTTTTTAAATAGGGGTTAACGAAAGACAACCAAGGCCTTTTTATAAAAAGGAGGTGTTGTATTTTCATCCTGGTCTAATATAGTACAATACGCCAAACCAAGCGTTTAAGTCGCAACGAAACCATTCACGCGAATGTAGAATGATACTACGATACCTAAGTCCTTCACAAGTCTGGCATCTTCGGTAAAAAAATAAGTGAGTATCGGCGCTGGCGGCAGCCGGGTTAATTATAAAGAAACTCCGCTCAGGAGCTACAATCGGATTATCGCAGCGAGCACAGGTACACTGATTCGATTACCTCCACTCCACTCGACTCACACGGCCGATGAAACTAGGTGACTCTTAAAAGAGATACAAGATATCGCCGTCTCATTTTCTCCTACAGTTTATGTGTACTTGCATCTCACTTAAACTGTCTTGTAGCTCTTTCCACACTCCCCAACTTACATCAGCCGTATTATATTTCTACTCGCTCTTCTTAGTAAGGTTTTTTGCGCTCAACAGAACCTTATTAATGGGGATTTTATTTATCCATTGTAGTGGGAAGGTTGCAGACAACGGCAGTGTACACACGTGTTATTGAATTACATCGTAAAGTGCTTCCGATAGGTTGCAGTTTTCGCCTTATTTCCTGGACGTTAAGCTACGAGGGTCTTGGACAAGCATTTCATAAATGAGGCATCCTTTAAATACTTTTCGTAGCCTTTTAGATACTTGTAAGTACGAGTATATACACATTAATTAATTTTGTACACAATTAATATGTTATGTTATCGACGAAACACAATACGGCGAGAAAATTACTCAAGTGTTTAGTAGAACAACTAGTTTAACTCGATCTTAGTAGAAAAGGTTGCGTTCATAGTAACCACATAATTAATAGATACCTAAAATCCTTTGCAGGCAGAATTTCAAACAACCTTCCTCGTTCCACCTCAATTCATAGAAATTAAAGACAAAACCCCGCAGTTGTCGTCCGCATAATAAGCCGTATTATATCCTGATCAAAATTTCAGGCAACTCTGACCGGAAGGCCCCGGCGCGGCCCCGGCGCGGCCCCGGCCCGGCGGCCGGCGGCCGGCGCGGCGCGCGGCAGATGACGCCGCGCTCTTATTGCTGACCGCGGGACAAAGCCAGCCGCTTTATATTCCTCACCAACACATCCACCCCCCAAACAACCCAATTTCAACCTTAATCACCCGCAATAAAAGAAATCCAACAGCAAATAACAGTTGGTACGCATTTTGAAATATGCAACTAGTTTACCAAACCATTCTCGCAGTTCCCCCAAATTATATTAAAATGAGCTTTATCCCGTTGATTTAAATATAAATGTGGGTGTAGAATGTGGCTGGCGGATGTTAAAATATGCAGTAGTTGTGCGTCTGGGGGAGTCATTTGAACTTGTTGTTGATTTAATAGCGTTCAGTCGGTAACGGAGCCTTCCTGAAGTTCGCGGCTTCGCTAATGTTTGTAATCACATTCATTATAATTGAAGGTTTATAATATAGTCAGTTGTCTATCCTCAACTATAAATCTCGTTAATTCTGTACGTCTTAAAAGTACGTAAGTATGATTGTTATGAATTCCAACATACATTTTCTACATTTTCACTAACTCAAATACCTACAAAAGTGAGTATGTTTACCTTAAAAGTGTGTTTACCAAAGATAAAAACCGGCGGAAGATATTGAAAGGACAGTGAATTGCGGAAACCGAGTGAACGGACCACTTCACCCTTTTGAGGAAGTGTCGCGAGAGCATTAGAGGTGACAGCCTGCCGAGGAAAATATACACTAAAATGTTACAAGTGTTGTATAGAAATAAGTGGTACATCATGAATGGCGGAAAATACCGGATGATGGCAAAAAAGTACATTTGTGTTTTCGTCCTCCGTAAAGGCACCGTACTTATTTTCAAAAACAGTAAAGAATTTCAATTCAAATGACAATTCTACCGAGAACATATTTACATGAAATAAAATAACATATCATCACGCCTGTATCCCCGAAAGGTTAGGCAGAGGTGTACCAATGTACAGCCACAGTTCGCCGATATGTTTAAGTCCCATGTAATAGGGGGCGAGCCTATTGCCACTAAACGGGCACAAATCCAAACTCCGACCTGCTACTGAGAATTTTATAGTAAAACCCAATAACACTTTGGTGGACTCGGGAATCGAACCCAAGACCTCTAGCGTAGAAGTCGCGCTTAGCACCACTAGGCCAACGAGAACATATTTACTCACAACAAATATGCCATGACACAAAAATCCAACAAAACATCCCACACAGCAAGTCGTATTAATAACAACATTAGCTTAATTCACGAACGGACATCTATATTCCGAGCATATTCTAAAGCCGAAGGTCACGCCCCGGGTACAAAGGGGAAAAATTCCTCCAATAAATAACCAACTTGTATAAATAATGTTGAACACTTTGTATCTGTTTGGGCATAATTGTGCTAACTTTATGCTACCATTACTCGAGCACAATACGAGCCGAATAAATTATGCGACGGTATTCAGAGAAACATTTGGTGCGTAGCATGTAGCAAGTCGTAGACGTCTACGGCTACGAGCGTAGGCTACGGGATTTTTCTGTTACGTTGGCTAATGGGTCTATTGTATTTGTTAGTAAGTTATGAGACTATTCCGGAATTGTCAATGAGATTATTTACTCGTTTTTGTCCGAAATTATCTTCGTAGTGTTATGTACCAGTACATATTCAGGCTCTAGCTTGAAATACTCTATTGTATTTTTCGTGTTTGTTTTAACGTTTTAAGTTTGTATTTACGTTCATGATTATTCATTATTTTACGTTCATATATATTATTATTTTATGTAAATAAGTGTTGATACTTTTATTTGTTTTTATCTTCAGCAGTTTAAATGTAATATTATTAAAATTTGCGAAACAGATTGACTTCTACTTTTTTTTACATGACTTAAGAAAACCATTTTCATGTATCTACCCTCATTTCATAATGTCATCTTTACGAGACAATATACACAAAAGTCCTTAAAAAAATCAAAGGCCCATAACGTCGGTGTCTCTATCAGTAAGTCGCGGACAAAGTCGGCCTCGGGCGGAGATTCCCAGATTAGTCACGACCGGCCGCGGAGGCTGTATCGCGGAGGCTACACCGTTAAACAGCTTAGCCGTAATACTCAGGCCGACAGAGTAAGGAAATGGGGCAGTTAGCTCCGGGGAAACGAGGCTAATTTTAAACGGATGAGATTTTTTGGTTGGCTGCATCTGGGAATATAGGATATAAGAAATATCTAAGGCTTCATGGCTTGAGGCCTTTTTTTTATTTTACAAATTCTTATATTACAAGCCAAGGATAAAACTTAAAGTATCATGATCTAAAATTTAATAAAAAAATTATAACCGATTCACAATCGCTCAAATGAAATGAATGAATAAATAAATGTGGACAACATCACAGACATTGCTCTGAACCCAAAGTAAGTGCACATTTGTGTTATGGAATTCAAATTAAAGAAGGTACCACAAACTACTACCAGGGAAATTGTAGAAAGGTGATTTCCTTCATTAACCCGTATGGGGTTCGCACATGGAACCATGATCTTGCGACAAGTTGGAAAGCCGGTATATACGTCACTCGACCGAGGAGATCGTCGAATAGCGTCAAAGACATAATAAACTTCCTTTTTTTTAAGTTAGTTAAAAACCTTCCGTCCAACATTCCCCGGATAAACAAACGCTCCATGTATCCTTCACTCTCACTACAAGTTAAGTCAGTTACACTCACTTTACACAACGTCTTAATTGACGTGATACGTCCTGATTAACGTTCATACGTCCTGATTCACGTTCATACGCGTAATGTGATTGTGAACAAAGTTAGCCTTCACGTGACGTTACGTTCACGTTACTCGGAAATCTGGGCGTTTGCAGGCGCTATGGAAATGTTAATGGCAGGATGAATTTTGAGGAAGGTTTTATGTAATTAAAGGTTTCTATTAAATAAAATATTTTGGGGAAAATGGAAGCAATAAGAATAACTAAAGTTGTGACAAAGATGATCGAAAAATAAGGTAAGGTTCTTTCTTCATATATACATTTTGTGTAATATTAGTAATATCAGTGTTTATATTAATAATATTTATTGTTATTTCCTCATCATTTTTGCCAAAAAAATAATAATTCTTATTACAATTATTACAGAGCTAAGTTAAGAATGATTTGAAGAATTTAAAATATTTCAGAATAGCACATTATAACGCAACACACTTTACATTACACAAAGTACAGGTGTGCTTATATTTTCAATATGCGATGTAGTCCCAGGGCGCGTAGCCTCGCCGCTACGTCGCTACGTCGTAGCTACGCTTGTAGTCGCTACAGTAGCTAGTAGTCGCAAAGGTGCGAAGTAATTAATCGCGTATAATTTATGACGCGTTATTTGTGTACACAAGAGGAACATTTTACAAAGATTGTTTCCTTTGAACATTTTGTTATAAATTTTGAGAAGTCTCAGCAAAAACGTTAATCCTTAAGAGTACTAAATGACAAAGCTATGTAATGAAAAAAGAAGTAATAAAAGTGTTAAGTAAGTATCGTACAAGTTTAGATTTTCATTTCAAGTGTAACAATTACTTACAGGCTAACACCGCGTGTACAATGAACGGTACATTATATACAACCTTTTTGAAGAACAACTTAAAGATATTCGTAACAGTAGCTTGTAATACCTCAATCTTGAAAGTAAGACCTGAAAGTAAGTAAGACTTAAAAGAGTAAGTAAGCCCCCAGTATATGTTATGTTGTATGACGCGTGTGTGGCGAGGTGTGCTGCTCAGTTGGCGCGCCCGTCAATATCGCTGATGGATACTTGTTACGCGTACACTCGTGACGGAAAGTGTGTCGGATATGACGTGTAAATAATATAGTGGGTGTCTTACTTTGTCGTGTCATTATGTTACAGGGAGCTAAGCCAACACAAAATTCCAATGGTTTTCTAAACCTGAACTAATAATGATGGCCTTACACTTGATTATTCTATAACACTATGCGATTATAGTGGTATAGAATGATACTCTTTCTAAACGACTTTAAAAAAGAAGGAGGTTCTCAATTCGACTGATCTTTGTTTATTGCTTATTTAAAATCTTACCTAATTAGTACTAGAAGTCCTGAATCAAAAAATTAAAAAAATTAAAGGTATCTAGTCTTATTAAGCCGTTTAATGAACTGTAAGTCTTGTTGACGTACCTAGTGTAATCTAATCTATTAGCAAGAAATATGGACCGACATAAAAAAAAGGTGACATAAAATTGCGCTCACAAAAAGTGTGCAACGCTTTCTGCCCACCTGTACCGTATGTAGGCAAGCTCTTAGTTTAAGTCTCTCGCGGAGGTGTCTCGTGAGGTGTCGGGGCACGAGGCCCGCCATTGTCGCTGATGGATTGTGTGGCGACGCACTTACCGCGCCCCGGGAGACAAGCGCGTGCTGTGAGATACTTGTGCTATGCGTGTTCCTCACATGACTGACTATCTAAATAAAAAATCCAGTGCATCAATTAAATAGTAAAAAAATACCTCTAGTGTATTTTTGACCGCACTACACAACACACAATGACCAACAAAAACAGCGTTTCCTGATGGGACTTGTCTGTAAATGAATCGAAACACTGGGAAATACCTGCCTTATTTAAAATTGTGACTTCATATGAGATTTTGAATCAATCTATTGTATTAGTTAATTACATATACAAGAAAAAAACATATGTCTCTTATTCTTAACTTTGATTTAAGGTCAATTTAAATAACGTGCAGCTTATATTTAGGTAAAAGCACAAATACTGCGCTCAGTGCTGCAGTGAGCCAAATCAAAGAAAATTTGCTTCTAGGCAGTTAGTTGCACCGATAGTTTAACTTTCCTTTCTTTGCAACGCCTTTACAACTATTTACTCGGTATGCTACAATTTTTTTTTATTTATAACATACTTGCAAACAGACAGAGCCGCGACTCAAATAATATGAATATAAATATCCTACATCACTCTGTTTCCTTTATATACGAGTATGTTGGTCTCCACAAACACATACATATATCATACAAATTGTATGGCAGCATTATGTATGGGAGATATCGTGGAGTGTGCCTGCTAAGTGACTGTAATGTATGGACCACATTACGCGATATACGAGTGTTTTAATAAATAGAGGTTTGCTTAGAATTCGCTACAATCTGCGACATTACTAATGTACTGCATTAGTACCGTTTTGTTTTACGTACGTTTAGACAAAGCTTATTAAATAAACCTTTTGCTATTTTGCCAGGGCGCGTCCTCACACAGGTCACAACAGGTCTCAAACGGAATTGTTATTTAACACATACGAATTCTTGAAAAACGGCCCCGTTTCGATCATACCTAGCAGATTACTTGTTTCAATCCAAGACCTGCTTAGCAGTTACGTACTAATCAACTTTTTTTTTTAACCAACACCCAGTTTTCTAGCATCTAATAACTGAATTGGGTAAGTAACATAAATATTTACTCACTACACAATTAGCTCAAACTTTCGAGAACGTCTTAGTTACTCACTTAAACATCATCTTATCAACTTGATCTTGAGCCTTTTTCCTCAGCTTTTGACACTCCGCCTCGAGGTCTTGAATCATAATTTTATCTAAGTTTAAATATCGCGAATATAATAAGTGAGCAAGTTGGAGAGGTTCAGCACTTGACTCGGCTCACAGCGGCCTTTCCAGCGCACTGAAGAGACATTTCTGTTACAAAGAAATATAAGTCGTCAGTGCGAACCTCAAGGAATAAAGCATAAAAATGCTAAAATTATGCAAATCGCGCGCGAGCGGTGAAAGTTGGGAACACAGAGACGAATCTAGAAATGTCTTTATAAAACTATATTTTAATACAAAATAAGCAAAAGGATGAAATGATATCGAAGGGTTTCACAAACTATGACCAGGATTTAACAAACATCTTAAAAAGTATAGATTAATCGTATTTTGTCTTAAACCCCTAATCTACAGGTAAGGTATCGATTGACAAAGTAAGTAAATTTTGTGTTTATATTTAAAATGTCATTTGAGTAAATTTTTTGATTGGCAGAACATCCCTATCTCGATAGAGCCATTGACTTATCGCAACACTTAGAAAAAATATTTAGAATCTTCTCAGTAATGTTAAACATTATTCGTTATTACCCCTTCATTATTTCTAGTTACTATTACACAGTAAATATTTATTAGTTTCTACAAATCCGTCCCTGCGTACATTTTCTACATGGAATTCATAAGGAGCGCGGGCGACGCTCTCGGCCGTGTTCAACACTTTTTGTTTTGTAATTTTAACTGGATATATTTGCCACTCGAGTACACAACGTTTCACAGTTATTGGCCTTTTTCTGAGCACTCAAGCCGGCGATGTTTATTCTTATATCTAACTGAAGAGCATTGTCTGCGTTTGTTTATTATAATCATTTGGTTGGGTGGTGACGCTGAGTACTTAGACGGGATTTCGGTTTGATTAAGACAATATTTTGTGTCTGCTTTGTAATTTTCTTTTTGTGATTTATAACGGAATGAACATAGTCTACGTTTTGATGTGGTCACTAATTATTATTACTTTGATGGCACTTAGATTCTTAATAAACACGAAAAGAAAAATTAAAAAATTACACTGATTACAAGTATCTGAAAACCTCAACGAAATACCTGAAGCCTACTCATCAAAGTCGTTACAACAAACGGATCGCAATTTTATTTTTAATTACTTCGAAAGTGGAAGGACTGGAGCCGCCCAATTAAACCGATCGCCTCAAAGGAAATAAAAAGATTCCGCCAACAACGACACTCCACTAATTACATATCTAAGCTCGTTTCATCTTTATATTGTTTACTTTACAACTTTCATTAATGATTACGTACTTTATTAATTGGATTAAGGGCTTGTCTTTAATGATAGATTATTTTTCTAAGCCTTGAGGTAAGGCAGTTGTGAATAAAGATAAATATCATCTCTTGTCTCGTCAACAGGTCAATAGGCATATAGGACTTATAATTTTTTTTTCATACGAGTCAAACACACACATTCACTTTATCTATCAACTGACAGTAATGCACCTCTTCGAGACCAAATTATTTACCATTATATATCATGTATTTGTTTATTCATTCGTCATCGCTATAATTTCCGTAATCAATATAGGTAAAAGCTACCCTGTCCGCCTATTATATGCCTGTCATATTATATCATCATACAAATAGGCTCTACGTTCACACCCCACAATCGATATCTAAACACGCCACCATTACAGACAACGTTAAAGATAATTAATTCGCAAACGAGTGAACAATAGAGCAAAGTTTGTTAACATGTAATCCAGTTTAAGTGACAGTTAACAATAATGAAAACTTACTGTCTCAGTTATATCGGAGTTACCGGTTATTCCGGAGGCTCGACTTAAATGCCGTAATGTTCAAACGATGTAATGTTGTAATATTGCTCTTGCGAAAGATTTTTCTCAGAAACGGGAAAACTTTTCTGTGTTGGAATAAAATTAAGTGTTATGTAAGTTGTTTTACCAAAATAGGAGAATTTTATTTAAAGATATTTATATAGAGCTTGTGCAGTCGCGGTAAAAACGATGAGTAACCACACACTTGGGACAGCCCGAGAGGCTGGACGATGACACAAACGATGTTCAGGAAGTGCAGCAGTAACAAACTAAAACACGTGCACGTACCTTGGTCTGCTATGTCTGCTGCCGATGACCCGCCTGCGTTCTGATTTCACCACAGTTGTTGCTGAAGGTCACGAACTGCTCGGAATAGGGATTCCTAGCAGAATATCGATCGAGTTGACGCGTTTAAAGGGTTTTTCTTGGGATAGATCGCGGAGCGCGCGCGCGTGCAAGATGGTGAGAATACCGAATCTTGTTAGTTAGTGGGGCGGCGGTTCGTCCGTTAGCGGTTGTGACGTCATGACAGTTGCAGCAGGAGCACCAATCGGGTAACGAGTACGGCACGTATGACAACCGTCAAAACAGTTGTGATTGCCACTGCTGAAAATCGATAAGAACATCGTGTGTGTCCGTGGTACATTCTAAACGATCTGATTTTAAGAATCTGTATGATGACGAAACATTCCGCCCACCAAAATACCTATGGTATTTTCGAAGATACGAAATATAAATAGAAAAGTTAGGAAGAAAACGTTAAACCTTAATAGCTACTGAACTATGAATCTAATCAACCTAACTTACGGTGCTTAATAATCTTAAGTTAAATAATACGTTAATCCTCTATAGGTAGAGGACAGAGTTTAACTAGCGGTCGCTTAACAGAATTGCTGGTAGCGGTCTTAAGGATTGCAACTCTAACTACTCCGTCAGCGCCAGGAAGAAGATCAGTAACCCTGCCGAGTGACCATGCAAGAGGAGGTCGATTGTCATCCTTGATGATCACAAGCGAGCCCACCCCTAATGGTTTTGAGTTCTTGGTCCATTTGGCGCGTTGGGTGAGTGAATTTAAAACCGCCTCGATTTGTACGAATAAAGTAGAAAGTTCTTCAAATGCTAGAACCTGATCACCGACTATGCGATACAAATGATGACGTTCTGAATTGTTAAGAAACGCACTAAGGTTAGCAATAGTCGGGTTTCGAGAATTTTGAAGAAAGCGATAGATGTACGCAACGGTACGAACGATTTTTTCTAACGATGAAAAACGATTTAATAAATTGTCGATAATTGAAACTTGTTGTTCCCGAGGATGCACAGTCGATACTAACACAGGAGATTTACGAGTCTCGGCCTCAACAACCTTCTGCTCGTCATTAGTAACGCTGTCAATACAAGATGGCCATGTCTCGTGCGGTTCGGATAACCATTGTGGCCCCGCCCACCATAACGAGTTGTGAAGAAGTTCACTTGGAAATTGGCCTCGCGAACAAACATCTGCAGGATTGTCTGCAGAGGACACGTGATGCCAATATTCAATAGCTGTTATTTCTTGAATATGACTCACGCGATTGGCAACGAAGGTAGACCAACGACATGAGGGTGAACGCAACCAAGAGAGTGTAACGGTGGAATCGGACCACAAAAAGACCGCTGAAATAGGAATACGAGACAGATAAGTTTCTGTAACGAATTTGTACAGATCTGAAAGCAAAACTGCAGCGCAGAGTTCGAGACGTGGCAATGAGGTACGTTTTAATGGCACCACGCGAGCTTTCGAACAAACGAGATGAACGTAAGAATTGTTATCTACGTCTGTTACTCGTAAATAAATGACCGCGCCATATGCAGTTTCCGAACTGTCGCAGAACCCGTGTAGCTCGTAGGATTGTGAATCAGTACGAGTGATTCTACGCGAAATTTTTAGATGGTGCAACTGAGAAAGTTGCTCCTGATATTTGTTCCATGTACTGATGACCTCGTTAGGGGGAACATCATCCCACCCGGCACCGATAATCCAAAGCTTTTGGATTAAGCTTTTAACATGTATTGTCAAGGGGGATAAGAATCCTAACGGGTCGAAGATTCTAGCGAGTTCACTAAGAATAGACCGTTTGGTACATGGCCGATGTGAAGATTGAACTTCAAAAAGAAACGAATCAGTTGAGGGATCCCATTTGAGTCCCAACACTTTGAAAGAAGCCGGTTCAACTTTATCTAACGATACAGAATCAGTGAGGCAATCTTCAGGTTGAAGATCCGATAGAAGACGATTGTCATTTGACACCCACTTCCGAAGATGGAAACCTCCCTTTTTAAAGAGAGCGATAAGTTGTGTTTTTGTTCTTTGCGCAGTGGCGAAGTCCGGACTACCGGTGACGACATCATCGATGTAGGTGTCCGACAAGATTACACTCCTGGCGAGCGGGTAAGAATCCCCCTCATCATCAGCAAGCTGTCGCAAAGTACGGCAAGCGAGATAGGGGGATGAAGAGATGCCATACGTGACCGTATTCAGACGAAACTCTGAAAGAGGCTCGCTAGGCGAAGCTCTCCAGAGAATTCGCTGATAGTCACGATGGCCATCGAAGAGTGTAATCTGTCGGTACATCTGACGCACATCTGCCATGAAAACGACGTCGTGTTCACGAAAGCGTAAGAGAATTTCCAAAATGTTTGATTGTAATTTTGGACCGATGTGTTGACTTTCGTTTAACGATCGAGAACGTGCATCTTTCGCAGAGGCGTCAAATACGACACGAAGGCGAGTCGTGGTGCTATCAGGACGTATGACGCAGTGATGGGGAATATAGTATTTCCCATTCCCCACGTCATCTGGAGAGACTAATGACATATGGCCCGCAGATATATAGTCGGACATAAAATCACAATATTGACGATGACATTCGGGGTCACGTGACAGTCGACGTTCAATCGCATAGAAGCGACGCAAAGCAATGTCACGTGAACCAGTGAACATAGGCTCGGACTCGTCCCTGAATGGCAACTGCACGATGTACCGCCCAGATGAGTCACGAGAATGAGTTGTGATAAAGTGTTGTTCACATGCTATCTCATCTGGGGTAAGGGATGCTGCGGGTGGTAATACATCTAATTCCCAAAAACGTTGAACTAGTGAGTTTAGTTCCCTATCACTTTGCATTGAACAGTTCAGTAGGGAACCAAGCGAATGAGTAGCTAAACGAGTCTTACCGAGCAATAGCCATCCAAAGACTGAGTCGAAGGCGGAAGGTTGATGCGATTTTCCTTTAATAGTGCGATTACGAAGCGATTCCGCGAATACATCCGCACCGAACAGTAGGTCAATCCGGCCAGGAATGTCAAAACCGGGATCGGCTAACGATAGTGAATTGATGTGAGACCAACCCGATGTATTTAATTGAGCTATTGGTTGGTCCCCGCAAATTTTTGACATTACGTGCATATTTAAATTAAATAAAACTTGATCACCAGTCCCAATGGAGCAATTAATGTCTCCTAAGATTGAAGCTGGGGCTTCACCGATTCCACTTATAGTTGTGGTAGGACTGGATAGTTTTAAATTTAATTGTTTTACAGCTGAGTCAGTTATCAGATTAATCTGACTCCCTGAATCGAAAAGAGCGCGAAAAGATACGAACTTGCCATCCGCATCCCGTACCTGCACAATGGCAGTTGCTAATAAAACAGTTGTGTTATTATTATTAGAAAACAATGAAGAGGTTGGGTTCGACTCGACCGGTTTATCTTTATGAAGTAAAGTGTGATGTTTACGGTTACACTTACGACATTTAAAAATAGAAGTACAACTTTTTAATTGATGTGAGGCTCGAAGACAATTGAAACACCAATTACTTTTGCTAGCGATAGATATCCGCTCATCTACTGGTTTATTAATAAAATTTTGACATGAAGATATTGAGTGAGTGTCACCACAAAACGCGCACCTAACTGGTTGTGACGTAAGAGGCTCACGGCTTGTAGTACTAGCTGTGGCAACTTGAGGTTTATCAGTACTGCCCACAAGCGCATGAGACACGTTTGCCCGTTTATGTGTTTGGTAAGATTTTACAGATCGTTGTTGTGGTTTACTCGAAGGTTTATTATTAGCTTCACAAAAATGAGAATCACGTAAAAGCGCTTCACATTTCAAGTGTAAGAAAGACTTCAACTGTGCATATGGAGGAAACTCAATATCAGGATATTTTTCCTCGAAATCGCAACGCAAGTCTGAGTCTATCTTAGAGAGAAGGTGGTAGACTAATACAAAATCCCATCGGTCCTCAGGTAAAATAATTTTCTTTAAAATAATTAAATTTTCCTCAAACAGGTCCAATGATTTTCTAAACTCATTACCGTCAGTAGTATTAAAATTAATATTTAAAAGGTCCTTCCATGATGTAAAAGCTAAAGGTCGTTTATTTTGATAGCGAGTAACAAGGGCCTGGTAGGCATCATTGTAATGCTCACAAGTTAATGGGAATGCCTTGATAACTGATAATGCATCGCCGGTCAACGATGAGAATAAATAATGAAATTTTTCCGTATCGGTAAGATTACTAGAATTATGAATCAATGCATTAAAAGTGTCGTGATATTCAGGCCATTTCTTGATGTCACCACTGAAAGTTGGAAGAACAATTTTCGGTAAACGGATATTCGACGATGAAGAACTTTGTTTATTATTTACTTGAGGTTCACTTTTAGTTAAACTACGATGAATAGATAATATTTCAAAATATTTATCGTCAAATGTATCCTGGAGCGAATTATCTGCATGATCCGGATCATCTAACAGCTCCAAAATAATCTGATGAGCACTCTCAAAGCTATCTAAAATATGTTTAAGTTCCTGATAATAAGAAAGAAATAAATTCCGTTGTGAGTCATCACTTATTGCTAATGAACCTATTTCCAATGCCTTATCCAACCGCTTCATAGCTAAAGTACGCTTTCTACGTAACTGTGATAAATCTTGAACTGTATATTCATCGTCCGTAGAGTGAGATTTCGATTTCTTAAAGCAACTTTGTTTACGAGACGAATGTTTACCTAACAATAATGACATGATGAAAACTATTTTATTAAACGATTAGCAAGATCGGTAACTGATAACGAATAGTCGGCGATACAAGGTTCCAACAGATGAGCGCTACCTGCTTATAAAGATGTAAACACGATAAGAACACGAGTACTTACGCCAACCGGTAGTATTGTTAATGTGTATGTGTATATATATTATATATACAGATTATAGACTGAGTAAAACGCGCAACAGAAATCCTTTGTTCAGTGTAATTTGTTAAGTTGATTAGGTGTTGAAGTTAAACGAATGTAGGCTTCGTAATACCTATTGACACAATTTTTCTTTTATGCAATAGGAAAGAATGTAGCTAAATAGTCTTGCCTTGGTTTTACGATAATCTCACGAAGAGTATTATCGCG
The DNA here is from genome assembly GCA_905146925.1 of Autographa gamma. Taxonomy (NCBI): domain Eukaryota; kingdom Metazoa; phylum Arthropoda; class Insecta; order Lepidoptera; family Noctuidae; genus Autographa; species Autographa gamma. Next base: position 11,708,027 of record LR989862.1, read on the forward strand.
TTTCCCGAAGGCGGAACGTGTTGGTTGCGTTTCCGAACGCAAGCCGCTGACAACTTGAGACTACTAGCGCGGTACGTTAAAATAATTTATTTACTCCTACCTACGAATTAAAATGTCACACGAACAAAGGAATTTTATGATCGATATTTACGATACGATATACCTAAAATAGTTAATATAGGCCGAAAATGATAATACTAAGCACCGAAGGGAGATAGATTGCCTAATATTGAGATCCTACAGTAACTATTAAGGTTCAACTGGATGAAAATTAAGTCGTATAATGGCGGGTCCCGGGTTTCGGCACCATAAAAATGTGCAGTCGCGGTAAAAACGATGAGTAACCACACACTTGGGACAGCCCGAGAGGCTGGACGATGACACAAACGATGTTCAGGAAGTGCAGCAGTAACAAACTAAAACACGTGCACGTACCTTGGTCTGCTATGTCTGCTGCCGATGACCCGCCTGCGTTCTGATTTCACCACAGTTGTTGCTGAAGGTCACGAACTGCTCGGAATAGGGATTCCTAGCAGAATATCGATCGAGTTGACGCGTTTAAAGGGTTTTTCTTGGGATAGATCGCGGAGCGCGCGCGCGTGCAAGATGGTGAGAATACCGAATCTTGTTAGTTAGTGGGGCGGCGGTTCGTCCGTTAGCGGTTGTGACGTCATGACAGTTGCAGCAGGAGCACCAATCGGGTAACGAGTACGGCACGTATGACAACCGTCAAAACAGTTGTGATTGCCACTGCTGAAAATCGATAAGAACATCGTGTGTGTCCGTGGTACATTCTAAACGATCTGATTTTAAGAATCTGTATGATGACGAAACAGAGCTGTAGAACCACCCGAATTTTTATGTATAATAGTGTTGTAGGTGAAATCTTATTCAGATTATCCGCTGTGGCCTATATTGAGCAAGTAGGTAATGAAATTAAACAGATTTAATAGTATTATATAAAGGACATGTTATGTTCTATTTACAGTTTTATCACGCTCATAACTCATACATTTGCATAGTGGGTCCGGTTTATATGAGAGAAGTAAAAACTTCTGATGTGACCGGACTCACTGCTAAAACTACTCGTAAATTAGTTTAATTTAATTATCAATAAAGTGCCTAAAAGGATTATGTAAGTTAGGTATTTCCAGTAAATTATCTTTACCACAAATAATTAAGTAATATTATATTATTAATATTATTCTTTGACTATTTTTATTGAACCTAGTAGCAAATAATTTCCATAAAATTACAGGTTTCAATTCAGGATTTCCTGACGGAAAATACTGTAACCTTACTTTTAAAATAAATTTGATACGTCATCAGACCAACAAAGCATAAAAACAGACTTTAATTAATCAAGCAATTGAGTCAGCATTTTCCCAAGAAAATCAGAACAACGGAATAAACTCTCCATTTTCCCAGCAGATGAAGGATCACACGAAACGCAGCATTAATTCACTCAATAAAGCTTACGGCGCCGCCCGAGGACCTTCACAATCCCTCTAAATCCTTCATTGGACGTAATCCTAAACATTTTTATATATTAGTGGGGGAATGAGAACAGACCGCGTCGGGTCGGTGCGGCGCGGCGCGGCGCGGTGCGGTCACCCTGCCCGCGCGCGATATTTCACGGGGACGCGTCAATTTGTCGTCATTACCTCGACCGACCATTTTGATGTGCTTCAGTAATGCACTTTTAGAGTAAACGTCGCCAGCAACAATGTATTAAACATTGTTGCTGGCGACGTCGCCTATTTGTTATTATTTACTAAGCAAATAAAAAATGGTTTTCGATTCATTCTTAATCACATTCGCAGTTCTGCAATTGGATAAAATGTAGTAGTATTTAAAACTATGCCTGTACTCTATCTTCAGCCATAAAAATAAATGTAACATTTAAGCCGGAACCCCACCGCTGCGCAGGCTGTGCACGGATGCGTGGCTCACCTCAGCTGCGTGGGCTCATTAGTTCGGCGGCGTCGGCCTCCGTTTCCACTGCCGCGCACGGACACTGATGTGTCGCCCACACAGCTCATAGCTATGCGTGGGGTACAGTCACGAGCAAAAATATGTATACATAATAATATGCGAAATTGTTATACGAAATCATTGAGATTTTTTGTCGAATCTCTTCTGCCATCTAGCAATCAATGCATACTGACGGATGACACTTGAAAATAAAATGGTTCAAATATTTTTATTAATAAAAAAAATATTTGACTTAAAGTCAAAATATTATTTTTATAATATAGACAATAGCGCTTCCGAGTAACAATTTAATTTAGCTATTGTGTAGTAACATTTGTTTTACTTATTTGTATTATAAATAACTTAGTTCTTACATAAATTATACTTATTACAACTTAAATGTATGTATATATACTAGGAACATTAATTGTACCTCTTATTTATAGTAGCTTATTCTTATAATAATTTCTTAACAATATTATGTGTGTACATATTTTTGCTCGAGACTGTACATAGTCGTGGGTCGCCGAGAAATGGCCGACCCACGCAGCTGGGATGCGTGGCACGGCCGTGGGCTGAGCTACGTTCCGCCTATTCGAGTTAGCTACGCGTGTGTTTATGACGTCAATTGCTGCGTAGCATGTCCGTGCGCTGCGGTGGAAACGCTCTCATACATTTTGTACTAAAGCGAAGCTAAACACACGTGCACAGCCTCTCCGTGCGCCGCTGTGGGTTTCCGGCTTTAAAATAGGAATTCCTAAAACCATTTCAATTACTAACCCTCCGACGCGCACGGTGGATAAATACCACCATATCACGCTCACTAAAAAACGAAACACGTTTCAATATTGTTCCCCCACAAAAATTAGTAGTTACGCAGTCAGCGAGTGACGTGGGAGTGTCATGAGCAGTGGAGCCAATCCTCGGTGGAAATCAACCCGCCGGCGCCGAGCCTTCCCGCGCCGACCCGCGCCGAGCCGCGCCGTGCCGCGCCTTGCCGTGCCGACACAACGCATGAGCGATCATCGATGAGTGTGCTGGGTCCCAAATTGTTGTAGATAATTAAACTTTAGATGGATTGACGTCGGAAACTAATCAGGGCTCAGGTGTTTTAATGAATATGGATATTGATCGGATGTCGTGCGTGATACGGATCCTACGAGATATGTTACAATATGTTTTATAAAGGAGACGGATACGCTTTCATACAATTTTGGGCCAGAATGTAAAAAGATGAAATTGGTGTGAATTGATAGCTACTATATTAACAAACAATCACTGAAAATATGGCAGATTTTGGCAATCTGAGAGCTGAGATAAAAGAGATTAAGTTTAAGTAAAAAACTATACTTAACTGCCTTAGAGTATAGGTAAGAAACTAAAGAGTGAATTTATCATGGTTTGTTTAGTCCGCTTAGCAGTCAAGGTTTATGATGGTTTTGTTTTTTTTTTTATAATTTAGACAGGATTTTTTAATATTTCTGTAGAGTGGGAAGTAGATGATGTACAAAAATGAAAATCGAATTTTATTAGTATTTTTATTCATCTTCTATTATTACAAGAACGTCATCTAAGAATTGTGCAGGTGGTACTATGTTATCTAGTAGAGGTACTTAGCCTAACTAAGGTACCATATTATTGACATCACATGGGCGCAGCAGCCCACAGTCCGTTTGCCTACGATGCAGTTAAAATAATATTTTAATATTGCTTCCCTGCGACCGACGTATATATACGAAAATATCCATGGATTTGACATTGTTAGGATAATATTAGTGTTTTAGATAGATTTATTAAAACGGCGCGTTCCATCTTTATAAAAAAATCACGACAAAACTAGTTCATACTAGTGCTTACGATTCATACCCAGATAGGCTCGCTCTTTAGTTTCTTGTATAATATATACTCTAAGGTAGATAATTCGACACTCGTTTAGTGTCGAATGTCGATCGATGTCAATGTCATGCATGTCCAGTCAGAGTTTGCACAGATTAAAGAATACAATAATCGATTAGTAAATGTGAATCGATTTATCTTAATTATGTAAAACTTAATCTCTTAATACTCTAATTCTAATGGATTTAATTATTTTAATTAAATGTATCATCTAGTGAAAGCATTTTCGTAAATAGTATGAATTCTGTTGATGATGACATTAAAATGTCATCATCAACAGAGTATTTACTTGGACTATTTACTTCGTAACCCAAACTTAATTATTGGATATTTCATTTTCCAGATTGTAAATTGAGTTGATTTTTCACACTTTGAAATAGAAAAATATAGCCTTTTTTTTCAGCCATGTCTTAACTTATTACAATTTGGCCCAGAAATCCCCGTCTCCTTTAGACTACGTGTTTACGTATAAGTAGAGCATATAATTTGTTGATCTTAGACTGAAGATTTTCCATTTTAAGTACGTTTCAACTTGAAAAGCCTTGTTATCAAATTAGCAAACATTATAGTAAAAAAGTCAATATGCTTTTACTATTAATTAAATAAAATACACTTTGGAAATAATAAACTTAACCTACTATAACCCTATAAAATCGAATTTAAAATAACTTAATATCAAGTTCAGTGTAAAACTCATTCTCGACGTACCCTTAAGTTAATGGTATTGCAATCGAGTTACAATTCCTATAGCTACAGTAACGCCCCCTCACAAAGAACGACGTGTTAAAACATTTGACTGCGCTCCCAAATTGCAAGTCACATGTCATTTTCATAATTTCCGGACATCGCTGACGTCATCATGTATGGCACCAGAGTATTTAGACCCCTGATGTTTTTAGCATTAATTTTTTGCTATCACTGCACATGTTTGGAATGATATTTAAAGAAGATTTTAGACTTGTAACGATATTTTTTTACAGAAAACCGCGTGTCAAAAAAGTTTAGGAAACGTTTGGGATAATTTTTACTGAGCAAAATTTCCAACCCAAATATAAATAACGATTTGTAAAAACGTAAGTTTATTACATCAAGGGGAAGATGTGAGGCTTCGGGATGCAAAATTACAATAAATTAGAATTTATAGTGCCCCTCTATTGACTACATTTCTTGAAGAAGAAAAAAATATACCAACAATTGAAGGAAATAAAGAATTTTAACTGTGCATTTACATGCACAGTTAAAATTTCTGCTTAAAACTACATAACATTTGAAGGCACTAAATCGCAAAACGCTCGACTAGTAACAAAATTAAAGCATCGTGTCAGGGGAGGTCAACCTCCGGTGGATTACGTTAGCGGTGCGCAGGGGTGTCCGTCCGTGTTGTGCACGCCACGCACGTGCCCCGCGATTTGAGGGGCCCTAATGAAGTAGGGTGACACCCCTAGCGGCGTGGGCCGCGGCGTACAGCTTGCGATGCGAAAGATATAATGTGGAGAGAAAATAAAATATTATCATGTTAATTTGTTCGCTGAAGGAATAGTAATTTAAAGTAAATAAAATAAGGGGAATTTTTGTTATCTACATATTCCCTAAGGTTCTCATCGAAAATACTTAAAGTACATAATCATGGCTATGTGTTTATAGTTAAGTATATCATTACGCAAAACATATATTTTAACGTGGTAGAATCTGGCTATAACTGGTTACACTTTATCATAAGCCAATATAAAAAGTCTTACCTTTTAATGCATCAGTAGCGTATCAACCAGTGGACAGCTTCCTTGTACAATCTGTAACAAAAGTGCAATTTGTTATAACAGTGTTGTTAGTGACAGTACTGAGTGTGACGTTACAATAAATTGGCACGTTCGGCAAAACCAAGCTCTGGATAAAGTACATCATTATGAAGATAATGATCAACTATTGTGATAAACTTGCGATCAAACCAAAAAGGGAGAAAATAAGACTTGAATGAATTCTACCATTTTCATCATAACTTATCAGTGCATTGCGATCAGTCGGTGACATCGGACGCGTTTGCACTGTTTGCAGAAATTATTATAATTTCGTGCCGAGCGCGGCGTTAGCCGCCGCTTGTTTTGTAACCATGCGTTCGGAAGAACTTGTGGCGAACGAGGTCCTGGCGTTCCTGCAGTACCAGCTGGACGTCATGGATGAGGTCAGTGTGACACAAATCTGCACCTCAAACTTCACCGAGGAGGAGATACGCAGCGCAAAGGTGCTGCTGTACGAGTCCCTGCAAATGGCAGACCGAATGCCCTCCCGCAGGAGGGATGAAAAGGGAGAGAGGAGTCTCCAAGACGCCATAAGGCTTTTGAAGGAGACCGACCCGGACGACGTGCCGACGTTCGTGGCAAAGGAGTTGCGCAAGCTGCCCCCGGTCACTTTCGATCACGTCGACGTCACCAGGCTATTAAAGGACATCACGAGTATGAGGTCTAGCCTGGTCGAGCTGCAGTTGAAGCTGGAGGCGTCACAATCCACCATCAGTGATCTACGTAGCGAGGTAGCAGAATTGCGAAACTCTGTATGTAGGTCACACGCGAATGCCAACAGTGACAACACACGCCCCGGACAGGTCAACGCATCGCCACCGCGCGCCGAGTCAGCAAGATTGCACTCGTCGCCGGCCGCCGCCACTGCTAGCGATGCTAAATTATGCCCCGCCCTCCCTGCGTCTCCCACCGTCGGGACGCCGACGAACGTAAGCACGTCAAAGCCTAGACGTGTTTACTCGGCTGCCGTAAAGCGAGATCCCGTACAACGGCAACCTAAAGCTACTGTGGGCAGTCAAGGTCGCCCCGAAGTATCCCGAGACACGGTACAATCTGTACCAAGTAAAGGGACGGCCGATGCAGATGGTTTCATCAAGGTAGAGAGAAGAAAGAAGAAGCCATCTAGCCGAAATCAATGCGGAACTGCTTTGACCGGTCCGAACATGTTGCTGCGCCCTGCAATTCCTACGACGCAGCTGTATGTGTCGCGCCTTCACCACTCCACGAAGGTCGAGGAGATCGTGGAGTATATACGCGTTAAGACCAACTGGATATTGAGAGTCGAGAAGTTGGAGCCGAGACATAATACGAATTTTAAATCGTTCGTGGTACGTGTGCCGACTCATCATCTCGACATGTTCCAAGAGCAGTTTTGGCCGAAGGGTGTAGTCTTCCGGCGTTTCCGCGGGAGGCTACGCGACACCACGCAGTGCAACACGACACCGCCTACTCGTGTTAAATAGACTTTAGTTAGTTTTAATTAATAATTGTATGTATTAGTTTATCGGTATTGTTTTGTTTTATTATTATTATGTATTGTATTTTCTATGGGCCCTAGTTGCCTGAAATAAAGGAAATTATTATTATTATTATTATTATTATCCGGGAACATTATTGATTTCATAAACTTTAAATTTATTTTAATTCTAAAATATATATAACGCGAATTTTATAAACTACATTTTTTTCAATACTGAAATCTATGTAACGCGTATACTGAAACCTTTATAGTTATAGAACTACTTAACTTCACTATGCCGTGAATGTGTGAACAACTATTTAAACGACCCATAGCGATATTAAACTTTTTACAACTACACGGAACAGCATAGGTGTAGTTATTTTAAACAAAAGCTAATGAAACTTAAACCATTTCTTGAACACGAGGTACAACACTCAAGCTTTAAAGCCTAAATGCAATTAATAAAACACATAACAGACAGATCCGCATAATTAATGAGCTTCCTACATCATACCGCACAAAAATCTTCATCCTCAACACAGACGGGGTCTCGACAAAACGAGGCGCACGAATCAATCGCGGCTCGCACAAAGCGAATCAACTTATTTCGTAACTAGTGTTGACAAAATGGGACATTCACGTGGAAAATGAGCTGGCGACCCGCCAAGCACAGCCGGCCGAGGATCGTACTGGTATACAGGTAGGTTAATGTTATACTAAAATTACTTGGTAGATATAACGTGTATACTTATTTAATAATACACAATTAAATCTAATATAAGAACAAACTCTAACTATACTAAAATTAAAACTTACATAAATAAAAACTAAACGGCGTCAAAGAACTCATCGTCATCCTTGTCATTGGCGGACTAATTTAATAAAGTTTCAAAATGAGTTTCTAGTAGCTGATCGCTAGCACTACCGGTAGGGAACACTCGATGGCAACTTATGTATTTAAGCTAGTAAGAAAGATTTAAATAACATAAACTATGGTATCGAAGATGGAAGAGGGTTGCAAGGTTGTAGGGTACTGTTATGTTCATCTCAAAAAGTTTTTACCTTTAGAATAATAAAACATAAACATAACATATAATCACGCCTGTACACCCACAGTTCGCCGATATGTTTAGGTCCCATGTAATCAGGGGCGAGCCTATTGCCACTAACCGGGCACAAATCCAAACTCCGACCTGCTACTGAGAATTTAGAATAATAATAAAAATAGAAGAGCCGGTGATTCATATTTAATTTCACATGTCCTTTTTACGATATCAAATGGATTTACAGTGAATTATATCCATTGACCTGATTTTAAGGTAAGTGTAGCCAAGCGACATGGTTTTAATAAGGTAATCCTCGTACCAAGTGATGCGAATGTGAATTGAAAAGAACGAATGAATGGTATAATAACATATAATTTTGAGAGAATCCTTTACAGAAATGGTTTAAATAAAACTATTCATGCTTAGGATCTTAAATGAATTCGCTATTGTTAAGGCGCTGTGTATAGTAAAAATGGGCTTTTTCAAACAGTTTTTTAGCAAACTGTATAAATGTCAGAGCAGCTAAAAAAATATATGTTAATCTTCATCATTTTTGTGAGATAACCTTTATTTCCAAAACACGATTCCATTAATTTTTCTCGATAAAAAAAAATCGTAAACATACCTCTAAAATGGATTTTCAAAAAAGTTTTCCGGTATTACTGATAAACCAATGTTGATAAATTTTTCAACAGAAACGTAATAACTAATAATGCAGATAACCTTTATTTTAGTTTTTCAATTAAGGTCGTATTTTTCCAAATAATCAGTTATTTCATGAAAAGTAACACATTCCTGATAAACTAAATATGGCGTTTTGTTCGCTTCTCTTTCATTCGTACGCGGACAGACAGTGTGCGCTGAGGCGCGGTGCTAGACGGACCTGTGTCACTTTTTTTCTGATTGACAGATCTAAAATACATGACAAATCGAAATAATTTCATGAAATCTGTCAAACAATGACATATAATGGAATTTGTAAAGTAATTACTTACTGTTTTTTGCACATCTAATCTCTTTTCTATTGATCCTCTATAGAAGCGTAATTTAAAATTTCAAGAAGATGCTACATTGGTCTAGCGGTCGCGTGTATATATAAATTTGCGATGCGCTAGCTGACCACAGGTTCGAACCTAGCAATGGAAATTTATTATTTTGCTTTCATGTTTTTTTCAATGATGTATTTTTTTACTTTTTGTGTATTTTTAATAAATTGTTCAATTTCAATAATAAAAAAAAAACAATTAGTAATTATTGATTTCTAATAAGATGCATATTTTTTTCATTTTCATTCATGACAACTTTTTCATGACTAAGCTTATACATGGTGTACAATATTGAAGTAACTAGTAATACCAAAAGATGTAATTGAACGCAATAACGTTTGTAATAATTATAATAATGAAGTAAACTGCTGTTTTTTAATTAATGTGAGATATTTGTGAGGAGTCATTTATTTCATGAAAACTATTTCGGTACTGACAAATTCAGTATATGTATGGCGTCTTATTTTGTAGTAAGTATAGTTGAAAGACGACGGAAAGTGTGCGCGCAGACAGAGCAAAGTATTTTTTTTTTTTGGTTGAGATCTTTACCTTTAGCCTGAGCGTAAACTTTGACTGCTTCACCGGTCTTTTGGCGAGGGCCTTAAGGCTTCCAGCCAGAGCAATAGGAAAAAACGAATTACGTCAGCAACGTCCACTAAGGGCACCCCCTGCGGGGTTCGGGCCTCGACTTAGTGCGTTGCTAACAATCTTAATAAAGCAAAACAACAACGGATGACTGGATCTAAGTTTTTATTATTTAGGGACATATTTTCACTGCTAGTTTGGCCGGCATGGGCCAGCTTGGTCTAGGGACAGGAGGATAACATTTACGTTACTATTATTAATAATAGGCGACGGGCCTCGCCGGCGAGGACGTAATATACGGCGGTTGTGTTTTGTAATGCTGCTGCTAGCTAAATCGAATGCTTCTTGGAGAAGCGTTCTTTTATCGTCGAGGTAGGAGAGAGTAAGTCTTTTAGGGCGTTTAGTCTTAGATATTACGGTACGTATCGCGCGGCCGCTACGATTAGCGGGTTACGGTGGGTTTCGGAGGAGGCGAAAATCGAATCGCGGCGCGTTTCATGAACTGCTTGATTGTTGGTAGCTTTAAGTCACAGTGCAACTGCAAGTTACGGACGTAACTTGGAGCGCCAGTGGCTCTACGCATGAAACGGTTTTGGAGAGTTTGCATTCGTTTGAGTCGATAATCGGGTACGTGAGTGAATACGACGCTGCCGTAAGTCATGATAGGCGTCATGCACGCAGTGTAGATTCTCTTCTTATAAGTATAGTAAGAGTAAGAGTTTACTGCGCTTTCTCAACATACAATTTCACCGATCAAGGATTACACCCAGGTATTTGGCTTGCTGCTCCTAAGGAATAGGCTTGCCGAAGAGGGTGATAGGTGGAGGGGTAGCGGGAGGCTGCCGTTCTTTGCTGAAGACCACGGCTGCGCTCTTGGTAGGGTTGACTTCGATTCTCCATTACGTGAACCACTTCCCGAGGTTCGTGACCGCGGTCTGGAGAGTTCGACCTATCGCTAAGGGGCTGGTGCCTGAATAATAGATGGCCGTATCGTCGGCGTATATTTGGGGTTTTCCACCGCGAGGAATGTCGCTAACGTTAGTGTGAAGAGAAGTGGTGAGAGTACGGAGCCCTGAGGGACTGCGGCGCGGATCGGGTGAGGGTCAACGCGATAGCGAAAGGACCGATTCAACAAAAAGTTTCGGAAGATGAGCACAAGACGATCTGGCACCTCGAGTTGGTATAGCTTGAAGATCAAGCCATTGTGCCAGACCTTGTCAAAAGCCTTTGCTATATCGAAGAAGAGCACGCTAGTGAGCCTTCCACGCTGAAAACCAGCGCTTATATGCTCGACTATGCGGTGGACTTGTTGGACGCATGAGTGTTGGGTTCTAAAACCGAACTGCTCCTCTAGTATGAGACTCCTGGACTCGGCACAATCCATGAGACGGGAATAAATTATTCGCTCGTATAGCTTCCCAAGAACCTTGAGTAAGCTAATGGGGCGATAACTAGTGGGCTTAGACTTCGGTTTACCGGGTTTGTGGATGAAGATGACTATCGCCTCTTTGCACATCCGTGGGAAGAGATTGTTGTTCAAAAGGAGTACGCCGTAGCGGGTGGCTGCACGGAGGGTCCGTGGTTGATTTAACCTTCACCACCCCAGCACGTAACGCTACCGTTGCGTATAGGCAGGTCGAGCTCGTGGAGAACCTATCTGATCACCGATACATACGGATAGGGTTCTCCTCTCAGTCAGCACAGGGTACGCAAGGGTGCTCACCGTTCTCGAGGTGGTCCATTACCTACTTGGACCTCCAGCTAGGAAGGCTGTTCACTGCTTTTCTGCAGAGCTGCACGATCTACGACGTGCCTGCTCGGCCGCTAGAATAAGCTATGAGTATCTTCGTCGACGTCGCCAGAACCGGGATCTTTGGGGTTCAATCCGGTTCCACCTGCAATAGCAAGAGGCGAAAAAGCCGCTGACAGTCGCCATTTGAGAGGGAGAGGGAGGCGATGTTGGAGGGTCTCAACGCCAATCCCTGGGTCAATCCCTTACAAAATGTTGCGCAACAATCTGCACCTCATTAGTCCTCCACTGACGGAGACCCTTCAGACTGATCTCATTGGTTCAGGCGTTTTTCCCGAGAGCTGTCAACGTTACCCTGCCCAGGTTGAATTCAACCTACGGGATGAGCCCATCGGAGGACATTTCCCTGCTGTCCCCGGAAGAGTTTGGGGACGAGGTGTCCTGTCTAAGTGCAAGAGAACGGCCCCTAAATGCTTACCACACGCCTTCTAAAAGCAGCTAATGAGCCCCAATATAGGGCTCTCTTTATAGGAGAGTAAACTTGTCTCTCCTGGCCAGGCCCCAACGGCGCATTGGGAAGGCTAATTTTACGAAATGGAAGACACGGCATAGCACACATTCGAGGTGTGCACTGCCTTTGAAGCTAAGCGCCGTGTCCTACGTGGAGTTCTTGGCCCGGACCTTTCGCTCGTGGGTGTGGTCAACGCCATGCTCGTAGACGACTCGTCTGCCTTAGTGTCTTATTTCTGCAACCTTGTTATTTCTCAGAAAGAGACCATGGAGCGCGAGCGGGAGGCTGACCCTTTCGTTCCATTGCTCCGCCGATGGCCTATAGTGGGCAGTGCGCGGACGAGAATCTCTGTAGCCAGACCTGCCCTGGGGAGGATGCAGAGGGCGGGGACGGGGGTCCCTCAGCCTTCATTGCACGTATCTACTTGGGCGAGTGTAGTGGCATGCACTGCCCCCGTTGTTCTCTCTCTATACATATCCAGCACTAAGGCAAATGATGGCACCAGGTGTTTTGCCAGATTAGACAGAGCCTTTTTCAGGGCTCTCTCTCGGACTCTTGCATCCTCACCTCCTTGGACATGCAAGGCTGGCTCATAAATGAATTTCACGTGAATAATAAAAAAAAACAAAAGAGGTTGATCAATTTACCCTTTCGTACACAAAAAAAAAACCTATAAATATACAAGTTTTACAGGTGAGTGTTTGGACTATCTGCAGTGTGAGGACTTCATACCACAAAAGATATTCACAAAAAAATAATAAGTTTCGTTACTATTCGAAACACGCTGTATCTCCAGACTGAACCATCAAGGTAGTGTACTTTTTTTTTATATTTTACTCTTGATACTGAAGAAAAATATAGATTGTCATAAAACATATTGTTCAGGTTTTTAATTATTACAGATGTTTTTTTTTTTTCAGAAAATCAGATTAGGTATTTGATAAATTATTCTAAAAATAAATCAACAACAATAAATGCTTGTTTTAAAAGTAAAAACACGATAATATGCAGTAGGTGCATAATACTTTAAAAATAATAATCCAAAAATTTATGATTTTATCGGGATTCGAACCTACTGTTCGCCGCGAGAGCGCAGCTCAAAAGTAAACATAGTCAAGCAGGGCTAAACTTACGTCTTAACAGGTAGCGAAATAAAGCTTCAATATTATAACACCGTTACGCATCGGACGAATTCGGAAAAAACGAGTAGCGGGGTCGGGGCTACTCCATCCCGCACCTGCCCGCTTCACCCCTTCAATAACATCAATGCTGGCTATACACAGCGCCTTAACAAGGTTAACCTGTTCAGTCTTTAGTAAATGAATGATACGGGTCGGGTACAGTCAAGCTTTTTGGATTCTCTATTTTATACATACATATACATACATATAATCACGCCTTTTTCCCTTATAGGGGTAGGCAGAGACCACTTCTTTCCACTTGCTACGATCCTTACACAATTGTTTCGCTTTATCCACTTTCATTATTCCCTTCATACATGCTGTTCGGTTTATGGTACTCTTGACCTGGCATGTTTTCATTCACACTCGCCTTATACACTTTATTCGTCAATCGTTCTTCATTCGTTCTCTTGACATAGCCAAACCTCATCAGCATACCTTTCTTAATTTTTGTCTCAACATCCATCATCTGACATACTTCATCCACCTTTCTATGCATTCCTCCTCTTACATTCAAAGTAGCGAAGCGGCTCTCCGTGGGCCACTTTTCGCCCCCGCGAGAAACGAGACGTGATGGGTGGCGAACCACATCGCCGCCATTTTGGATAATTAAATTATTTTTATGAATATCCATTGCGTTCCTGCGGGATAAGGAATTGGGAAAGGATACGTTGGAAAGGATAACAAGGTAGGACGGGTTATAGGATGCTACCATCACGGAGGTACAATGAATGTGACGGCAACAGCTAGGGCAGTCCGGGGTCGCGTACCCGTAGTGGATCTAGCCAGCATTCGGACAGATAACTGGTAGATCCACCCCCTGAACAATATCACTCTATTTTATTTTCCTTGAAAATATACATTTAGATTGTTTGAATATGATATAGCCTAGAGCCATAAACATTTTACCTCGCCTCTCTGTCTACAGCGAATATCCCCTTACACTTGTTTACAGCGACACGGTAACGAGACGTGATCACACGACAGTTGTAAAACCATTACGTCATTTGTTTACCCGACTGCGACTCAGATAATACGCGTTTTATTGGCGTACTGGCGTAGCGGCGTAGTGGCGTAGTACGCGGCGCGGCGTAGCGATGGAAACTAATCAAAGTTTTAGTTCATTCGCTTGTGAAATAAAGGTTCGTTCAACAGTGAGGAGATAACTAGTTGTTGTTATGTCTGCTGACGTCATCCGTTACGTCAACAGCCGAGTTATCAAAATAAGCGGGATGTTTGATGAGTATGGCGTAATAACTAAGTTGTGAACTGTAATGGGTGTTGTGGTGATGAGATACTTTGTGTCTAGCACCCAACTACGATATAACTATATAGTCGCTTTCTTCGCTTGTGATAGCACTAAAAAGAGCAAGTTCTATGGCATGTGTTTATATTTATGATTATATTTTCATCTCTCACATGAACATAAGTATATGGTAGGTAAACGTCGACTGATAAAAACATATTTATAAAGAAAATACACAAGCAACTATAAAAAATAAACATTTAATTTACTTAATTATAAAATGATCCAATCTAAAACAAAAATCAAAATTAAAATTACAAAAGGGTTGAACAATAAAACAATGCGAGAAATGGTTTCACGACTCACTCGGTAATTGTGCGTGCCAAAAAATAAGCTCGTAAGAAAGCAAAAAGACGAGCGACGCCGGGGGGCAGGATAACAGCTTATTGTGGTCGCTCTCATTATAACTGTTATTTGTTTAATTACGGACGCCACACCGGCGACAGACAAAACACTCTTCTTATTTTTTTGAGTTTAGTCTCGTTGCCGTACTCTTAGCTGTTTTTCTTTATGAAGTGCTTGGTTAACTGTCTATTATGAGTTAAATAAAGGCTAGACAGGGGGGACAATTGAAGGAATAATATTGTGTAGTCTTCAGCATGAACTATTTGTGCTCATCAAGTGCATTGCATATTCACACGAGGAAGGAATCGGTTTATCGATACAATGAGACAGCATTTAAATGAAAGATTAGGAGCACGCCGAAACTCATGTTAAAATACAGACAAATCGATATCATTAGGACCTAACTAAAAGTAGTAAGTAAGACGAAACGCCCATCACACGCGCCCTGAGTGCATCATCAAACATCCTTAAACAATCCCTCATAGAGTCTGTATTTGCATCTAGTCATCTATTTACCCTGCAGTCTATACGTGACCCAGATAGTCAGCGGAACCGTCAACTCGTCATAGTTCCCGTGATCATAACGAACGCTCGGCAGCACATGAATAATGCCGCTCATTAACTTCCACCCAACAAACTGACAACTGACTGATGCCTGACATTTGTCCGTTTAATTACATTACCCTGTTCTGGATTCTACTTTATTTTATTTACTGATATTGATTGTTTGTATTGTGGTTACGTGCCAATAGTTATGTGGCTTACAATGCTGGTTCAGGCTTGTTTTAAAGCGGGTTTGTAACGCAATGTTCGTACAAGTTTATGTTTGGTCATTGAAGTAAGGACGAGCCTATTGAATTCGACCTTATCACTAAAATTCATCTAGTCCACATAAGCCGCAAATCAAGACTCCAAGACATTTAAGATCAAAGATATTTGAATCCTAAAACATGAGTAGCATTTACAAGTAAATGGTGGTCAAATTTTGGTGTCCCGCGCCTCATATAAAGCTGGAACTTGGAACAGGGAAAGAAATAAAAACGATTATACGTCGTATGTCTTAAAACGAAACTATAAATAATTCCCTGCTAATGCTACTTCCTACATTTCCATGCTGCATAAACTCAAACACGAAAGAAAGAGTAATTATGATGCTAAAAATAATTATTGTCGACAGCGTCTCGTTTACATTTATACATATTAAACAGGCAAAGTAAAAACATGTTTAATATTTCGCAAGGCATGTCAAAGTGGTTTCGGTGCCCCAGCTTACCCTTTAAACTAACGTTCACAAAGATCTGCAGAACAACTTGGGTGGCATTAAACGACGTGCATAACACAACTACCCACAAATTTCTTAATTAAAACACTTTTTGCTAAAGGCTAGTTTAGATCGGCGGCGAGGCGGGTAGGCGAGGAGCTGGTATTCCGAAAGAAGCCTTTAATTAATGTCGTTGTGAGATCCTTAATTGCGATCCGACGTCGCTTTGATACGCAACCGCGTCACGGCTCACGCCTCGCGCCAGCCGCCTACTCCAGGAGCTAGATTAAACTTACATACATTTTCTATAAAAATGCCTGCCGCACTTGGGAATTCAGATTAAAATATTCTGTGTTTTGGGAGTTTTAAAAACATTAAAATCGGACCCGCTTGTGGATCGCAGTGGTGGTCTGTGATGTGACCTAAGCTCGGTAATCCATCTGGTCAAGATTTCAATAAAATTATAAATTATAGAATCTGGAGACACAACCAAATGCGAGACATACCTTCATACTGTCATACATACATACATCCATTTTCAATTAGTTGGTTTGGGTTTCCAACTCTATTTCTAATATGAAAGACCTAATAAGTTAAAAGCATTTTATAAATGTTTAAATCTGGTGAAACATAGGTTCCACTCCGCTTGATTGTATCACGTTAGATAAAGGTGAGTATAAGATGTAAGACGGTAAATAGCCGGCTCTCGTGCGGACACAGGGAAGACGGTTTCTTTTGTGCAGCTCTGCCGCAGTTAGCCTCGAGGGGCGCTCGCTTCACAGGTAAGAAAGAAACGTGTGTCTTAAGCCGGAAACCCACAGCGGCGCACGGAGAGGCTGTGCACGTGTGTTCAGCTTCGCTTTAGTACAAAATGTATGAGAGCGTTTCCACCGCAGCGCACGGACATGCTACGCAGCAATTGACGTCATAAACACACGCGTAGCTAACTCGAATAGGCGGAACGTAGCTCAGCCACGTGGCCGACCCACGCATCCCAGCTGCGTGGGTCGGCCATTTCTCGGCGACCCACGACTATGTACAGTCTCGAGCAAAAATATGTACACACATAATATTGTTAAGAAATTATTATAAGAATAAGCTACTATAAATAAGAGGTACAATTAATGTTCCTAGTATATATAAATACATTTAAGTTGTGATAAGTATAATTTATGTAAGAACTAAGTAATTTATAATACAAATAAGTAAAACAGATGTTACTACACAATAGCTAAATTATATTGTTACTTGGAAGAGCTAGTCTATATTATAAAAATAATATATTGACTTTAAGTATTTTTTTTTTATTTAAAAAATAATATTTGATCCATTTTATTTTCAAGTGTCATCTGTCAGTATGCATTGATTGCTAGATGGCAGAAGAGATTCGACAAAAAATCTCACTAATTTCGTTTAACAATTTCGCATATTATTAAGTATACATATTTTTGCTCGTGACTGTACCCCACGCATAGCTATGAGCTGTGTGGGCGACACATCCGTGTCCGTGCGCCGCAGTGGAAACGGAGGCCGACGCCGCCGAACTAATGAGCCCACGCAGCAGAGGTGAGCCACGCATCCGTGCACAGCCTGCGCAGCGGTGGGGTCGCGGCTTTACGCTTAGTGTGTTGTAAAGACCAGTCCTGACAGAAATGGCCACAAAATCGCTAGTTATTTAAAGGGAGTACAGTTTAAAGAATAATCGAACTTATTTTAGAAAATACTGATGAAATATAGCATCGTACATTATAAGTAAGGAACATACTTGCTACCTTTATATACCTTGACGAGTAAGGTTTACAAGGTGTCGCTAACTCTGAGGGCCATAAGCAGAAAATGAATTTTCTACATTGACTCCGGTCTCGGTGTCTTGGGAACCTTAGTGACCTCTAACTCCGGGATACTAGCGTTCTAACTACCTAAGTACTTTGAGTGCAGAGCTTAAAAAAAAATGAAAAGTGCCCCGTTTAAAATCCTGCTAACAAATTAAAATACACAACCTAATAAGATGTTTACCTTATAGTAAAAAAACTAGCAGCTGAAATTACATTTTAAACTGTAGCAACTCCTTGCCTTGCGTATGTGTAAAGTTTACCCTTGAAAACGCTGTAAGGGTGTTTTTGTGTCGACTTTAAGTTCGCACCTCGGCGGCGCGGCGGCGGTGCACGCGAGGCGCACATAAGCCGCTGTAAATTAGGCTTCAAGGAGATTACGACGGCGACGCCTCGCGCGACTCAACTCACAGCTATGCGTAATGGTAGCGTAAATTAATTTTATTTATTACAGAAAGAAAGAAGAATGCGTTAGAAGTAAAAATATTTACTAAGTTTTCTGATGCTGTACACTTAACTTGCTAAGTAAGTTAGCAAAAGACATTCAATTTCCCTGAATTTATAGCCGATAAACAACAAAGGACATAGAATATTCTGAACAAGTCCCGTGTGAAGTAGTGCCCCTTACATACTCAGCAGACAGTTAAGTCTGGTGTTTAGTGAAGCTCCATGCGTTCATACAGACATATCTCACGAAACACCACTAAAAACAAAAGGCGAGCGGCGCGGCGGGGCGAGCCTCGCTCCTGCCGACCCGTCGCGAATACAAATGTCCGCCACTTGTTCCATCGCTCTTCATGAATATTAAATTTATAATCTCTGGTCGCAGCCTTGATTTATTAAACCCGAAAGCGTTCCCACAATGGCCCACGGTTATAACTTTTGTATTAATTACTCCATGTTAATGGAGTAATTAATACAACAAAACAACCGTTACAAATCAGCACACTAAAAATATACAGCACTAAAAATTAACCAATATTGGTTTTCGCGCATTAAATAAATATTTGTGGTTGCAACACCGATTTATCAAAGTGGCCACAGAGTATGAAAATTACATTGTTAATTAAAACAAAACAGATTGAAAATATTTGGTGAGCACCGCGCGTAATCTGTCATGGCGCTGGCGGGAGTAAAGTGGCTATTAACTGGAAATGTTGATGTTGCTATTAATTTTCTAGACTTGAGATCATTTAAAACGCTGTCGGAATAAATAAGAGCGGTTCTGGGAAAGTAACAAGATTGTACGAGATGCTATTCCATGTTAGGTACACTGAATTGTACAGAAGCGGGGTATATATCATGTCTTCCCACATTAAATGACTCATCTCCAAACGTAAATAAAGAAAACATTATAGGGTTACAAAAAAAAAGGCAATTCTAATTGCTGTGTACTGTGTACTGGCTGTGCATGAGTAGGCTAAGCCATTGTCTGACTCCAGAAACTTTTGAATTTCAAATCCTAAAATGGGAAAAGACAACATCCTCAATTATTTTCATATATTATATTTTCGCATTATCATCCGACTCAAGAATGCGGATCACATGGACGCATCCTCCAATAAAACGCATACTCTAAGCACAGCTATGACCATCAAGTGTCCAGTGAGCCGTGGCCGAGAGCACTCGCAACCCATTACGGTGTCAGGTTACACTGGGCACCGACGGTACCGCTAACTTATCGACAGAGAGCCATCGAGACTTTCTACTAAGTAAGCTGATTTGTTTTGATGTGTAGGTACTAGTAAAAAATAAGACCTGAAGTATAAATTGTTTTGTTTTCTGTCTATGACCTATGATTTTCTATCTATCTTCCCAAAAAAAATATTATAAACATAACATAACATATCATCACGCCTGTATCCACGAAGGGGTAGACAGAGGTGTACCAATGGACACCCACAGCTCGCCGATATGTTTAGGTCCCATGTAATAGGGGGCGAGCCTATAGCCACTAACCGGGCACAAATCCAAACTCCGACCTGCTACTGAGAATTTCATAGAAAAACCCAATAACACCTTGGTCGACTCGGGAATCAAACCCAAGACCTCCAGCGTAGCAGTCGCGCTTAGCATCACTAGGCCAACGAGGCAGTCAAAATGATTATTTCAAGTAAATTACCAATATTATAATGATGTTATTTCAAGCAAAACAATAGGCCTTTATGAAACGTCAAAACACTTCTAGTCTAGTTTATGTATATCAGATGTACCAAAACAGCGTTTACTCACTTGAAAAAACCACAAGCCGCTTCAGCTTTGATTCGTATACCTATATACATATTGAATCGTCTGAATATTCCTTAGCATTTAGTTTCCTCACATCGAGTTCCATCGCTCAGTTAATCAGTGCGACCGCATCCCGACAGCGACTGTAACCGTCGTCGTATATCGTCGAGTTAATCGTATCGTTTAACAGCACACACAATATAATCCCATTGTCGAGTCACTTGCCGCCTCGCTACTCTGAACAGCGAGGTGTTACACGGTTGACTATAAGATATAAATAATAATAATAATATAATATTCCGGGACATCTCACACACGGTTGTCTGATACCAAGCTAAGCAGAGCTTGTGTTATGGTAACCAGACAACTGATAAACATACTTATATATTTCTAAATAAATACATATTATATATAAATTACACCCAGACACCGAACAAATGATCGTGCTCATCACACAAACATTTGTGCCGGGTGGGAATCGAACCCACGACCTCCGGTATAGCAGTCAGGGTCTCTAACCACTAGACCAACAGGCCCGTCAATGTACACATTGTTTGTGCTGTATTGAGTGTATAAGCACGTAACATGAAAATGCTACGTGATAAAAAAACATGTCTGTAAGTAGCACTTACAATTTTAACCATTTACTCATGCGACCTATTATACAATCGAAAACCAAAAACATGAGATATTTTTAGAGTTTCTTATATCAAAACTAAAAAAACAGAAACCCCAATTCCTGCGAGACACAAATGTCACGCAATCGAATCGAAAGTACTCAGTGTGTAGAGTCAAAATTGAACAAAAGCAGTGTTGTTTTTATTCCGTGTATTTCCTATCATATCTAGTCCAGTTGTTTGGTAGCAAAACAATATAACACACTTCTACCACAAAAATAATCGAGTAAACATTTCATCGATACATAAACGATGCGATTACTATCTAAATCGATTCCAATTAGTCAGGTATCGAATTATAGCAATCGGTTTATCGGATGCCGGTGAACCGTTTAACAAGATTATTTACATAGTGAATTTACAAAGGGAATCTGTTATCAACCTATGATTTGGTAACGCGAGTAAATGTTGCGGGCGCAGCTTAATTACCCGCCGGGAATTGAAGCGTGTTTATGTGTAGTCATTTGATTATTATCCAATAATCTTGTTACATCCAAATATTACTGAACGTTTTCATCCAAATTTCAGCAAGTTGTTTACTGTTTTTGCTCTTGTTTTTTTGTCTTTTGATCGACATTATTATGTATTGAGTTTTGCTAAAGCACTGAAAGTAAGTAGTTTATTTTAACCCTACAAACATCCAGTGATTTTTATAATATCCTTCCGCTGCAACGAGCTGTAGCACGGGCAAACATCAGCAGTTTATTGTTCAGATTAACCCAAGGTTTTGTTTATGACGCTGTTTTTATTTACGAGCAGCTCGCGTGCCGCATGTACGGAACCAGCGCTAAATGTGCAATACCTATGTATCTGCGAGGAGGATCTCTTAATAAGGTTTGACCTAACTAATGCGGAAAATAAGCTCGCTAGAACGTTCTCGAGGCACAAAGTTCTATGTTTATACAAAAAGCTAACTGGACTCAATAGAATCCAATACATATTTGACAAATTTAATGAATAACTGTTTATTTTTTCTTTCAACACGTCAAGATGTGCCTACTGTATAATTATTGAAAGGAATATAAATATCTCCATTTAAATTACTGCACAAAACATCACAAAATCATAAGAATTTTTTGAGGAAGCATGGTTACCTACGTTTTAGTTAGTATACAAATTAAAACTCGCGATAAGAACAGTCGCGCGTGTGTTACACTCGCTCATTACACGCCCGCGGCAGTGAGGCGCGGCCCTAACACAAGCACGTGCTGTTTTATTTCCTCCGCTCTAGTGTTTTATTGGCTGTAACAAAACTGCAGATAACGGAGCTGCTGAAACTATCTACTGAATTATATTACAGCCCGACCATGTAGCGAGTAAAGAATTTGCTTTATTCTCCCACACAGTAATAAAAGAAAAAGGCAAATGAACAACGGCCAGTATTATATCTAAGTGTAATGCAAAGCCTTGACACGAGATTTAAGATTACATAGTATTATTATTTAAAGTAATATGTTCTACTATAAGCCAGTTAACAAAAGCTGCAAAATCGTAAGTAGCAAAAGATAAAGCTTAATGAAAGAAAACCTTTAAGGTTTTAGGTTAAACAATGATATAAAATAAAAGTAAAACTTTCAGAGATGATGACGTCTGAAATTGCTCATATTTACTTAGAGATTATATGTGGGTATTGTTTTATGTAAGTAGACAATCCTGTTATTACTATTTTCGCATTGCACCCACAAAAATACATACCACCCCTAAATAATCTAAACTCATTAAACAGAACACAGAAACTTGCGAATTTCTTAGTAGAGTGTAACCTGAGCGTTCCCTCGCCACCATATGTCCGTCAGGGGACACCGAGGTGTGAACCCATCGCCGCGCTCCGACGCCTCCGCCTGCCGCGGATCGGGTGACAGCGCGACAAAACACTTAACGTCACATACACGTCAATAGGTGCGGTGGGTGAGGGCCCTTAAGGCGGGTGTAGACAACAATTCAGAAGGATAATCTCTAAGACATTCAGATATCTTTCATGTGCGGTAGAGATAAGAGACTTCGATAGTCGTCGTTTTGTTTGCTACTCTAAAAAGAGTAACAGAAGAATCACGAGAATGTCTTAAATTACAGTATTACTTATTCCAATTTTGAGAAATAACTTAAGATTACTATAGTTTACGTTTATAACTAATGCAGTAGTGAATGATAGCAGATTGAGACATTCGCCTATATGTTATTATTGCCTTATTGGTAAACCAAGTTTTACTATTGTCGAGCCAACAACGTACTTTCCAAGCAATTTAAAAAAATAAGTAAACTAGAAAGACACATTCCCATTACAGTCGACCCTATTCCATAAAACTTATAATACGCATGTTACCGCGTGACCGAGTTGCTCACTCTGCTCGCAAGACAAGGGACAACATCACCCTGTATACTTGTAACGGTATTCTTTCCGAAGAGGATACATGATGGATCGAATATGATGCGTCATGCAAATTGCTACCGTATTCAATTTTGGTAGAAATTGGAAACATATTGATACTGAAGGGTGTCTTACACAATGGCAGCTGACATTTTCCTTTATCGTTAAGTAAGGCTTAGGTGGTATTACATTTTGATATTAAGGTATGATGCCAAGGAGTTTGCTAATTCAATAGAACGTCGATTGGATGTCGATGCTTTTTTACCCGTCTACACAAGGGGGGCTCGAGTGTAGGTATGTGTGTCAAGATTGGATGAGTTTTGTCATTGTGAGAGTGACACAGGGAATACCATCCTTTTTGCTCGTTTTATACTAGTTTAAAGTCTTAGGGTCTGTTTCACAATGTACCGATAAAGTTCCAAATACTTATGTTACACATAAATTATTCGGACTATAAAAGTTCTGGATAAGAAACTTTACGTTTCACAAACTTATTTTATCTGACACATAACTATATGGGACCAATACTTAAGCGCGGTGGCAACACCATTTACTCACGTTCCGTTTTTCTATGTCTTTTCATTAAATAAAAAGCAAGTTAACATAAAATACTTATAAATTTATTTTAATTTGCTCTAGAAGTATTGATTTACTTTAATATTTTTATATAATTTGTTATTATCCGCATAACGGTTAATATTCTATATAAAAACTTATACAAACGATTTTATGGAAATTAAATACTGCTACTGCTGTAACGAATCGGAATGAGGAACGAGATTTGAAACGATTTGATCGTTTTAAACAACGAGGTTGCATTTGAAACTATAGAGTGAGCCTATCAGATTTTAAACTGTAAGCACTAGTGTGAACAAGTGTTGTCGTGAATTATGTATGAAGATGGAGCTTGCCGTTTTAAAAAATCCATCTAAAACACTAATATTATCCTAACAATGCCAAAACCATCGATATTTTCTTATGTAAGTTTCTCGTTGCGCGCAAAATTAACTTAAATGAAAAACGAAATGTACTAGGATCAGACTAAAAACTGCTCTCGCTTGGCACAAGGGGAACCTAGCGATAGTAGCAGTCTATGCATATCATACGTCGATGGTTTTAAATCGTTTGACTATGACAATTGACAGAGGCACTAATATCGTGGTACTTGCTATTTCGTTTATTAGTTTCTCATTGCTTTGTCATTTCTGCGATTTAAGTGTAGCTACTTACTAAGTACATTTTCTGAACAGTAATTTCGGACAATTTCGGTACTCAGCACTACTCTCTACTTGAAGTGGAAATGACTACACCGAAACGTGAACGAAGCGTCAACTTCAGCCGGGAAGAAGTTGAGCTTCTGACCTCACTTGTTGCTCAAAATAAAAGTGTTCTGGAAAACAAGAAGAGTGACGCAGTCACTTGGCACGAAAAGGAACAGTGCTGGAAGACACTGGAGGCATCATTCAATAGCACAAGCGGTTCAAACTTTCGGAGTGCTAAAACGTTAAAAGGACTCCTGCGTAGTGTCGTGAGGCTATCAAAATATTCATCAAACTCATCTTCAAGAGTCTCAAAAACCTCCATCGTCGTTATAAGTAGTCTACCTAGGTTATTAAGACTAAAACCACGCTGATTCCTCTGATAACACAGATAGTTATGTCTGTAAAACTTAAACGACATGGTTTTTACGTAATATAATATTCAACATGAAATAAAACTCCTTTTTACGGACTTTTTCGCAGTTTTTATTTAGATTTTTAAGTCCCGACACCGTTACCTAAGAAACCAATATACAACATGAACGAAAGAAAAACATTGTCATTTAATTTTAACTGTCAAACTTATAGTTATGTTTAAGATAAGTGTGCTATTCGCCACTTCGTCCGACCCATAGTTTATGGTGGACTTTATGTAACACATAGCGCTATTTGATAGTTGTGAAACGCAAAAATAGTGTTTATCCTACGAATAAGTAACAAACAGCTTATTCAAAACTTATGCAGAACTTATCGGTACATTGTGAAACAGGCCCTTATTGTTTGGTTGTAACCATCACTTATTTCCGTATTTATCAGTATACTTATGTCAAAAAATGTTTAACAATTAATCACACTCCATTGAGTTAAACAACTTATGTTCCACTACCGGGTAGGTAGCATAGGTTTTCAGCGACGCCGCGACGGTTGACCGCAATTAGTCCAATCGAGAACTTACGCTGCCTCACCGGGCAGCGGCAGTGGCTCGAGTCAGTCGGCCAGGTAGCCTGCTGCCAGACCAATTTAACTTCGTTAAGGACCCCGGCGGGGCTCGGGTCCCGGCTTAGAACACCGCCGGCTATCGCGGGACACTCGTGCGTGATATGAACGGGTAGCTTGACATTTACATTCTAAATTGGCTTTATTGCCTGCCAAAATTTACCTTTAAAAAAATAACACATGTATACATTCGTATAACTCTTAGACAAACGTGATGAACGACAACTATGGTATTATTGTAGGATTTTCAGATTCAACTTTGGTGACCTTACGTTCGTAAAATAACAGTATCCAACCCAGTGATGTCAGTAAATAAACAGTAAAAAAAATTAACTGTCTTAAGTAGGAAAAATAAAGCTTAGTAATGTGAAAGTTTTTAGGTAGGATACAATATTGTAGTACCTTAATATTTCTAATAAGTTTATGTAAATTCGGACTTAATGTCAAAAACTTTAAATTCAAGACAAGTTTCTTATACTTTTTTGATTACCATAAGCTTAGAAAACTTTGCATGAATTTACATTAAGAATAACTCCCCACACACAAAATAGAGTCTACTATAAATAGAATGCAAATTCGAGGATGACACAGAGTCAGTCACCCAGCGCTGGGCATCCCCTTTCAAGACCATCTACATAAAATAACACGCCCTGAATCTGCGACAAAAAACGCATCCAAAAAGCGTGGCGTTTAATATAAAATTATAATAAGTAAAAGGGTGCGCTCGGTAGCATTAGCGTACAGCGCTCGTAGTGATGTGACGTATTACCTACTTTTTATGGGATGGGGAATATCCAACGGGATTTGAGTGAGTGTTCATTATAATAATTTACTATATAATTTATAGTAAGTTATTTACATGAATAATCTCTTATTTCAAGTTAGTAACAATTTACTTATTTCAAGTATATGTATGTATAGTAATAGTGCTACTTTCGTTGCAGGAGATAAAATATTTCAAGTTTGTTATCGCGTAACTATTAACGTCTCAATGTTTATATACTTACTTATTGTGATTGAAAGTCAACACAAAGACAATTGTCTGTAAGTATTATTTGTATGTATATTGCATCTATATAAAATATTTACACAAGTTTCACGACTAGTAACTTCAAGTCTACAGAACAACGCTTTAGTTTTCATCAAGATTAACATTTTGTCATTTACTGTCCGGGATGGCCCCATAAATTCCGCTGCACGGTAGCATCACTAGTTTGGCGGGGGGCGAGGCGGATCGATCCCCGCGGGAATCCCTACACAGGTGCGAGGTGTCCGAGTGTTCAAACCGTTTGCACCTCCTCGCCGCAACCAGCACGAGTCGAGGGGAAGCCTGCTTTTCATATTAGTAGTTAAGAATGCTAATAAAGTGCCTATAAGAACCAAATTACAAATCCTTAAGAACGACAACTGATTAAAAGTATGCAAAATAATTTTGGACAAGTTTAAGAATTTAATAGAAAAATCTTAACGTCATCAAACATTTTGCGCACTACAAGAGCCTGTTTTACGAGGATAAAAAGACTGTAAAAATAATATAATATTAAAAGATAGTTGAACAAATTTAGGACTACAGTAGGTACTACTGTAGTAAGAAGCCAGTCATGAATTTGTCGTGAATACTCGCACGCATCCACATTTTACAAAGCAACCACAGAATAGTGTTTACGACCCAGGAAATAGTCAAACGGTGCGAAAGAATAATAATTTAGTGCTTGAATATTTACGGCCCTTCCTCGTACAGAGATCGGAAAACAATTGTAAATCACAGTTAAACGGTGCCGGCGAACAATAAAACAATAAAGGGGTTAGGGCACCCCTAGACACTGTTAGACTACTCGCGTAGTGACTGCTATACCTAGCTATAGCAAGAATTTACTATTGAAAACAGTTAGATCATTTTGCACCGAATGACGCCCAAAATAACATTTCTTTTTTTACCCGATTGTCAAGGAAAAGTACTTTTTTGGCGCGTCTTTGTGCGTCTTCATATTATAGATGAAGAATGAGAAGTACACTTAATGATTATTGAACAATTTGGCATAGGTCTTAATATGTTTTATAAGTGTCAAGGTAAATAAATGCAGATGAATACAATTGGTTCATTTACTAAAACAAACTGCCAACTGTAAAGTTAAATAAAATAATTAATAAGTAGTTATAAAGAGTAGTATATGTTCGAAGTTATTCTTGAGAAATAGGGAGCTATGACACATACATTTGTTAGTGACAAGACTCTTTTATAAATATTGAATGAGACTGAATACATAGTCACACTGCCGACCAGCTGCCGAACTTCTCACAACTTATTGGTCGAGTGTACGAGTGGAGAAAACTTGCATGTTTCGAGTTCCGATAGTTACGTGCATAGCAAATGACGTGAGGCGTCCTGAGAGAGTCTGGGACGTATAGCAATACAGGCTTATACGGCATACTTATTTACTGGCAATGTGCATGCATCTTATAAGAAAGCTGACTTGGATAATATTTATAGTAATTATCATAACATAACATATCATCACGCCTGTATCCCCGAAGGGGTAGGCAATGTACAACCAGAGTTCGCCGATATGTTTAGGTCCCATGTAATAGGGGGCGAGCCTATTGCCATTAACCGGGCACAATTCCAATCTCCGACCTGCTACTGAGAATTTTATATAAAAACCCAATGACATCATGGTCGACCTGGGAATCGAACCCAAGACCTCTAGCGTAGCAGGCGCGCTTAGCACCACTAGGTCAACGAGGCAGCTAATTAGACTGTTCTAAATTCTTCTATCGAGAGTGAAACTTTGAAAATTCTAATTTTTTTATATAGAAGTATAAGATTCAGAAATCAAATAACCTTACAAGATATGGACACCTGAAGACAAATAACTTTCAAATTTTCGCACTAAAATAATTTTTCAACAAAATGCAGATGTAAAACAAATGAAAATTAAATTCATCTACCCGTCATTTGTTTCAATACCCATATAAAATAAAAGTTGTCATAATATTTTGTGTGTACATAACTTAAGATTGTAGATAGCGTTCTTATAGTATCACATATCATTGGACCACTAGCTTTAGGTTATCAGAGATCGGATACCTCTCGGGTCATTACAGTACAGCCTCCGAATAGCACATAACTCCAGCACTCACAACTTTATAGCGACCCACTTTAGTTCAGAGTAAACAAGTCCTATTCACTTGTGTGTGTGCTTGATCAGAATTAATAACTATGAAATAGTCTTGTATTCGGTGGAGTTTTTGAGTTTGATTTCTGTTCTGTTTGGTCCTACTCTGTTCGATTCCTATTCCCTCTATGGAATAGGCAAGTAACAAGTACATGCAGCTGTATAACTGCAACGCTGAAAACATTTAACCGTAATAAACCAACGTAACTATTTCTGATATCCTCCATTCCTTTTGCATCTTTTGCGACTATTTACCGAACCGGTTTTTATATTAACGTATACATTTAAGGGAGAAACGATTATATTAAGCTATAGTAACCACTATAACTCCATCAACAGGTTGTTTTAAAATCCACAGTAAATACATATATCATTAAGTTTCACTAGGGTATGCGTAATATGTTGCATCCTGGAGGCAATCGTAGCAATCAGCCGTAGCCGCGTAGCATCGTAGCCTCCGCGCACATGGTGGCCGCCGTCGTCATGGCAACCGAGGTCAACGACCCACGCAACCACTGCATAACCTGCAGTCTTTCTCAAGGCTCACACTTATTCTCCATTCTGCTTTACTTGGAGGGAAATTAAAAGTACATGGAATATTTGTAGATTAAGCAAATTTATAAGAAAACTTACCTTGTTTACTTTGCTGCACAGCTCAGAAGCACTACAGTTTATAAGTTTATAAAATACACTATGTATTGAACGTAGTTTTGAACTTATTTTATACTAATTAATTACATAAAAACCCTTATTACTACTTCGTATACAAATTCCAGGCCACCGAGTTAACACAACCTCTTTGTTTACCTACACGATTACGTTACATTACTACGACACTGGTTCATCACACAGTTTCGAAAGACGAACGTCACATTACATATAAAAAAAACAAATTTTAAAACACAGAAAATGGAACAAAAACGTTCGCGTGCCGGTACATGTCAACGAATGCGGCGGCCGGCGTGTTCCGAACGCACAAAGCGGCAAAATTATTTTGCACTTGTCAAATTCAAACACCGAACGATGTTCGAACGAAAACAACACCGCCAGCGGTAAACTTAACTTGGCCGGCGTATACTTTCGGATTCTATTTTCAAAATTTGCCGCGGAAAACTGGCTTTTCCACTGTCGATGTAAATGCCAATTTCCTTTTCACGACTAAAATTCAATCCAATTTCGACCTTAGTGCGCGCGTGTTTGAGTCACAATTGAATTTACATTTGGTTTGCAGACAATGCGCCACGCAATGACGTTTGCAGCAAATGCGAGGACTATATGAGTTTTAAGGAGTGTGAAAGAGAAAACAGATCTTGAGGGTAGGTAACATTGGGGTGCATGTGAGCTCGTAAGGAACGTCAGGCTAACCGTAAAGAATCGATCTTGAAGATGTTCAAATTGTCTGGTGAGAATGTTCCAGTGCCAATCTAAATTTATTTTGCAATATTAATTAACAATACAAAACTAACTATTTGATTAGGAGTCAATACACAAAAAAATATTAAGAGGGTACCTAATTATTTGCGTATGTTTTACCTAGTCTATGATCTTGTCGTTAAGACACATACCCACCATTTAGAATAAACTTGACAACAAACTTCAGAGCAAACCAAAAAGTAAGTTACCGAGAACGCAACATGGCCACGTAATTAATCGTAAACTTATCCTTGCTATAAGAACATCCAAACAGCACAGACTCCGTACTTTTAGTTACGAATCGCAAAGATTTCTTTGAGAGGGTCGCGGGTGTGTGCGGGGTTGGAGTGCGGGGCGCGGGGGCGGCGGGAGGGGGGCGCTCCACCAGCGGCAAAGGGAATCCGTGATGAGCGAGCCTTGGATCGGGCAGCGGCACCCGCCGCGGTACGAACTCACAACTATCTAGTTTTTATGAACTCCTGGTACCACTGAAGGAGTTGCGTACATCTTAGATTAACTTATGTTTACTCTATGGCGTGATTATGAACTCCTTAGAAGAAGCTTGTAGACATAAGAAGAAAAAGAATAGTTATTTATCATGTACTTTAGAAAAAAGGTTATTTTCTTATCTTATTCATATAATGATATTCAGGTCAGGTGGTTCAGGAAACTTCAACAATACTGAAGTAAATATCTAACTAAATACTATGGTTATTTAATGTTTTACTTATTTTTAGATCCAGATATAATATGTACCTTCCCAATATATATATAATAATATAAACTTCCCAATAATAATATAAACAGTTTTGATTCCCAAATTTTTATAAAAATTAGGACTTTTTGTCAACTGTTTCATTTAATTAAAAATAGTCTTTCAAAGTATTAAGTGCATTTGATTGGCTTCAGTTAAATCTAAAGACCTGGATCAAATAATAATGAAGTTAAATAAATGTCTTTGAAAACTAAACAGATTTATACGCCTAACCCCAAATCAGTCAGTATATAATACAAATAAACACCGTCACTGCACACTGGATACAGGAAAAGGAATTTCCAAATCAATGAGCAAGTCGCAGATTTGAGATCACACGGCGACGGCACAAAGGCATTTGATGTTTTAAACCTCTTTTGATAACGTCGTGAAGGCAAACAGTCCCTTACAGTGATGACTGTAGCTCCCGGTTCATTACCCCGGGATGGATATGTCCAATGGATGTAAAAAGGTCCGTCACTAATATCTCGAGCCAAAACAAACGAATGTCGACACTTTGCACGCTACGCTGGCTGCTACTCTAATGCGGGTATTTGTTTTCGATTATCATTTGTTGTTTGTTGTGACTCGTACACAATACCGACTAATTTGTATCTGATGTTTGTGGTTCACCCTCTTATGCAGATAGATACTAATACTGATTTGGACAAAGTAATGAAAACCGCAATCATCAACTTTACAACTGAGAAATACAGGGAACAAAATACATGGGTACCTTCTACATACACTCAATACTTTTATTTATATTTTGTCATCAAGAATTTGAATACCAAGATCACAAACAAATCTATTCTTTGAACGGTATTCTCGTGAGCTATTTAGAAAATCTTAGTAATATTGAAATTATATGAACGTAACATGTATAGCATGGATACAACAGTAGAACATAATTTATAGCACAACTTTATTAGTGTACTTACTTCTTGTCAGAACTTATTGATAACTTTCAACTGTATCTTATCTCTCGTTGAGGCAAACATGACAATCTTCTATCTCAATGTCCAAATAAATGGGCACAAGGATGGAACTTGCCGTTTTCTCGTTTTATTTTAGCAAATGAATGATAACATTTTATTTTTGTGTTTCTTAGTTGAATTTCTGTAAAAGAGGCATTAACCATTTTTGTGACAGAGTGTAGGCTTGAAGCGTTACAAAATTAGCATGTGAACCACTAGACGTAATTAGCTACTTTAGCATTTAGTATTCTAAAACCAGCCACACATTGCCGTAATTATCGCGCACAAGTTACATGCGTAGTTCCAACATTAGCGCGGATCCTCGCACGCGTATCAAAGCCTTCTATAAGTAGGCCCGCGAGGTAATGCCAGCGAAGCCGTGACGTCATCAAAGCCAGGCTCGGCTAATTATCGCCGCGAAGCCTCCACCTGAATATCAAGTGCTCAAGAATGGAGTCTTTTATCTATGGGACTCGCAAATTGTGTTTGTCTATGGTGGTGGAGTGACTAGACTAACTAGTATAGTTGTGTTGTTTATGATGGCGTATAAAAGAAATGAGACTGCTTAGCTGGCAATAAGTTAATACTATTAGGCCTCTGTGGCTATTCTAGCTAAAGATCTAGTCTGTATAATAGAAACATCAATAATTCTGATAAATAGTGGTGACTAAGATTCCCTAAGATATTCCAAATCGAGACCACTGGAGACAAAAGTCTGCTCTCATAATGAGAAGGAACTAGATTGACGGCCAATAAGTTGCGAGGGGGCAGACATTGACTCCAAGATTTCGTCTGTAAAAGCTAAATTTATATTACAGAAATTAGTCTAACACACAAACTTGTAAAGCTAGCAATAATAAAGGACTGTTATGATGTTAATTAATTGACAGTGTATTTCAATGAACATACAGACAATTACACTCATCACTAACGAGTCTCCAGAAAACAAAACACGAATCTCTAACAAGTCGTAAGTTTTTCGTGAAGACAGGCAATAGTTATAAGTGGGCAGTCGAAGCGGCGCAATCAAAGGCGGCGCGGCGCGGATCAAAGGCGCGGTAATGGCTTTTTAGTGGGGTGCTCCGGAGGGGGCTCGAGCCTGACTCGGGGCGAATTGTTGGACGCGACACGAACTAGAGGGCACTTGACGCGCACTAGATAAAGATGGAAGATAATAGAGTAAGGTAGGTTACCCAGTACCTCACCTACATATATGGTGGGTAATACA
This sequence comes from Autographa gamma, assembly GCA_905146925.1. NCBI lineage: Eukaryota > Metazoa > Arthropoda > Insecta > Lepidoptera > Noctuidae > Autographa > Autographa gamma. Next base: position 11,741,095 of record LR989862.1, read on the forward strand.
ATGTTAAGATTATCTGCTAGAAAATATACTTGATTTAATAATAAAGTAAGTTTAAATATCACAAAGAACTAGTTGGCAATTACCAATAATAAAAAAGAATAGATCTGTTTTTGTAAAAAGAACCATCTTTAACGGAAATCTGAAACCTCTGAGGTCACTGAGACCTTTCGGAAAATGTTATTTTTTTTTAATTTATGTTGAATTGCCGAAGATTTCGCGTAAAATAAGAAACAAAAACTAAAGCAAATAGTCGAATTAAGGACCTACTACTGAAGTCGGTAAATTCAGAACAAACAAAAATCTTCTACATGTACTTTTAACTACGTTTTAAATAGCTTGTTACATACACGTGCACTGTGTAGGTACACTTGTACAGTCAGTACATAGTACATCGCAGCTGTACAGTCGGCGCCGTGAATAAACAGCGCTCACTGGTCACAGACGCCGTGTTTACGTCTAGGGATTAGCGCCGCGCGTCTTATGCCACCACACAACAGGCGTATTCTGGTGAACTACACTGATAAAATGCAATTTACTAGCTGGGAAGAGAGTCTTGAAGAAGAATGGATGTTGTGTTACTCGTAACTCTACTTTAAAGTTACCGATCGCAATTTGTGAAAAAAAAAATAGATAGTATCTATGTATAACTAGTAACATGAAGGAATATTTTTAACGTAATTGCATGTTTTCAAATACATATATGAAAGTAAGCCTTAAGTGTATTTATTTATTAAAAATATGCTTTTAAATCTTAACGACCAAATATAACATAGAAACAACATTTAACAGAACATAAACAAAACGTCAACGTCAACACCGCATTTTAGTTTTCTCTGTAAATAATTATAATATTTCTACCATATTTATAATACATATAAATCAAGAACGTTATCTGGTGCAAACAGTTTTGTCTTTCATCGATATATATATACTTTTTTAACTGTTTTACTTTTTACAATATATAAAACATAATAACAGACAAAGATGACATACGTCAAACAGAATCAGATGAATATAAAACCAGAGAAAATTATAACAATAATATGTTGACGAGACAAAAAGCTCGAGCAGCAGCACGCCCACCACCTCCGGACTCGTCGCCGAGCTCCGCCTCCCAGCTGCCGGACCATGTTCCAGCCCCGGCACCTGCAGTCGCGTCGAGCTCCAGCGACGAGTACTACTCTCCGCCGACGTCGCCAACACCTGTGCGTCGGCAGGGGAGACGCCGGCCACCGAGCAGCTTGGCGCCCTCAGGCCAACCGGCCTCGAACAGGGCTCCCGCTCCCGGTGGTGTTGTGCGGCGCATGAAATGGACTCTCGGAATAAATGAGAACGTCATGCGCGCATACTACGGGGCGACAGAGGGAGGAACTAACCTCACTGCGTACCGTGCGAGAATGCTGTCTCTGTTTCAGGCTCTTGAACCGGGTGTCAGCGTATCGGCACAACGACTGTCGGATCAAGTGCGGGTCATCCAGCGTAATCATATGTTGGATGACTCTACGCTTGATCGACTGCGCTCCGAAATACAGCATAGCCCTGCCGCCAGCACCTCGTTGCCAGTGACGGCGCCAGTTTCTGGTGCTCCGCTCACCGCCCCTATTGATGGGGAAGAGGATGATGGGGCTATAACTGTAAGTACCCAGTGCAATGAGTTAATAAGGAGTACATTGGAGGATGCGATTCGGGATTATCGGAGATCGCCGCCCGACCTGAGGCCTCGATTACCTCGTTTGCCCATGCATAACCGCAACAAAGCGATAATGGGTGCCCTAGATTCACTGCTCCCTGTTTATTTTGAGAGCAGTGAAGACCTTAGGGACACGCACTCGATTTTGTACTGCGCAGCTCTTACGGCATGTCGTGTAGCTAATATTGCAATGTGTCATAGTAACATAGCTACACGACCGAAACCAGCCGTACCAGCTTGGCAGTGCAGGATCGAGCAGCGTGTTGCTGAGGCTAGGACACTCATTGCGAAACTAAAAGCGTTTAAACAGGGAAATTCGCGACCACGCGTGATGCGCTTTGTAAGGCGTGCATATGCTGGGACTGATATTAGTCCCAGTGAATATACTGCCCGCGTTACAGAGCGCATCGACCTGTTTAGGCAAAAAGTTTGTGCATGGGCAAACCGTATTCGACGCTATAAACGGCGGGCGGAACGATTTCACCTGAATCGCATGTTCCAGAAAGATCAAAGATGGGTACATAGACTGTGGGAGCGGCCGGTGTCAGCCATGGATGGCGAGTGCCTGCCGGATGGTGATGCCACAAATTCGTTTTGGCGCAGTATCTGGTCGGCGCCTGTCAGCCATTCCGAAGGCGACTGGATACGAGAGGTTGAGCAAGTATGTGAACCAATACAAGAGATGGGGGCAATTACTATCAGCCCCCAAGACGTGGCCAATGCAGTCCGTCCGATGGCAAACTGGAAAACGCCGGGGCCGGACGGACTGCAAAATTTTTGGTTAAAATGGCTTCGAAGTTCACATAGTTGCTTGGCTTCTCAATTCCAGTCTGCTGTGGAATTGGCTTCGCTCCCACAGTTCTTGACTACAGGATCTACCCATCTGCTCCACAAAATAGGTAGTGCTACGGATCCAAAGAACTATAGACCAATAACTTGTTTGCCAACGGTCTATAAGCTCCTTACGTCCATTCTGAGAGCAAAAATTAACGAGCATATCGTTAGTTTCTCTATTATGTCTGCTTCTCAGAATGGATGTAGGAGTGGATCCCGTGGCACTAAGGAGCTACTCCTTATTGACACGGCTATTTGCCAACAGGTTCGCCGCTCTAAAAAAGATCTGTCGACATGCTGGATAGACTATAAGAAGGCCTACGATTCGGTGCCGCATACATGGCTCATGAGGGTGCTGGAGTTGTATAAAATTAATGCAACTCTACGCGCTTTCTTGATGTCATGTATGGGGCAGTGGAGTACGGTTCTTCACTATCCAGGATGTCGGGATATCCAACAGGGTGGGGAACCAATTAGGATTGAGCGGGGTATATTCCAGGGCGACAGTCTGAGTCCCCTGTGGTTCTGCTTGGCCTTGAATCCTCTAAGCACTTTGCTTGAGAATTCGGGGCTGGGCTATTCGTTGAGGAGAGGGAGCCAGGTAATCTCCCACTTGCTATACATGGATGACCTTAAGCTCTTTGCCACCAATGGATTGCAACTGATGAAGTTACTGAAGATAACTGAAAGCTTCAGTAATTCCATCAGCATGGAATTCGGTGTTGACAAGTGTGCGGTCATGCATGTAAAGCGAGGTGGGATTGTGGAATCCCAGGGTATACAGCTCTCGGATTCCATAAACCTAAGGTCTCTCTCTGCAACGGAGACCTACAAATATTTGGGTATGTCAGAGGCGTTAGGTATCAACGCTGCTGATGTGAAACAATCATTACAGGCACGTTTCTTTGGCCGCTTGAACAAAGTTTTAAAAAGTGTTTTATCAGGCGGCAACAAGGTGCGTGCCTTTAATGGTTGGGTCATGCCAGTGTTGATGTACTCCTTTGGTGTACTCAAGTGGACTCAGACTGAGTTAGACGCCCTGGATAGGAGAGTCCGAACACTGCTGACCGCAAATCGAATGCATCACCCACGCTCTTCAGTAATGAGGTTATATATCCCGCGGAATTGCGGGGGTCGAGGCTTTCTAAATGCTAAGACCCTCCATAATCGCGAGGTATGTAACCTCAGGGAGTATTTTCTCCAAGTCGACGTGGGGATGCATCGAGATGTGGTGGTAGTGGATAAGGGCTTCACACCGCTCTCCTTAGGCAAAGAGAACTGGCACAAACCTGTCGTACTGAGTGTCAAGGACCGCGAGGATGTATGGCAAAGCAAGGAGCTCCACGGGCGCTACTACCGGACCCTTCATGGGCCCGATGTAGATTTCTTAGCGTCCGTAGCCTGGCTACGCTTCGGTGATCTTTTTGGAGAAACCGAAGGGTTTGTTTGTGCAATTATGGACGAAGTTATCATGACGAATAACTATCGGAAATATATCATAAAGGACGGTACAGTTGACATATGTCGGGCATGTCACTGTCCAGGTGAGTCCTTGAGACATATTATTTCGGGTTGTTCTCGTCTTGCTAACGGCGAATACTTGCACAGGCACAACCAAGTGGCCAGGATTATCCACCAGCAGCTTGCTTTGAGATACAAACTTGTGGAATCTGAGGTGCCGTACTACAGGTATGTGCCCGACCCAGTTCTCGAAAATGGTCGTGTCACTCTGTACTGGGACCGATCTATCATCACTGACAGGACTATTGTAGCCAATAAGCCTGATATAGTGGTGATAGATCGATCGGAGCGTCGGGCAATCATTGTTGATGTCACTATTCCTCATGACGAGAACCTCGTGAAAGCTGAAAAAGAAAAACAATTAAAATATTTGGATTTAGCGCACGAGGTTGTCGACATGTGGGAGGTGGACGCAGCAATGATTGTCCCGATAGTCGTTACAGCCAACGGCATAATAGCCAAGAGCCTCGACCAGCACCTTAAGAGGCTCTCGCTAGGCACCTGGGTGAAGGGTTTGATTCAGAAAGCGGTACTTCTCGACACGGCGCGTATTGTGAGGAGGTTCCTCTCTCTGGAGTCCTAACCACCGGCAGCTTGGACCCTGTCCCGAGGCCGGTTGGACACTATATTTTATATTTTTAAATGTATACCTGTATATTGATTTTTTTTTTTGTATATATTTAAAAATGTATTTTATATGTTTATTGAAGAATAAAGGAAATAATAATAACATGTGGGAGGTGGACTCAGCGATGATTGTCCCGATAGTCGTTACAGCCAACGGCATAATAGCCAAGAGCCTCGACCAACACCTTAAGAGGCTCTCGCTAGGCACCTGGGTGAAGGGTTTGATCCAGAAAGCGGTACTTCTCGACACGGCGCGTATTGTGAGGAGGTTCCTCTCTCTGGAGTCCTAACCACCGGCAGCTTGGACCCTGTCCCGAGGCCGGTTGGACACTATATTTTATATTTTTAAATGTATACCTGTATATTGTTTTTTTTTTTTTGTATATATTTAAAAATGTATTTTATATGTTTATTGAAGAATAAAGGAAATAATAATAATATTCCGGGACATCTCACACACGGTTGTCTGGTCCCAAGCTAAGCAGAGCTTGTGTTATGGTAACCAGACAACTGATAAACATACTTATATATTTCTAAATACATACATATTATAGATAAATAACACCCAGACACCGAACAAATGATGGTGCTCATCACACAAACATTTGTCCCGGGTGGGAATCGAACCCACGACCTCCGGTATAGCAGTCAGGGTCTCTAACCACTAGACCAACAGGCCTGTCCTAAAATACATTAGGGTCATAAAATCAGCTAATGGCTTGATTAACCATATGAATTTCAAAATTATCATACACTATCAGATACAAATTCCAGCAGTCCTGTACGATCAGAATAGGGCCGCTGTGCCGCGGGCGCGACCCACATCCTTTCACCGCATTTGTGCTATCTCTGTTTGACATCGCAATCGTCTCGAGACACGCAAATGAACGCTGGCTAAACTCCGCGATCATATCGCACGACATTATGTGGGCTTTAAGATCACACTGACTCAAGCAGAACTACTTACAATCTCATAAAAATAGGATAAACATAAGTATTTCTTTTACATAAGAAAACGTAGAGGATTAAAAATAAATTCCATCTAAAGCATTTTATTAGTTACTCATGAAACTATTAACATCTAGAGAATCCGTCTTTGCCGTATTGTGGTTCAATGTTTGTTGTTTAGCGCTTCTACAACGTTCCTCTCTCTGCGTCACCCTAAAGTTGACTGCTATGGAATGCATTTTTGGAATTAAGTGTCCTTATTTACATTACAGAGCATATAGTAAGTAAGTTAAATAAAAACTTTATAAATAACAAAAATCAAGAATACCTAACCTATAAAAACACTTAGATAGCTCAGACCGTAAAACACAGCCGCCGTAAGTTCCTCCTCGATATTTCCCTGCCATTCGAGCTAACCACATCATTCTACCTGAACTCCATTACCACACGAAAAGCCTTCTATTTTCGTTCGGCACACACGGGGTACCGTCCACAAAAACATCGATCGCATCGGCAAACACCGGTCGCGGTGAAGTGGAGTGCCAATTACACCCGTATTCATGAACGTTACTGTGAGGTCTCATAGTGCGCGCGGACGCACAGGGACACAAAATCCTAATCATAAACAATACTTGAGGGACGAACGACACTATGCGCTCATTATAATCAACGCACAGATAAAGTAGCTCGCTAGCTACTTTACGCAACGCATAGTGCGACAAATCAACACATGACAAACTGGTATCGAGTAAGGTTATGTTTGTAGTGATTTGTGATACGCTTATTTGCACATAATATAGTAGAAAAACGCAGATAATCTTAGAGGTTTTTAAAGGTCGTAAATAACTCATTTTTTGAGGTTACATTGCAAACGCTGGCTGAACCCTACGAGTTAGATAGAAAAATGTACTACAGTATTGTGAATGTATTATAGATCAATATTGCCCTTTCCAGAATGTAATTTAAATGAATATTTTCGAAGAAATTACAGATTTAGAATGCAGGGACATGGTCGGTTGGCGCCCCCCGGCCGGTACCCGGGGCGCGTGCCTATGCCAAATAGTGCGTCGAAGGCCGCGCTTTGCCCTATAGCACTTTATGGCTTTATGGCACTATATTTAGTATCAGCATTACACCCGTGCAAAGCCAGGGCGGGTCGCTAGTCGCTAGTATAAAATAAAACAAATTTATTTCAATTTTGAAGATTTTATTAATAGTTCCTTTTCCAATTTCATTTTTTCTAATTGCAAACCATGGAGTTGTTTTTCAAAATCAATTAAATTTTCTTCCCGTTGTATCAGGGCCTCCTCACACATAGCTTTATTCTTGCTTCTGTCTCACTACAAATTTTCTTGACCTGAAAGATAAAGTGCATATTTATAAACAAGTGTGCTGCGTTATTGATTATTTGCATCTGAGTTTAATCCCTGCCCACACCTCTTGAATTGACAAAATATTCAGTTACCTGTGCTAGTAGCGGATATTTCCTTTTGTGTTTTTGGTTGAGATGGAACATTCTTGTCTACTTCTAGATTTTATGATGTCCCAACATCTTCTTAGCTGAATGTTATTCCTAATATTTCTCTATGCATAGAACTGTGCATTAGAGGCCATTGTCAGCTCATCCCAGGCCTTCTTCTTTAACTCGATATTTTGAGCGTGTGTACGCTTATCCTCAATAATGGGCGGGTCTCGCACTAAAGCTACAATTTGTTCTCTTTCCGAAGAAGTAAATGGTAACTTCTTTGAGCTGAAAGAAAACAATACGTGTTATTATTTTCACAACTTTGACTATGGAACAAACAGAAACATATTATAATATATAAGTGCTTACCATGTTTTGGGTAATTACGTAGTCATTATAGACAAAAATTGTTGAAAATAATGTAAAACTGTTAAAATGTTTTTATTTTGAAAAATCGCGGTTGACGTTTAATCTGTCAGTCCACCCGAGTGAAGTCGCATCACATCGTTAACCAATCACAGCACCCCATTCAATGCTATGAGTCCGCACAGCAAAGGGTCCGTTAAGTATTGTTTATGAAATGAATGGCCTGCCATGACGAACGCAGTGAGAAATGTCTTACTTAGCACAGTGTTGCTGCCATACTTATGTAAGTAGCGTTCTTGAATACGGGTGTTAGTCCCTCAGACCAACGCACCGATAACCTATGACCTTCGATGCACGAAAAAATAGAAAATGCTTTAATAATAAAACGAGCGGTGTGTGAAAGTTTTTTTGCTGACGGTAGTCCGGGCAAGTCTGAAGTCCTGGTGCAAGTTAGTGACGTGGTATGGTACCTGGGTTTGATTCCGATTGAATTGTTCATGCGTATGGGTTCTTGGAGTACCGATCATATTTTTGAGCTCTCAATTGATTGTGAAAAAGTAGAGACGATAATAATATTCCATGACATCTCACACACGGTTGTCTGATCCCAAGCTAAGCAGAGCTTGTGTTATGGTAACCAGACAACTGATAAACATACTTATATATTCCTAAATACATACATATTTTAGATAAATTACACCCAGACACCGAACAGATGATCGTGCTCAGCACACAAACATTTGTACCGGGTGGGAATCGAACCCACGACCTCCGGTATAGCAGTCAGGGTCCCTAACCACTAGACCAACAGGGCCGATGTTTCCATTATGTGAATAACTCTTAAATGAGTACAGAATAGTGTGAACGAAGTAGATACTTTAAGGAATGGAAAAACATGAAAAGAGCTCATCACGTACGCTTCCAATAAGTCATTGTGTTTCAAGTTCATAATCTAAATCGATTGTCACTCAATAACAAACCCATTTGTTTCGCTGTCATCCCATATTACTACCAGAAACACTCCGTCACTTTTGCCTAAACATAAGACCCACACAAGTCCTACCCCAACCTCGCCCAGCACCCATTATTAGTTTCCACATATTAAACGCAGATACCAATATTTAGTTTGACTCCCTCACCCCACGCTAACATACTCAATAACTCGCCTTCAAGACAATCATACACAATTACTGACGAAAACTAACACAAAATTATTATTTACTACACGACACATCAAAAATAGCCTCTAAAGCTACTCACATAGAGTATATTTTGATAGTTTTAATGTCGTGTACAGTCGCCCCCGGTATTGACAGAAGACACAATTTCCGGCGCTGGGAGCAAACACGGTATTCCACACAATTTGCTCGCAATTGGCGACGTGTTCGACTGTACCGCTCGAAATACTGTGACGAAGTCTTATGAAGCTAATTCAGTTAGCTGAGTCAGGAGTCAGGAGTCAGGAGGCGCGAACGAAGGAGGTGCTAGCTCTCTATCTTATAGTCATCTTATGCTTAAACTAATTCTTATGATGTAATCAATTTGATTGCGTAAAATATCGTTAACAATAGCAAAAAAAAACAGCGTCTTTCTAGCAATCCAGTAAAGAAAAAACACTGTATATTCTTAGGAAACTGTAATTAGCATGAGGTGGAATATGTTATTAGCTCGGTCATGAGAATGAACGAATTACAAATAAGAAAAAAGAGTTTAATTTGAATATCCATAAAGATCGTCTATTTGTACAATTGTTTAATCAACTCTACATAAAAATAGATCAAAGTATCACTTGGCTACTGCTAGCGCCATCTATTGATGAATTAAGTAAAACGATATTGAGTTTCGATTGAAACTGAAGTGGCTGTTGATAAAATAATAATTAAACGCGTAAAAAGAAAGGGAAATCTAAATCACCGACGATGTGGCTTGTTGTTTAGACTAACGCAAAAAGTGTGCGATGGCCGGGAATCGAACCCGGATCAACTGCTTGGAAGGCAACTATGCTGACCATTACACCACCATCGCAACTGTCAGAGTTATCGAAATAACAGAAGAAATTCTCTAACAATAAATAAACTCTTTTTGCTTGGTTTTTATGAGTTTTCGCTAGTTTAAAGACAGCCTCTAGTGTTACCAAACATATTATGTACTACAAGACACCAGTGAAATACAGTTTAAGAAGAAAATGCGAAACGGTTGGGTAATTGTACAGATTTAGACAAGCCCGGTTACACAATAAAACTTGTAAATACAAATAACCATACATACAATCAATTTATTTAATCATTAAACACTGTTGATATACCTTATTTGCAACGCATTCAAGAAGTATAACACCTGTTACAATGACGTCATAAGATGATGTTAGCTAACGCCACATAAAATACATCAAACTAGTTATTAAAACTATTTCGAAAGGAATTATTTTAATGTATTATATGAACAACGATGTCTATTTTAAAATTATTGAGTCATGCCTGTTCTGTTGCAATTTAATGTCAGATACAGTTGATGCAAAGTTTCTTAAAACTTGTTGTCATACTAGGTACTTTATTTTCCAAATTGTCAACTTCTTACTTGGACTAAAAGTATGACTGTAACATATCATTTGATTTGTCACAGTCACATTGATTTGTAAATGTATAAATATTTGGGAAGCAGTGTAGCGGCGCGCAGCGATAAGGCGCTGATAACAATTATTCATTTCAGATAACTTCCAGAACTGGTGTGGATTACACTGAGCCCTACTTATCACTGTAAGAAGAATTATTTATTTTAATGTAAGTGTAACTAGTAATCTCCATTATGTCGAATTTTGGTGAATACAGAATGGTAGAGTCCATATAAGAGTCTTAAACTGTTGGATAGCCACATCGTATCCAAACTAGGGTATTATAGAACATATATTCGTAGAATAGATGCAGATCTAACTTTGCAGCCTCTTCATCCATTTCGACTAAACTGGCAGAATATGAAAGAGAAAACAAGGAAAAAGAAATGTATAATGTTCTCCAGCTAAAGCTTTGCAGCCGGATTAATGACGTTCATGCAGGAACACAAGTACTGGGTACTCAATAGCTTTTCTAGCATGGCATCAACGTTTGTTATTAGCCAAGATAATAGTTGAGCCGACTATGTGCCCACCGCGAGTGGCGCACTACACGCGTCAAACGGCGGCGCATCACTATCAAAGCTAATTAAACTTGCAATGACACTACAACGCATCTTAACTTAACCCGACGGCGGTCGCGGGCAGACAATGCGAGCCGGCGGGGGCGCGGGGGCGCGAGGGCGCGGGGGCGCGGGCGCGGGCCGGGGCGGGCTCGAGTGCGCCGCTGTAATCAGGGCTAATAGAAGCGCGTATGCTTTGATCTGCACCTCAAAGAGACGAGGGCCAAACTCGCGAGACGAGCCGCCGAGATCATAAAAATTTAGACCCGACGCGCTGACGCGGAACTGCTATTGCTAAACGATTCTGTTCGCGTATGAGGCTGACGTATGCAGTCTATGAATAATCTTGTGCCCACAGGGAGGCTGAGCAAAAGTGTCGAATCTGCAAAAAGTTTTGCAAATTTTCATCCCCTAACGTACAATACTTACAGTACATTACTAACTATAGCACTATTCTGAAGTTAGAATAACCTTGATATACGCAAAGCACTCCAGCGATTATAAGAACACGATCTAGAATCGTCAAGTGACCACTTCTTTCTTCATATTTTAACTTTAATACCATTCTTTGTTGTCAAACGTTTTGTCGGCCAGTTCTGTGCGATCCTAAGGCTGTCGTATCGCAAGGCAAGGCACAGAAACGGTGAAGAGTTTAAGCGTTGCGAGTGCAATATTGTTTTCTTTCCGCTTTGCCGGCACTGGCGTGTAATTGATTCTTTTGTGGTATAATTGCGGGCAGATCGCATCGGCCCGAGTGCGTGCTCCCCACTCGCCCGCCATTCATATTCAACGGTTAGGTGACGTTTAGTACTGAGCTTTAATTGGTTTTCTTATTTGTGTACAATGAGCACCCCTCGTCACACTCGTTGTCTTCGGCGCTAGCTGCCTCTGATTGTTCAGCCCCACTCCGCTAATTGTGGAATTCGTTTGACTTCCATTCGAAATATTTTATTGTTAAAGGTCTCTATAGCCTACCAGCACTCGCTGAGTTTGTAATAGCGGTCATATTAGCTAGTCACAAAATCAATCAACGTTTTGCACTATAAAAGTCAATTAAAACGTAAAATGCCCGTTTTGCATTGTAGAGCTGGCGTAACTGTCAAGTGTCAGGTGCACCATGTTTGTCTTACTTTATGTAAACCGAATCAAACGTCTCGGACTGTGGACATTATTCAACAAGATTTGTAGCATTCAACTTCACTTAACTAGGCTTAGCATTCACGGGGACCGCGCCTCAGCAACACAAATCAAAGCAAACACAAAATAATAATATCACTCGAGGAATGAACGGTAAGTCTTCGATATTGAATCATGAACGATCACTTTAAGCCGCAGATAGCAAACGACAAACAGTTAACCCGCCGCTATCAGCGTTTACACGTGTTAACAAATACGGGATGTGTCGGTCAGAATGACCATAATCCACTTATTGATGGCATTATCTCGTATAAATAACATCATGTTTTTTGGGCAGTGGCCCTCGACAGTGATTGATACAATCGCATATATTTGTACAAACGTTCGTACATGCGCGATAACGGTGTTTGACTTTTATTTCACTCCTTGATATGATCAATTTAAACGAGGGTTGAATTTCCGTTACGACTTTGATTTGAAATATCTGACATCATTTGGATTTAGGCAGTAAACTTGTTTATTTGAATACGAATCATTCGATCGACCTCATTTTGAGTTAGTCTCATCAAACTTTACTAGTTTGTGTGCGTACACTACGCCCGCACTATATTCTTTTATTCGCTAATAAATTAATTTCGAGATCCATTTAGCTTATTAGTCTAAATTTAAATGTAAGTGTATGTAAAGTATTTGGAAGTTTCGCTTGGTATTCATATCATTGATCATTTGGTAAGTTAATTCATTTTAATGAATGTAAAAGTAAAGAAACAGCAGCAAGCAAGTTATAAACAAGCATAACTCACGTCGCTGGTCTCCCAGATATCATCGCAGCACGATTGAGAAACACCACTCTCTGGCTTTCATTGTCTTGAGGCGAGTGTTTACTCGAAGCACTTGAAAGGAGCCCAGTGTTCCAGCCAACATTAACCTTGACACCCATCCACAATATCGATAGGAACACATTAACGCGTCATCGACGCACTCGGAACGCAGCTCGGCTCGCCACTCCGGCGCAATGAAAACAAACTGATAGAATTATTATCGACATTCGGGCTCTTATTTTACAATTATTTAGTAAATCCCACTAATGTATGGTGACGTTCACAGTAACCAGACTGTTCAGCGCTATATATTAGTCGGCGAGGCAGTTAAGAGGCCATGATGTATCGGTACATCTGTTAAAATAAACGCTTTGGGAAAATTATTATGGTCCGTTTACGGCCCGTGCCTGGTTATTGCGCAATTCTATTTTAATGTGTTGTTCTCATTTTTAGCAATAAATCGCGTCCCGGAGTTTACTAATGTACGTTACCTACTTCGCCTGATATCGATAGATACATTCTTAATCCATCCGTGTAACCTCAACGAAACCTTTTATTTCGGCACTCTCGATCGATCAATTTCATTCATGATCCTCGGGGACTCAATTCGTAAAGTTTTGTTTACCGTGTAATTCGTTCTACTACAATCTATGAGCAGATGCTTTGTTGAAAGAAACCCAGTATCAGTTTTAAGTCAACAGTTTTAAGGAAATTATTGAAGAAATTGTAACGAGCAATGATACATAGGTAAAGCAAGAACTAGGTAGCTACACTGCTCCAAGAACTAGATGCCACAGTAGTCTGAGGTTATGGGTGCACTGTGAAAAGCCCAAGGAAGGACTGGATTACCCTCGATGTAAGATAGTAGGTTTAAAATTAAAATAAAATAAAATTTTGTCAGCATCATCATTTGAATTATTGACATCTCTATGATGTCAATAATTCAAATGAAATAATATTATTTGAAATGATAAATTAACAAAAAACAGGCAGAAAAATCGCTCCGCATTAAAAATTAAATCTCTCTCGCTGGACTTCGCATAATTCAATTGAATTTTTCACTCGACATAGAGTGCAAATACGAATTTTTGCTTTATTAGGTCCCATATTTGTTCATTGCTGAACTAAATGTAATATAAACTAACAACGCTCGCAATCCATGGCGTGGAATTGCGATGGAGTCACCATAATATATGACAGTTGAATAATGCAGCCGGATGACGGCCGGGCCGGGTCGGACGGCCGGCCGGCTGTGCACACATTCCTAACAAACCATGTACTGGATGCTGCGAAGCGTTCAATAGTAATGCTAAACTAAATATTATGTGGAACGTTTGTGTAAAATTGCGGACGGGTTTGCGTTGTGAATTGCACTGGTTTAATATATTCGTTGTTTGCTCATCAAACTGAACTAATATTTTTATTCCCTATTGGGATTAATTGTCGGATGAGTCGGATCATGTTTTGCGCTAGACTAGTTTCATTAGTTGCGACAAAACATTTTACTTTTGGCAGACGTTCAAACATTGGAAAACATTTGTCACAATTGTAGCACGTAATTTTCTTACTTCTTTTGTGTCGTTTCATATTTACATATAAGTAATCATTTGAAAAGTCAAAAGTCATGGATATGAAAGTCGCGCCATTATTCAAGCAGCCCGATGTGTGACGGACACGATGCCGGTCCCGGCACACGGCACGCGGCGCGGGTCATGCCACCGCGACATCGGACGGCTCGCAATTTCCGAACTGTCACGTCTGCGAGACTTCCCAGTTTTGAATATCGCTGTTGCGTTCTGGCGCTAAAGTTTGGAAGTTTGTGAGTAGATATCAAATGCGTTTTGAATTTTAAATCATGGCTAGGTACAATACTACATTAATAATTAAGTTTCATGTTGCAAAGTACATGCATGTTTCGATTATTTTAGCCATAACATAAATGTTGTATTCGTAGATAAAATAATAAAGACTGAGTTAGATATTTCAATGTTAATAATATTGTAATTATTCTAAACAACTTCAAAAGAAGCTGTCCTATCTTTCAGGGGAGAATAAAACAAAAAGAGACCGCCCCCGGGTGGGCTCGAACCACCAACCTTTCGGTTAACAGCCGAACGCGCTAGCCAATTGCGCCACGGAGGCTCTTATGAAATTTGTTGAAATAGTCAAGTAAGTTCTAGACACAATAACAATGAATGACAAAGATGGAAATATTAATGGAAGCGTCCTACCTGAGTTAAATGAAAACCTGTTTTGTACCTGCGAACGCAACTTGAAAGTAATACACACGAAACACTGTGTTCTATCCTCAACGCAAAGATCTCGCAAACAATGCGCATTTGGAAAACGGTTTGTGTGTCAAGTTCAAGTTATTTGAAGCTCGAGCTAAAAGCAAAGTTATGTGATTGAGGTTATGTTGACAAGCTAAGGTTTAAGTTTACGATTAGCAAATCAAATGTTTCTATAAATAAATGTGTGTGAAGTGTTGAATCGTGTAGTGCGTGCTACCAACCGCAGTGTTTGTATTAGTCTGACAGTTCTATACAAAACAAGCGAAGTATTTAATGTTGTTATTGTATTTGTTTTGTCAAAACAACTCGCGTGAATTAAAGTGTTTGCGAAATCTAACAACTTGTGTTTAGCTGTTTACCGGCTACAAAGTTAGAGAAAAACGTCATAAAAGTTAGTCAAGATTTATCCAATCAAAAAGAAGCAGCCAGTGCCAATGGCGAATAGGGTGACTGGCACATGCTGCACCGCGTCCGTGGAGCGCGCGGGGCTGCCGGGGCTGCTGCGCGACCTGCAGCGTTTGTCCGAGGACCAAGACTCTGCAGACATCGTCTTCATCCTTGGACCAAACGAAGAAAAAGTCTACGCTCACAAAATTATTTTAATTGCGAGGTAAGTAAACGCAAAAAGATATTCCCGTACCGGGAATCGAACCCGAGCCTCCTGGGTGAAAGCCAGGTATCCTAGCCACTAGACCATACGGGAGATACATGCTGAGATGAAATTGCTCTTTCAAAGCTAAAACGAGAATTTAAGTCTGTTAAAAATATGTTCACATCAATGAATATCGCTACAACGCAAATATTTAGTTCATAGTTACTTCTTTCAATTATACATATAAATACTATCTCTATAATTTACTAAACAACGACTTCCATATACATATGTTTTTAAACTATGCAAGTAGATACGTTCCGTGAATATAAGGAGGTTACTAGTATCTATCTTGTTTATCTATGTTTACCCGTAAAACATTTTACACCTTGGTGTTTCTAGTAAAAACAGTGAGTAATAAAAACTTTAAAGAAAACTCGTCTCGCTTCTCTACCTGAACCTCGTAAACAATCAAATGTAATTACAATTTAACAAGTTAAGAAACAAACCATTTGATTCACGAAATCGTCGAAGTTGTTCCAAATTGTTACTTATTTTGTCTACTTTACGCGCGGCGCAAATTACGGACCTTTCACGGTTGCACCATTCACAGTAACTGTTTCAAATGCAAATGAATTTTGAGCCCCAAGATGTGAAGACGTAATTTGCTTGATGAGGCGCGCACAGCTCCATAATGCTTTTAAAGGAAATAAAGACTACAGAAGTGCAAACATTAATATTCATCACAAACTATTTACATTTCTGAGTAGTTAGCAAGCGAGGCATACAGCGCCATCTCTTGTTCGCCGCGCGAAACTCAGTTTTAATTTAGCAGTCAGATGGCGCTTAAGTAAAATTTACATGCATCATCCCTTTCTACGATTCAGTGTAATTCAAAGTAAAATCTGAATAGGGAACTAATAAAAAAGATCGACGTCCGTTCGGAATGAATTATGTATAGTGTCGAAAGTTATTCAGACCAAAGATGGGGATATCGAAAAGAAATCTGTGGACGGCAAGCAATTTGCATGTAAATAGGCAGGGTCCCGACATGTGGTCCGGGCGTCCGGGCGTCCGGCGGAGGGCGGGAACCGGCGAGTTGTGGAGCAACTCCATCAAGTTATGCGTAAAGTTGGCGAGACGCGCTCAATGTGTTTGTTAAGAGCAAATTGGAAAAATAACTCACTACTCGCGGCCCGCGCCTCCGCCACAACTTTCTACTCGAATTGATACACGACTCTAGTTTCGCTTTTTATTATCATGTGTTGTATCGGATATGGCAACTATCTAGTTCAGTTTTGATCACAATTCCCTTCTGAAGTAAATAAATCAAATATTTGTGAATCACACTAAGTAATGGAAGTTGTTTTAGGTACACTAAACATTTTATACAATTTTTTTTGCAATTCGTATGAAGTTGAAGCTTGATCTTGATTACCAACCTATTAGTAGACTAATCACATTTTCTTTTTATGCCTGACGCTACTTATCGCGTCATCAAACCAAACACATGAAACTGTCATAAACTAAGAGATTAACTGTCAGCTCGTCAGCTAGGCAACCACGCAACTCTATATAAACTCCATAAAGCAAACTGTAACAATTAGCTAAAGTTATTGAGATGGCAAACAAGCGGTGATTATATACCGCGGGATGTTGCTACACCCAGCTGCGGCCGTATGATTGATTCTAAAAGTTTGCCCCCCCCCCCCCCCCACAACCCGCGCAAGCTTCGCGCCCCCCCTTCCCCGACCTGGCCCGGCAAGCGGCGCTATCAATCATCGCTAAGCTTGTTTCTTATTAATTTTATTAGCGCTCAACGGAATGCGAGGGAATTTATAATAAGTATCCAATACATAAATACAAGTAATTAAGTACATGAACTTACTTACAGTAACAACGTCGTATCAGCTCCACAATTTCGGTCATTCTAAAGACTTGTTGGAATTTGTTATTATAGGGCAAAATAGATCAAACACATTGACACCTTAATTAACAGATTTTGGAATTACTTATTTCAAGCTTCTTAAACGTACTAGGTAGGTATATCGAATAATCGATAGTTAAAACACCAGTAGATGAAACAATTTAGGTGTACTACCAATAATATTGTTACAATTCAGCAGTAGGAGGCGATAGAAGCATCACCACTTGCTTTCCTCATAACTTTAGAGTTGCTCCTCTCGCCACTTCATGTTGTTTACAATCATTGCGCTTTTTGTTTACCCTTCTTGTTTCTAATCAAGATTTTGGATGACTTGTAATTCTTCATGAAAACTTTTATTTGTGAAATATTTGATATTTGTTTATATTATATTTTTGTGTTGAACTGCTTCAACAGAATTTAACCTACTTTCGAAATTGGATCACTTTCACACTCTAACTACGGAGTTCGTTAAATAAAAACTTTATTTAGACTGTATTACTTACGCATTACGCATTTGAAAGCAACTGTTCTTTTAGGAGGACAGATACAAATAAAACTCCTCACTGCAAGTGTTGATCTTAATCTTCATAAAGCAAAGCAACACACAGAAAGAGCAGGCTTTTAATCATAGTTATAGGACTGAAAGTTCTTGTTACAAATAAATCTCAGGGAGTCCCGAACATAATCATTAGTGCCCGCAATACGCGGTAAGTGAACAAAAGCAGAACATTCTCTTTAAAAGCTCCTGAACACGCGCCATTTGTCTTACTTCATCACCCACACTTCACGTCCACAGCATGTAAAGTTCCGAACGAAACTTCTTACTCTTTCCCTCCTCATTTTTTTTTAAATAGTATGAAAGAGACAGACGTTCAATCTTTAAGAAATTTGAAAATATTTGTTACTGGTTCCACAGGTTCTCAGGTCCACAGGTTCACAGGATTAGCTAGGGTCACCCGATATGTTAAATAAAAAAGGACAAATTGATAAAGAACATAGGTCTCATGTTGTGACCATACTTATCGGAATTCGGCGAATATTTGTTTTATACGATAACCCGGTTACGTGGAATGTAGGCAAAGGCGGCGGCTTTTATTTAGCTAGAAACTGATAATACGGCTATAGGTCATAGTTTGTCGGTAACCAAAGTGAATTAATGATCACTTATATACCGACATAAAAAAAACGACTGCTCAAAATAACAAACGAATTTGATCATATTAATGACACAAACGACCATACCCATACTCTTAATTTATTGTAGATTAGTTATATTGTATATTAGATATTATATTATTATATATTATATTGTATATTTTTTGTATATTAGATTATAGATTAGTATTTCCATAATTAAATATCTAAAAATATTTAAACATCTTGCTAATAAAATAATCTTGATCATATTTGGTAATCATCACCCAATTATTCACATTATTTGATCAATTTCTAAGTTTATTAAAAGCCCTAGGCTGTCCTAAAACCGGCAGTCACTTAGCCACCCCGTGCGGGGATAATTTGGGACTTAATTACACCGGTAGCTGGCGCGGGGAGGCGGGGGGTAGTTACAGGCGAGAGGGGCAGCGGGGGAGGGAGGGGGGTAGTTGATTGATGATTCAATGAGGACGCCGGCGCCCGCGCCCGCACACGATTTATCGCGTAAGCATCCGCTTGTTCACAATTATGTACAAGTAACAGTTTGCTGAAGGTTCAGGAATTTTGATGACGGAGCCCGTAATGTATCGATACTTAACTTTGTGTAACCTCTTTTGAAGAAGTTCCGTGTACAATAGAAAGCTTGGCATTCGGAAGCACAGTCAATATTTCAAATCAGTATGTAGTATTCATTGGATGTACATAAATATTATTTCATTGAAAAGGAATTCATCACACTTGTTCACACATAACTGGCTTGCCTAACAAAAACTATCGCAATCCATTCAATTGTCTAGGCGCATGCGCACAGCCAATACTCTGTATTGTTTCTAAGACATCAGATTAGTATGGAAAAGTACACAACAACGCATTCTCACCTCTTAAGCCACTTGGGTTAACAATTGGGTAATCTTTATATATATAATTCTTCTGTGAGTGTGTATGTCACTGAACTTCTCTCAAACGACTGGACCGATTATGATGATTTTTTTTGTGTGTGTTCAAGGGGATCTGGGAATGGTTTAGATTCACAATTTTGTCCGCTGGACAATGTTTTTTTAATTAATTTTTAATTTATTAGAAGTTGTTGATTTTGGAATGTTTTACATTGGATCCGACAGACGGCGCTACCATCGCAGTGTCAAATTTTAAATAATATTCGAATTTTAATTTTAGTCTTTCCCGAAAGTTAGCCCTGCGATCAAATTAAAAAAAAAGTTATGTTATCATTGTGTTATTGTAGACCATGTAGACAGGACAACGTCTGTCGGGTCCGCTAGTATTTATATAAGAGACTTAAAAACATTTACTTTTGCATATTAATAGGTGGCCAGTGCACCAATAAATGCAAACGTAATTATAATTAGCTATGTTACATTTAGATCTTACGTCTAGACCTAATTTCTTACGACTTATTTCCGACGAACAATTTTCAGCATAAGACAGTATATTTCAATCATTTTCGATATAATCATGGCAAAATTAAGTCACTTTTAAAATTAGTTATACTTGCATAATGGACATAATGGTTAAAGTAACAATTCATGGAATAAATCTTTTAAAAAGGTATTCAATCCGTAATCCCTCTTGCGTAGTCTGCGGTACTCTGCCCGCACTTACGTTCACACCTGTGTATACAAATTATGGAATTTCCACAACAACGTGTGTTGAAATTCTATGGAAGCCCTCGGCAAAGTTAAACCGCTGAAACACTAGACATATTTGTTGGAATAAATGAGAAAAGTTAGCCGGTGAAGCGCGGGAAAAAACAATGCGTGTTGTTTAAACAAACGCCATCTATCGGCGAGGTAAACAAACCGACACGAATCGTAATTACAACTCGCGCTTCCACGCGAACCACTCGTTTGTGAGGTGACCACCTGGTTCGTGGTTATTATTTTTGTACAATGGTTTATTTTTTTTCATGAATTTAATATTGGCCAAAATTATAGTTTCGAAATATTTTTATTATTAATTTCTGTCCAACTATGAAGCAAAGACCTCTTGAATCTCTTTTCACTACTCTCCGCCATTATGTATAACTAAAGACATGAAATGTATGTCGATCAAGGTATGTTAGGAAAACAAAAGAAAATGCGAGCTATTACTAGTTTAAACATACCGACATACCGGCTGTGTCCCATTTCCTGACATACGTGGTCACCTTAGCGGTAAACAAAACGCGAGATTCAAATCAGTTCAACAATGCTACAGGGAACAATACGCCGCGTAGCGACAAAACGCACAATACGACATCAATTATTTAACACGTTACTTGTAGGTGGGAAAAAATCAGGACACAATGCTAACATTTTTTTTTGCCCCAAACGTCAATGCGATGTTTAAAACTCGCAGATTTTGTGACCGAACCTGTGTTTTTTTTCGTTTAATATCAGTTTTTATGTAGTCACAGTATCGTGGTATCTAGTATTTCTGTTTCGGATCACGGCAATGACATAAAAGAGGTGAAAATCCTTTACATAAAATTCAAAGCTCTAAATTTTTACTTCATAAAGTTTGCTCATAAACTAGTTGACAGACGAGGGTTATCTTTCACCAAACACTTTACATAGTTGCCGGTCATCGTCCCGCGATTAACGCGGCTCGTAAACGTGACACCTATTAAATATAAACACTCAACAATGTCACGAAGTACCGATCTTAAGGGTAATATAAAACTGAGATTTATGGCAACATTGGCAAATTAGGTACATCACTCATGTCATTTGCAAGTCCTGTCCGTTTCAGAACAAAATTGTTAATATGGCGCTACATGCTTTAACACTAAGTTTAGATAATTATTGTTTTGAACCATTTTCAGCTTGGGACCATCGCTATCAAGAACTGTAGTCAGTGCCCGATTATATTACTAGTGCGAGGATTACATTTTGATCCTGTCGTTAACTGAATTTAGTTGCATAATATTTATTCAAATGTTGGCGACGCCTACGGTGACCGACGCCTACCGAGACCGACGCCTCTTGCGACCGACGCCTACCAAAACCCACTCACTAGGGATCGACGCCTCTCGAGAACGACGCCTATAAAGACTGACACCTCTCGCGACCGATGCCTCTCGAGACCGACGCCTATCAAGACCGACGCCTCTCGAGACCGACGCCACTCGAGACCGACGCCTCTCGAGACCGACGCCTCTCGAGACCGACGCCTCTCGAGACCGACGCCTCTCGAGACCGACGCCTCTCGAGACCGACGCCTCTCGATACCAACGCCTCTCGAGACAGACGCCCCTCAAGACCGACGCCTCGCGAGACCATCGCCTCTCGAGACCGACGCCTCTCGAGACCGACGCCTCTCAAAGGCAACGCCTCTCGAGACCGACACCTTTCGAGACCGACGCCTCTCAATTCCTACGCCTCTCGACACCGACGCCTCTTGCGACCGACGCCTCTCGACACTGACGCCTCTTGCGACCGGCGCCTTTCAAGATCGACGCCACTTGAGATCGACGCCTACCGAGACTGACGCCTCGTGAGACCGACGCCACTTGAGACCGACGCCTACCGAGACTGACGCCTCTTGAGACGAAAGAAAGAAAGAAAGAAAGAAAGAAAAAATTTATTTGACACAGCAAAACACAAAAAACACACAAAAAAAAAATACAGAAAAAAAAGACAGACAAAACACTTTGCAGAATGTGTGCCTAGCGGCTGTGCCAAAAAGGTCCAGTTCAGCATATGTCAAGCAGCTAATGCTTGACGCTGGTTTTCAACTGAACCTATGATGGTGTGGCGTACGGATGTAAACCAGTTACATACTTATTTACAAAATATACACATAAATAAATACAAAATAATAAGAAATAATACAACGTTATATAAAAGATAGACGTACAAAGGAGTTAAACATTATAATATAGGTAAACATAAACATAGATAATTGTGTATAGCACACGGTGACCGGGCGCACGCGCCACATTTCATTATGGTGCGTGCCGGCATTACACCGCTACCCGCGTAATATTCATTTAATTGACTACGATCACCGACCGCGGTCGTACCCAGCGAATAATATTATATAAGTATACATATTATAATTGTTAGTGTGGTGATATCCATTTGCTCCTGTCACTGTTGGCGCACATGAGCACAAAGTCTGAAGGACAGAAAACCATGGTGAGTAAAGCACGACGAGATTTTTGAAGTTGCTATGACATGTGTTAATATATATATATTATTGTCTACATTATAACTATTTATAACACTCCTTCCACAGGCCCTCCAGTTTTGTGCGAGAGACACCAACGACACGTGGCAGGCACGGTAGTTAAGCAAAAAAGAAAAATAAGTGATCATGACATTTAGAAAACATTATATTTTATATGAACGTGTTATTAATTATCTGACGAAAGGAAAGGAAATACACGGCTCCACTGCTCACCCCTCCGACAGCGCCATCAACGCAAGACAGCCAGTGACAACAAGGTAAGGTCATAAGATGTCTGTATAGATATATATGTAAAAACAGAAAATTATTTAGATTACGTAAACTAATATTATTTATCTATTCCTCCAGGCTGCCCACGGCGGATAAAGCCAGTTCAAGCGACGCGCAGCAGAATTACTACTAAGGCGATTACGCGTGAGCACTACACACACAAGCACGCACACACACACAAACTTCCTCAACGTAACCGCTAATTCAAATGATAGACATATTGTGCACGGCTGCTATATCCAACCTCCGCTGTGCATCAATAAGATACTGCCGTAGGCGCTTTCTAAACGTATCGATCGTATTTATTGCCCTAATCGGAGGGGGTATATTATTCCATACCTTGGATGCAGCATAACGGAAGCTTCCTCTACATGCTGCTGTGCGGTGTGACTGGACAGAGAGTTGTTGTGCACATTGTCTGCGCGTGCTTTCCTGTCTACCGGCCAACCAACTAAGTTTTCGGTATAAGTACTCCGGCTTGCGGAATTTAATGATCCCAAAGAGAAGACATGCCAAATGAAGTTTTCGTCTCGACTTCATTTTAAGAATAAAATTTTTGTTGAGGAATGGTGTGACATGACTTCTAGCAGGTATTGCGTAGCAGAAGCGTGCACAGGCGTTCTGAACTCTTTGTATAAGCCGATTCGTACGAGACAGCAGACGAGGGCCATAAACTGTGTCGGCATAATTTAGTTTGGATAGGACGAGTGACTCAACCAACTGCTCACGAATACTCTCTGAAAGAAACGGTCTTATTTTGTACAAAATCTTTAGGCGGTAAAAACAATTTTGTACCGAATCAGATACATGCTTTTCAAATCTAAGATCACTGTCCATTTTTAAACCTAGATTTCGCGCCTCGCTCACTCGGTCAATAGATTCACCCATCAAAGTTAAGTTTAAGTTCGCAGGCAGCTTCTTCAACTGGTTTTTTGTGCCTAGTAACATATATTTTGTCTTAGTAGGGTTCAGTGCCAAACAACTACTTATAGACCATGAGGCTATTTCACTAAGATCATGATTAAGATCGCTTACAGCCGTTTCGTAGTCCTCAGGTTTGAATGATATGTATAACTGAACATCGTCGGCGTATATGTGATATTGGCATTTCGTGAGGCATTTTACGATGACAGCACAGTAGAGTGAAAAAAGAACTGGACCCAAAATAGAGCCCTGGGGTACTCCTCGTACTACAGATGCAAGAGCGGAAGTCAAAGTGGTACCGTTGCTTACCTGAACCTCAACGAGCTGCTTCCGGCTGCTTAAGTAACTGTGGAACCAATTTATGGCGCCGCAGTCGAATCCGTAGTACTTCAATTTAGACAACAGCAATGAAACATTTATGGAATCGAATGCACGAGAAAAATCAAGCAACACAAGTAGCGTGCACATGCCCCTATCCTGTGCAGATAATATATTATCTGTGACATCTAATAAGGCAGTAGACGTACTTCGTTGCTTTCTAAAGCCGGACTGTAATACAGGTAGGACATCGTTGGTCTCAAGAAAATGGGTTACCTGATTACAGACTACTTTTTCTAAGACCTTAGAAAGACAGGGTAGTATGCTTATAGGCCGCAAGTCCTTTAATTCAGTCGGGTTTGAAATTTTAGGCAGAGGCCTGACGATCGCAACCTTCCAATGTTCAGGGAAGACGGACGAAGTTATTGAGCGATTGATAATATTAGTTATACATGGCAACGTGTGCGGAAGTGTTAATTTTAACATATTTAATGAAATATCATCGTAACCCGACGCATTACTTTTCAATTTACTAATAATGCGAGAGATATCGTCCTGTCCAACTGGCTTGATTATGAAAGTTGCATCACTATATTTATGGAATTCATAGTACGTCATAAGTGAAATCCTAACAGAATGATTTCCAGGAATGTTTAAAAAATGATTATTAATTTGATCGGGGTTGTTAAAGTGTGAGGGAAGCTCAACACGTGGTTTAGTTGTTGTGATGGAAGATTTGATATTTTTCCACAATAATGATGGATCTTTAATATTGTTATTGATGTTGTATCTAAAATATGCCACTTTTTCATTAAATAGAGAATTTTCCACTAAATATTTCATTTGTTTGTAGTAATTTTTTTTTGATTCAGTCTTATATTTCCTGTAATTTTTTAGGGCTTTATCCCGTAACCGCATCATCAGTTTAATAGTGTCAGTAATCCAAGGATAAGACGTTTCTCTGATGGTGCAGGTACAATGCGGCGCGTGTGAGTCCAACAATGCAATCAAAGATTTGTTAAAACTATCCGTCATGTCGTTAACATTATCAAGCATAGAAATATTATTAAATGGAAATAGTGATAAGTCTTTGTCAAAATTCTCCCTACATATATTTTTCAGTGGCCTATATTTGATGCAATATGGCTTGAGCTTTTCTCGCTTGATATGAAATTCACTGACTATGATAGAATGACCATGAATTGAGCCAAAAGCCTCTACAGTTGTATATCTTGCCCTGAGGTCAGTGCACAGGAGGTCTATTAAGGTTTCGCTGGTCTCAGTAAAGTGAGTTGGAGATGTGACCAACTGTGTTAGGCTTAGACATTTCAGAAAGTCGTTAATTTTTTTTGTTTTAGTCCCTGATGCGTTAAGCATATTTACATTGAAATCACCGAGCAATATGCAATGATCACAGCTACCCAGCGCACTCAGGGAGTCTGATATTGCGTCTAGAAAGAGGTCTAAGTCCAACCACGGTGGCCGATACGCTGTACCTATTGCAATTTTTTTACCGTTTAACGACATAGTCAGCCACATTTGCTCGACTGATTCGAACCTGGGATCGCCGGCGCAAGTCCATGCCCGCGCGCTCAATCCGCGCCGCAGATAAAACCCCACGCCCCCACCACGGCCTGAGCGCACACTTGCCGGCCGAGGCGTGTGCCGGAGACGATAGCCGGGCACGGCCGGAGCGCGCCCCTCCTCGCCGTTACGCAACCATGTTTCATTAATGGCCAATATATCAAAACGATAACTATCTAACGCATTAATAAGGTCATCATGACCTGTTCCTAGCGAACCTGCATTAAGGAATCCTAACTTGAAATGCTTATCACACTTAGTCACCATGATGAGAGCAAAAATAATTATTTAAAAATAAAAGTAAAAATAAAAATAAAAGTAAAATTAAAATTTGAGAATAGATTTTAAACATTAAATTATTAAACGAGATCATTATGTCCCTGCTTAGAACAAAATTAGTGGTATAACTTTTCGTGTACATTGTAAATATTATATTAATATGATGTAAATAACAATAGTGATAGTGAGGTAATAGGTATTTTAAATAGATTTTTTGTAGTTTGTTGTCTTTTGTAAAAGGTTGTGTTTCTAGTATGTCATTGTGTAAAGAAGTATATATAAATATAAATATAGTATAATAAAATATAGTGTAATAGATATGAAACTGGTTTACGAGTAGTCCTTTGCTTCGGTGCGCCGCTAGACACACACTCGCACGGACCACAGCTGACATTATTAAGTAGTGAGTCATGCACTGGTTTCCTACGGAAACAATAAACAATACATATGCAAATTTATAGATACGTGTGTGAAAGAAACATAAGTAAATATTTTTACATACTACATAACGGATACTAATTAATGTTCGGGCATGGGCCAAATATGCGCTGTAGGTCAGACTCGTTCCGGATATGACAAACAGAGTCCCCTGGTTTGTTTCTGGCGAAAATACGGCCTCTTTTGGCCCATATAAACTGCCATCCGAGACGGCCGCCAGCCTCACGTGCTCTCCGAAACAACTCACGGTTCAGCTTAGTGAGTCGCTCGTTTACGTAAAAACGCGTCGCAGCACCAGGCATATCGAGGTCTGCAGTTGTCATGCCGCGACGTACACGCGCGCTTTCGAGCAACTCATCGCGCAGTTCACGTCGCGCGAACCGTACGGCGAGGAAGCGCGGCCGGGTCTCCAAAGGCGCAGCGGGCTGCGTCGCATTGATACGCCTGCCTCCAACACGCTCGGCGCTAACGATGTCGCGCGCTTTGATCTTGACACCCATTTTTGAGGCCACCAACATTACGGTGTGGATAGGGTTTTCACCGCTGATTTCAGGCAAGTTCGATAACTGAACGTCATTCGCCAACAACTCCTGATCTCGATCATTAATGTCACTCTTTAACTGTGCGATTATTTCATCCATATTTGTGGAAGCCTGGGTCATTTTTGCACTTTCCATAGTTGCAACTTTTTCCTCTAATCTGCTCATTCGATCGTTTGTGGCGTTAAGAGAGGATCTCAGTTCAGACAAATCATCTCGCAGAAGCTGGAATTCATTCCGGACTGTAATCAAAAACTCCTCCCTAAAACTTCTTAGCTCTGCCCTGAAGACCTCAAGGTCATGGCTCTGAGTAATATCGAGGGCTGTGTTATTGAGTGACGTTGTGTCCATAAGGTGGACACTCTCGTCCATATTTGCAGGTGAATGACCCCTTACGGGTGTCTCTGCCCTGTTATCCCTTAACACATTTTTTTTGCACTCAGGACAGTGCCAGTTGGACGGCATACGACCAGTTACATCCATTCCTACACATGGCCGATGATAAAATAATTGGCATTTTGTATTGCTGCATCTAGCGGCCTCTGTCGGTGAAAGGAACTTTCCGCAGGCCCCACACTTTGCCATTGCTAATAGATCGTCGACTCACGCGCACTGTCGTTCTATGAATGAGGTACGCTAATAGCTCAATAGAGGGCGCTATCTTAAAAAAGACGTTTATGGCAGTTTTATGGTGTTGTTATGGTAGGGATCGACACCATACGCTGATTCACGGTCTCGGTGTAAAGGTGTGCACACACTGAAGTTTATACACTGATGAGTTTCGGTCGATTAACGAAGATCAGTTTCTTTCTTTCACTGTCAGGTAGACGAATACTAAGAGTAAAACTTATTTTGGGATAATTAAGTTTCTTGTAATCCACACTGCACAGAAACACACACTAACAATGTTACTTGTAAATTGCACTGTAAGGACTATTTTCACTATAAAGATTTTCTATTTAAACTGTTGTTTTATTTATTTACAATTGAGAAATACGCAGAGCGCTAATGACTGATTGACATCCGTGACGTCACCGTCAAGAGACCGACGCCTACCGACACTGACGCCTCTTACGACCGAGGCCTCTCGGGACCGACGCCTTTCGGGACGGACGCCTCTCGAGACCGACGCCTCTCGATACCAACGCCTCGCGAGACCATCGCCTCTCGAGACCGACGCCTCTCGAGACCGACGCCTCTCAAGAGCAACGCCTCTCGAGACCGACACCTTTCGAGACCGACGCCTCTCAATTCCTACGCCTCTCGACACCGACGCCTCTTGCGACCGACGCCTCTCGACACTGACGCCTCTTGCGACCGGCGCCTTTCAAGATCGACGCCACTTGAGATCGACGCCTACCGAGACTGACGCCTCGTGAGACCGACGCCACTTGAGACCGACGCCTATCGAGACTGACGCCTCTTGAGACCGACGCCTACCGACACTGACGCCTCTTACGACCGAGGCCTCTCGGGACCGACGCCTTTCGGGACGGACGCCTCTACAGACCGACTTCTCTCGTGACCGACGTCTCTCGGGACCGACGCCTCTCGAGACCGACGCCCCTCCAGACCGACGCCTCGCGAGACCATCGCCTCTCGAGACCGACGCCTCTCGAGACCGACGCCTCTCAAGAGCAACGCCTCTCGAGACCGACAACTTCGAGACGGACGCCCCTCAATACCGACGCCTCGCGAGACCATCGCCACTTGAGACCGACGCCTCCCAATTCCTACCCCTCTCGAGACCGACGCCTCTAGAGAACGATGACTCGTGAGACCGACGCCACTTGAGACCGACGCCTACCGAGACTGACGCCTCTTGAGACCGACGCCTACCGACACTGACGCCTCTTACGACCGAGGCCTCTCGGGACCGACGCCTTTCGGGACGGACGCCTCTCGAGACCGACGCCTCTCGATACCAACGCCTCGCGAGACCATCGCCTCTCGAGACCGACGCCTCTCGAGACCGACGCCTCTCGAGACCGACGCCTCTCAAGAGCAACGCCTCTCGAGACCGACACCTTTCGAGACCGACGCCTCTCAATTCCTACGCCTCTCGACACCGACGCCTCTTGCGACCGACGCCTCTCGACACTGACGCCTCTTGCGACCGGCGCCTTTCAAGATCGACGCCATTTGAGATCGACGCCTACCGAGACTGACGCCTCGTGAGACCGACGCCACTTGAGACCGACGCCTACCGAGACTGACGCCTCTTGAGACCGACGCCTACCGACACTGACGCCTCTTACGACCGAGGCCTCTCGGGACCGACGCCTTTCGGGACGGATGCCTCTACAGACCGACTTCTCTCGTGACCGACGTCTCTCGGGACCGACGCCTCTCGAGACCGACGCCCCTCCAGACCGACGCCTCGCGAGACCATCGCCTCTCGAGACCGACGCCTCTCGAGACCGACGCCTCTCAAGAGCAACGCCTCTCGAGACCGACAACTTCGAGACGGACGCCCCTCAATACCGACGCCTCGCGAGACCATCGCCACTTGAGACCGACGCCTCCCAATTCCTACCCCTCTCGAGACCGACGCCTCTAGAGAACGATGACTCGTGAGACCGACGCCACTTGAGACCGACGCCTACCGAGACTGACGCCTCTTGAGACCGACGCCTACCGACACTGACGCCTCTTACGACCGAGGCCTCTCGGGACCGACGCCTTTCGGGACGGACGCCTCTCGAGACCGACGCCTCTCGATACCAACGCCTCGCGAGACCATCGCCTCTCGAGACCGACGCCTCTCGAGACCGACGCCTCTCGAGACCGACGCCTCTCAAGAGCAACGCCTCTCGAGACCGACACCTTTCGAGACCGACGCCTCTCAATTCCTACGCCTCTCGACACCGACGCCTCTTGCGACCGACGCCTCTCGACACTGACGCCTCTTGCGACCGGCGCCTTTCAAGATCGACGCCATTTGAGATCGACGCCTACCGAGACTGACGCCTCGTGAGACCGACGCCACTTGAGACCGACGCCTACCGAGACTGACGCCTCTTGAGACCGACGCCTACCGACACTGACGCCTCTTACGACCGAGGCCTCTCGGGACCGACGCCTTTCGGGACGGACGCCTCTACAGACCGACTTCTCTCGTGACCGACGTCTCTCGGGACCGACGCCTCTCGAGACCGACGCCCCTCCAGACCGACGCCTCGCGAGACCATCGCCTCTCGAGACCGACGCCTCTCGAGACCGACGCCTCTCAAGAGCAACACCTCTCGAGACCGACAACTTCGAGACGGACGCCCCTCAATACCGACGCCTCGCGAGACCATCGCCACTTGAGACCGACGCCTCCCAATTCCTACCCCTCTCGAGACCGACGCCTCTAGAGAACGATGACTCGCGAGACCGACGCCTTTCGAGACCGACGCCTACCGAGACTGACGCCTCTTGACATCGACGCCTACCGACACCGACGCCTCTTGCGACCGACGCTTCTTGAGACCGACGCCCACCGAGATCGACGCCTTTCAAGACCGACGCCTTTCGAGACCGACGCTTCTCGAGACCGACGCCTCTCGAGACCGACGCCTCTCGGGACCGACGCCTCTCGATACGGACGCCCCTCAAAACCGACGCCTCGCGAAGCCGTCGCCACTTGAGACCGACGCCTCTCAATTCCTACCCCTCTCGAGACCGACGCCTCTAGAGAACGATGACTCGCGAGACCGACGCCTTTCGAAACCGACGCCTACCGAGACTGACGCCTCTTGACATCGACGCCTACCGACACCGACGCCTCTCGAGACCGACGCCCACCGAGATCGACGCCTCTCGGGACCGACGCCTCGTGAGACCGACGCCTTACTTTTCATTTAATTTATGAAATTTGCTCTGTACGAAACAATTCAAATAAAGCCGATGTTTAAAACATAATAAGTATAAAATATGTTAGGGTGCGAAGTAAAGGTATGAAATTATAATGAACGTATACAACTGCCAAACAAGCAAATAAACCATAAACAAATATGTAATTTGAAGGAACTCTAAACACCACATAATTTGTTACATTTAATAACAAAACCGCCTTAAGTTATTACAACACAGCATCGGCACGGCGCGGCAGCGGCACGCGTTGTGCTGACAGCTGAGCGAGCGGCGCGCGGCGCGGAGCTATTGTGAGCGCGACCGCAAATTGGTGCGAGCGCTGCAGCCGCGTCTGCCCGTGACGTCACCTCCTACACCGCTCATTACCGCTTTATTATTTGCAGAAAAATGTCGCAATAATCCGCGCCCTTAAGCGAGGATCTTGTTACCTCTTCAGCTTTTGTGCGAAAACTGTTTACAAAGCCCGCGCCACTTCACACCGCGCCGCCTCAACCTTTTTTACGATAGTTCCTGAGCAGAGACCGACGCAGCATTTATCATTGATCTCTCGCTTTTATCTGACAGTATGAAATATAAAAAAATATCCAATTTGTTAATATGAAAAAATAAAAGCTCCGATTTCGTGTAGTTTATATTTACTGAATCTTTTTAATTTACTGTTGATTGCGAGAACTTTAAAGATATTTCCTGAAAATGCTTTATCGGTACACTTATTTACTTCCATATAAAATCAGCTATTCAACTCGTACATTCATCCGCTTTTCATTTATACTGTAGAAAAATCTCGTTCAGCGATCGTGCAGTGTAATTTACAAGATTGAATTACAGCAATCAGGATTAACGAGTCGATTTATACGGCGAGCAATACTTCGGGAAATAACATGAAAAAGGCACAAATATGGCGTTCATTAGCTTTGAGCTGTAATTTGAAGGCGGCCAAGTCGCGTGCTGTGAATGGCGGGAATTAGAATGTTGCTAGAATCGCGTGCAGATTATAGTGCTTTAGCATGCAGTTGGCAACACTGAACTCTACCAACTGAATTAACTAACGAGATAAGCCTGAATGTTGTGTAATTTTTGTGTTTCTTTTACTTTCTTTCTGTTTAAATGCCTGTGTCTAGAATATTTTTATTTATAAACGTTACACACGATATGCAGTTCATCTTACTCTGACATCAGTAAATGTTGTAAACATAACTTCAATGGGTTCCTGTAAGGCTAACATTTTGCTGATCCATCAGAACTGGGAATGATTTGGGGTTACTTAAAAATAGACATAATTAATTATTAAATATCTTTTAAACCCCTTCAATCTCTCTGGCCACCTTAACACTATAATATCAGCTAAATAAGCTGCGTACTATAAACAGGGCAAAAATGTGGGGCTTGATTAATGTGCGTCGCATCAGCGACACGGCGCGGCGCGGCGCGGCAGAGACAAGTGACGGCTGCGGCGAGCCTGCTATTAATCGTGATCGCTGGTGACACGCCTGCAGCTGGAAGCAGGAGAGTCCTGTGATACGTAGGCTAGTACACTTATTATCATGTTAACCTTCAACGACTATAATGAATACGTCAAATACGTCAGGGCACATGAAAATGTCATACAATAATGTTTGCTGGGTTCGGTTTACCGATTGCGATAGAGCTTGTAAGTTCCAGTAAGAGCATTTGTATTGAAAAGATCCATTTCATTTAGTTTGAAGTGGATACGTTCCATGCGATGTTCTTCTTAATGTTATTTTTCTACAGGTCTTACAAATATGTGTTTTTACAACCCTGCAAAAGCACAACACACCATCATAATAAAAGCTAAGGATGACAATTTAATAGACAGTTTTGGGAACCACATTTTGTACACTTCACAAGAAAGAACAATCAATCATTTTCAATTTAAGACAGCTTATCCGTCTTTTCGCACAAACTTGGTCACTATCGATAACGCAAATGGCGCGTCAACGTTGTCGCCGGCCGCGTCGGTCGCGTCGGCCGCGTCGCTCGTGACGTCATCAATCATGGCCGCCGCGCGATACAGATTGTGTTTAGAACCCTTGTTTTTTAGCAAAACAAATTGCAAACTTAATTTTATTAAGTGCGAACAATTCCCTCGTCGCTCGTGTAATTTACTTAAGTGCGATGTTGGTTATTTAATCCGGGTGTTTAGTTTTTATAAGCCGTTTGTTATGAAGTCAAATGAGGTTTATTTCGCAATGATTAAGTCATTTTAGATCGGTGAAGGATATTTTCTGATAACTTACAGGGTGATTTAAATCAGATTATCCTTTTACTAAATAGTTGTAGAAGCGTGTCACATTGTGACACTATCTGAAGTAGAAATGTATTGGCGTGGTTTTACTTAAACCTTTTATGAGTTTGATTTACGGAGCAACTCAATTGCTTTCAGGAAACTGAAAACAAATACACTTTCTAGATATAGCAGAAACATGTATGTATATTATGTACGATGTAATAAACGTATTCTTTCTAAATTGATCTACTAACAAAAGATGGGATATCATTCGTCAAAGACCTCTTTAAATCTAGTTAAACACGAGTCACATGTCTTAACTTCTTATAGGTACATGTTGTACAGGCAGTAATGACGTCACATGTCACGTCTATTCGCAGCCAAGTTATAATGACGTTTAAATAGTAGCGAGGTGTGTCACCAACAGCGGGAACTTCTGAGGGAACTCCGTAAAGCCGTGTCACTGGGTTGATACCACACTATTATAAGCTGGGTAGTTTTAACCACTTTGTTGAGTAGTGTACACACAATGTATCATAAGTTTTTTTGTATTATAATTAGCTATGTTGCCGGATATTTTATGTTTGAAATACATTAATAACTTTTTGCGTGGTAAACGAAGCCTAGATTTATAACGACTAGTGTTTAGCCTGTCTTTAATAATGTATTTGCAAACACGTTGTTGAGGTCGTCGCCAATTGTAAGAACACGCTGGGTAACTCATTAAAAATACCAATTGCCAATTTGACCATCGCAGAATTGGAACAAAACTGAATGTACGATCTTCTGACGTCATGTAAGTATTAGTGTGAGTGGAGTAGGGTCTGAGGCTGGTAATTGGCGCGTCAGAGCTGTCGGCGTCACGGACAGGTCGCGCGAGTCTGACCGTCCGTTAATCACCAGCACCAGCTGATTGAGTTTAGTTGTAACCACTGATATGTGCGACAGTACAGACACTAATGTAGTATAGTTTATAATACATAAAAGGATACTACAGAATTATTCGATAGGCAGGAATCTAAAATTGAAACTTTAAAATAAAATCGTTAGTTTTTGATAACAATCAAATAAATGAACCTTTACTTTCATCGCTTGTTTTCAGTTAATTGTGAAATGGAACATAATGTGGCTGATTCAGTTAGATCAAAGTGTCCTTAACTTCTAAACACCCGATCATCAATACTTTCTGGGACACCCTGTATAGTGTAGGATTTTCTAACTAGTAAATCCGCGGTTACGTTCAGAGCCCGGCTTACGTCCACGTGGTAAATGGAAATGAGTAAAAAGGTGTAAGTGAAAGCTGTTCGCTCCATTAGTCACGGCGGCGGAGACAGCCGGGCGCTGTGGAAGCTGCAGATACGACACCTTGATGGAAACTGAGATATTTTCAGTAGAAAACTTTTTATGTAACATCGTAAAATAGTTATATATTAGTACGTGATACGTTTTAGAGATCTTTTAAACAGGCTTTAGGAAGGTGATAGTGTTTGTATAAATCTCAGCATTAATACCCAAAAGGTAGAGCCAATTATTGAAATTGCTTTGATTAATAAGTTTGTCACGACCGAGCAGAGATGTGACAAAGCTTCTTGTGATGAAGGAACTTTTTGGTGCTTGCTGGGCTGTGGTTAAAATGTAGCAGATGACTGTAAATATAGGATGCTGATTGGTATCTCAAAAGTAGCAAAAAGCGACCTAGTGGAGCATTTCATTACACTCATAAAATCCATTTGGAAAATCCCATCTGCACCTTACTCTGTGACAAACACTTGGTGCGGCGACCAAGATTAATGATATCCAGCGAGATTCCCGGAGCATCGCACAGAATGCACAGCCACTGAATTAATTACCAGGACAGGCTCAAACTGTGATTAATTGAGAACAAATCGGCCGCGAGCCGAGAGCCGCGTCGCTGTCACCGGCCGGCGCCGCGTGACGTCACGTCAGCTTACGGTGCGGCAAGCTGTGGCGCCACAACTATCCATGCTATGTCTGTATATTTACTTGCCTTTATCCAAAACAAAAATTTTGGAGCCTAGTTGCTTTAGTGGTAATTGTATAAAATAAATTTATTTACCCAAAACCACTTATCGCTAACATGTTTTTAATGTTTACATAATGCTGAATTTTATCAGTTTTCAAATGAAAAACACATGTTCAGAAATAAATTTGAATTGTATACAAGAACATATTGATTTTGGTTTTATTCGTCGCAATTTTAATAGCTAGGAGGTAAATGGATAATGACGTTCACGATTTTGTAAATAAGTGGAATACTGCGGTTATACAGGACTCTAAGTCGAACTACATCACTAACAGATGTTTAGATCCTCCCAAGTTACTAAGTTCAGTGAGGTGGCGTCCTCAAATAAATCAGTTAATGAACGCTACACTGACTTTATAATTAATTGGGATCGGCTGAGTGCGGTGCGGGTGGTTACAATGATGCATTACACAGCCTTCCTCAGATACATTGTAGCCAAATACTTCTAAACGATTGAAGAAGTTAATAATTTCCATATTTTATTACTTACATGATTTATTTTACTACAATATAGCTAACCATAAATATCTACTCGGTCAAGCGTATCCACAAAGGGTAACACTGACCATACCTTATTTATAACTTATAAAAGATAAATAACTAAACAAAAACTATTGTGTTGTTATAAATATGATACCTCCTGCTTACCTCCTAATTCGGGAAAATTCTAGGTTCTAGGTTTTTTCCAAGTATATATCTTCTACGAATGTACCCATCGTAGCACCTTCCTGCAAGAAAAATGCCCATCGTAGCACCTCCCTGCTATAAATGTACCCATCGTATAACACCTCCCTGCTACAAATATATCCATCGTAGCACCTTCCAGCTTTAAATGTACCCATATTAGGTTATCCTTACTACAAATGTGCCCATCGTAGCACCTCCTTGCTACAAATGTGCCCATCGTAGCACCTCATGCTTCAAATGTACCCATCGTATAACACCTCCCTGCTACAAATATATCCATCGTAGCACCTTCCTGCTTTAAATGTACCCATATTAGGTTATCCTTACTACAAATGTGCCCATCGTAGCACCTCCTTGCTACAAATGTGCCCATCGTAGCACCTCCATGCTACAAATGTACCCATCGTAGCATCTCCATGCTAAAAATGTACCCAAGATAGCAACTCCTTACTACAAATGTACCCAAGATAGCAACTCCTTACTACAAATGTTCCCATCGTAGCATCTCCCTTCTACAAATGTACCCATAGTAGCATCTCCCTTCTACAAATTTTCGCATCGTAGCATCTCCCTTCTACAAAATTACCCATCGTAGCACCTCCCTGCTATAAATGTTCCCATCGTAGCATCTCCCTTCTACAAATGTTCCCATCGTAGCACCTCCTTGCTTCAAATGTACCCATCGTAGCACTACTCTGCTACAAATGCACCCATCGTAGCACCTCCCTGCTATAAATGTTCCCATCGTAGCATCTCCCTTCTACAAATGTTCCCATCGTAGCACCTCCTTGCTACAAATGTGCCCATCGTAGCATCTCCATGCTACAAATTTTCCCATCGTATCACCTCCCTGCTACAAATGTGACCATTGTAGCACCTCCATGCTACAAATGTACCCAAGATAGCAACTCCTTACTACAAATGTACCCAAGATAGCAACTACTTACTACAAATGTACCCATCGTAGCATCTCCCTTCTGTAAATGTACCCATGTTAGGTTATCTTCACTACAAATGCACCCATCGTAGCACCTCCCTGCTATAAATGTTCCCATCGTAGCATCTCCCTTCTACAAATGTACCTAAGATAGCAACTCCTTACTATAAATGCTCCCATCGTAGCATCTCATTTCTACAAATGTTCCCATCGTAGCACTTCTCTGCTACAAATGCACCCATCGTAGCACCTCCTTGCTACAAATGTGCCCATCTTAGCACCTCCATGCTACAAATGTACCCAAGATAGCAACTCCTTACTATAAATGTTCCCATCGTAGCATCTCCCTTCTACAAATGTTCCCATCGTAGCACTTCTCTGCTACAAATGTACCCATCGTAGCATCTCCATGCTACAAATTTTCCCATCGTATCACCTCCCTGCTACAAATGTGACCATTGTAGTACCTCCATGCTACAAATGTACCCAAGATAGCAACTCCTTACTACAAATGTACCCAAGATAGCAACTCCTTACTATAAATGTTCCCATCGTAGCATCTCCCTTCTACAAATGTTCCCATCTATCACCTTCTTTTATTACATTATTGACTCTTGAAAGTATATTCACGATTTTCTCATATTCTGAGGCAAAATACTTTAATTAAAAGTACCTGTTTGAATAAACAAGACGAGAGGAAGTCTCAAGTCGGCTAAATTGTCATACATTATTTACCTGTACCACAATATGTCAGAATACCGTCAAAAGCTAAGAATTCCACAAAAGCGTCGTGATCTTGTAAACGTCGTTAACTGGGACAGGAGTGGTTAAATATGCAGGCGCTGTGGGACCTCCTGTTATGAGGCCAGCCGGGCTAATAGCGGCGGGCCGAGGTAATGGCCCCGATGTGATGCGGATCAAATATGTACAAGATAAGTGATTGATGCTGGAAAATGTACAGATGATGGTCTGATGAAAATGTAGACTAACAGAATCTTAAAGCTGTAAGGATTGCTAACAAACAACAGCTATGTTTTTAGACCAGACATAAAAACCAAAGCACAATATTTAAGCTTTTTTTATTGATACAGAATTCTTAAGTAATTTTGTTTAAGTTTGGATACAATTATTAATTAAGAACCTAGGTCTGTTAATTTACTAGGTTACCAACTGTGCAATTTCTTAACGAACGACTACAACGTAACTAAGAAGGCTTAGAAATACATTTTAAACCGCACCATAATATATTGCTGTCTTATAGGTATCTAAATTATTTCCAATAACAAGATAAATCTCCTTTTCAATTAACGCATTACGTAAAATACGGTGATAAATCAGTGACACTGGCGACGGTGGACTGACTTCTAAACTAAATTGAATTTAGTCAATGGCGGGTTCGATCGGTGGCGACAGGCAACGGGTGCGACTAATCAAGCCTAAATAATGAAAGTGTCGCGATACACGGCACTAATCTAACGCAATCCATCAAAACTGCAGCTATGATATTACGATTAGATACATCATACCTAATATGATACCCCATGAATAATGTTATGATATATGTATGCAGTTCTGCAGTTTATGAGCTAATTTTTAACTGAGCTCCGCGATTTCACAAGTTTAGTTACCATTCGCGATATCTTTAATAACATTAACTTTCTTTTCTAACATTATTACACACTATAACCGTTGATCGAATTGTTGAAGTATATTATGATATATGTATTGTGTAGTAGTATTGTAATATTTCGACTTATTTGGTTATTTTTGTTTTTTTTTTTCTATTTAAGGCGTTATTATTTACTCGGTTAATATTGTTATGTACTATAAAGTGTTCTCGTAAGTGAATATAATTCTTTATGAGAATAAAGTATCTTAAACCCGATGTATATTACTATGTCTCACTGTACCTACTTACAAAACAAAAAAAAATAGTAAGTAGCTAAGTAGGTACGTGTAAAATGTTACTGAGCGCTTTTATACTAATATTTTATAACCGAGCTATAAAGTAAGTGCACTCGATGCCGACAGAGGGAGCCTCTCGTCTCTAAAACTTTCGCATAACTTACAAGTTAGCGCTCAACTTGACAACTTTAAGTTTTTCCTCAGGGGCTGCGCTCAGCTCGCTCAGAATTTCTTCAGAGAAGATTATCGGTTTTTAATTGCCGGATGCACGATGCCACTCATCTTTGCGAAATATTAAACTAGTTTTTACCTTACTTTAAAGAAAGAGCTAAGTATAATATTCTGATGCGCGATTTCCTGTTTGATTTATGACTATGATTATGACAATCTTTTAGGAATGTATTAAACAGATTGAATTTAAAATAAAGTAAGATTTTTGTTTTAGATGTAAGAGCTTCCAAAACACAAAGCGTGGTGAGGTTTGTCGGATTCCGGGGTGTACGGTAACGCCATCTATCGGCGGGCAGCCGACACCGATTCGGATGCCGCACGTCCAAGCTGAAACATTCAGGCTTTTTGTTCAGTATGTTTATACGGGAAAGGTGAGAATTACAATATACACATTTTTTTATAAAAAATAAAGCTGACGTCGCCGACACTGTTAAAGGCAGAGCCATCTAGCGGCCGCTTTTGGCAATTACAGAAGATTGTCAGTTGTTTATACAAATGAAAATAAACAAACTTTATTTATCTACAGTTATTACTACAAGATTCTGGGGTGTTTGAGATGATGACTTTAGCAGCAGATCTAGGACTAGAAGATCTTAGATCAGCTTGTGAAGATCACGTCACGACTACGTTAAGCGTCGAAAGTGCTTGCACGTTATTAGCAGCAGCAATGGAAATTCAAGATCGACCAGGTATTTTTTTATTTATTATACTTGTGCAAGATAGTATTTTGTACCATATTTTCAACGCATCAGTCAGTTGCGATGGTGGTGTAATGGTCAGCATAGTTGCCTTCCAAGCAGTTGATCCGGGTTCGATTCCCGGCCATCGCACACTTTTTACTGTTTCTTTTAAGATATTTATTTTGGGAACAAGAAGAATCGCGATTTGTTTTAATACACGACCGTTATTTATTTTTATGAAATGGTTTCAAGTTATTTTCCTTCCAGAATTTCCAACTACCATCTTGTCATTGTCAAAGAGTACTTTTTAATGTTTTATTCCAAAAGGCATACATAGATATCATAGACTTGGTAGTCGATTTACAACACAGATGTACTGTTTTTGAACTATTACTAAAATTGTAGAATGACTTATATACTTATATTCCGTGGAAAACATTATGTTCGTCATTATAATGCACATAATATTATCGTAAATAACATTTTGATGTCGTAGAATTCATAATCGTAAAGTGAATATCGAGGTTGATCATTAATAAAAAAAACAACATTATTGGTGCAGCAAAAACTATGAGTAAAATTATGTAAAATTAAGTAAGTAGACCTTACGTTTTTAATTTTAATGTTAAATTGGTTTTTTCATAAAATATTTATGAAATCGACTATATTGTCTATGGTAGTAGTACATCTCTATCATTTGGCGTCGGCGAGTGTCATGTACCACAGACAAGATAGAATTTTGACAGAAAGCAAGCCGCGAACTAAAGCGAAGCCGGGATTGTAACATAGTTAGCGTTTGTTTCTACAGTTTTTGTTATCAAATACTATTCGAAAATGGCATACAAAGGTCCACCGAAAGTCCAAAAGGTGATGGTCCAACCCATCAACCTTATATTCAGGTATTTACAAAACAGAAGTCGAGTGCAAATTTGGCTGTACGAGAATGTGAATCTTCGAATCGAGGGACACATCGTGGGATTTGATGAATACATGAACATAGTATTGGATGAAGCCGAAGAGGTTCACATGAAGACTAAGAATAGAAAACAGATCGGAAGAATAATGATGAAAGGAGACAATATAACGTTGATACAAAACGTAAATCCGAATGCGTCAGTGTGATAGGTTATGAAGTGTAGTTGTAAGTTCATTCCTCAAGGTATAAGAAAAGAACTCTGATTTTATTTTTAAAGCAATGTGTTTTGTCGGATACGAACGCCAGTGTTTACCTTATTAAACTTAAGATTGATTGTCAAAAGACTTTTATTTACCACCTCGCTGTAATTTTTAAACTTATTTAGAGTAAAATTATTCTGCCTTAGTTTATTTTATTTTTACTAACATAATCTAATTTCTAATTTTGAATTAAAATAGAGTTATGTGTGAAGTCTTGTTTTAACTGAACCATAGCTATAAACTATGTATATTTATGTCTAATCCCAATTAAAACAATGAAAATAGTTTGATTAATGATCTTCCCTTCTCTATGAATATGGGCCTTTACCCAGCAAGTGCAAATGCAAGCTAATTATTAGAAGTATCTTATTTAGAGTGGCCCTCAAACCTATTAAACTGTCAATTCCAATGAGTCTTGTGTTAATAATATACTAAACATTACTTTTTGAATTAATGATCTAAGAAGTGCAACTTGAGTTGTCTATATTGGTATGATTGTTATATGAAAGTGAGCACTACTGAGACATTAACTTGATTGCACGTTGAAGTATAGTATCTTACTAATCCTTGTAAAGTCTTTTAGTTGTACTCCTGCTGACCCTGGTAACTTAAGACAATTATTTAAGTGACAAAGAGACAACTATTGCAAAAGCAAGATGCTGCTACATTTATTGGTTTACAGTTATACTTCTAAAATGACCTTATGGTCTGTCCACTGAGAGAACGGTTTGTAACATAGGGTGATCAACAGTAAAATATTACTTATTTGTCTAAAAATGTTCATCATGCCAGGTTACAATGAATAATGTAACATGGTTTTTATCTCCCCATATGAATAAAGACCAACTGGCATGTTAGCAAGTTCTCAGTGGCCGGACCATAGTCCTACGGAGTTCATGGTAAAGGTTTGATAAATAAACTTACAAATCTGACAGTTAATGTACAAAACATAAATAGTGTGAAGATTATTTTAATCCTGACCGTTGGATAAACCAATAGGAAGAATATAGGTCAATGAATCTTCTGTCCAGATTTTATTCTAATCCAGGTACCTAGGAATTGTTCCACATCATATGGCTACTAGTCACTGCCACAAACCATCACATTAATACAGTAATGCCCACATTCAGGCGGCAAGAGCGCGTCCTCGTTCATGGAGCGCTGCATCACGTTCATCGGAGACAACGCCGCCGACTGCGTCAAGACCAACGCCTTCCTCAACCTGCCCAAGGAGGCGCTCATCAAGCTCATCTCCTCCGACTTTGTTAGTAACTTTTATATTTACTCACTTTAAATTTATTACATTATTATTATTTAAGAATTGGGTTCAATTCCCTAACTGTGTGTGTGTGTTATACATTGTTCTCTACGTAGATTGTAAGTTGATGGAAAGTAGGTAACTACTCAGGTAAGGAGTAGCTATCTCAAAAAGAAATCGAATTAGCTATATAAAAAGACGTAGAGCGTTAAGGATTTTATATAATTTCTATAATCATTTTATTATGATAGGTGTTCTACAGTATATTTTTGAAGTATGAAGAATATAAGAAAGTTTAAGACTGCGATCTGTTTTATTTTCGTTTTAAGGAATAGGCAGGGGTAGTCAAGCTTAAATTCTGAATGCATGGATTTCTGACGAGAATTTTGTGCACTATTCCAGCTCTGCCTGGAGGAGGAGGAGGTGTGGCGCTGCGCGCTGGCGTGGGCCAAGCAGCGCGCCGGCGTGACGCAGCCCACCGCGCACTGGACCGAGGAGGAGCGCGCGCGCGTCGTCACACACCTCGCGCCGCTCATGCAGCATGTGCGGCTGCTGCTTATAGGTAAGTGCAGGCCTACTTTATTCGTGCAGAAGACTTTATACCTTAAAAGCCGATCTACTGCACCTAAATACTTTGCGTCTGTTCGCATTCTTAAAGAGAGTGATAACGAATAAAATAACACTTAGGTGTTTAAGTGTTAGTAAATGCTGTAGATAGTACCAACATACTCTAAGCACTTCGTTAGTTAAGTGCCTAAATTACAAAATATATCTACTCCTTTGCTATACCTTTAAGTTTAACATGTACCTAATTCTCGCCATGCAGACAGCGCGGTGTTCGCGGAGGAGGTGGAGCCGACGGGCGCGGTGCCGATGGAGCTGTCGCTGGAGCGCTACCGCCGCGCCGCGCTGCACGCCGCGCCGCCGCCCGCGCCCAGGCCCGATACTGACAAGCGCACGCAGCCGCGGTAACTACCACCTATACTTGAGCGATGAATATGTGACAATGAGGAGAAATTAATACTCTTACTTAAAATTCATTTTAAATAAAATATATTCGAGCATGTTATCTGTGCTATTGTTGCTGCCCAATTACGCTATTCTCAGTTAGCACAAACAGCAATAAAATAATATAAACTCTAATAAAAATATTTCGTTATTTATAGTTTGGCTGTCAACATGTTCACCGGTTCATTAATACTGCAGCAAGACAAGAGCGCGTTCCAAGCTGTGATCAACAACTGGTAATTAGCTTGAATTACGTACTTACTAGAGATCTATTAAATAGGATATATAATCACTAACTACTTACTCACAGGTGCGGCACCCCCAAGCAGTCGTGGCGTCTGATCTTCCGCGCTTCTACTCACGGCTTCTCAGCGCAGGCGTTCCATTCGCACTGCGATGGTGTCGCCCCCGTACTACTATTAGTTCAGGTACACATTTACAAAGCTTCTGATATCCAAAGTGATGAATTTATACAGTTTTTTTAAACACAAAATTATGTAGCCTACTACATCATCAAGACTTAATAAGATACCTATTTAAACTAAATGCTAATACCCAGCAGCAGGGCCCGATTACAGAATAAGATTTTTTTTCTTGTGTATTGCATCGTTTAACCTACTCCTAATCGTTAATCTACTTTGTTCAAGGTCCCAATTTTTGTGCTCCGTTACTTTGCCTTCCTTTCAATCAATATCTTTGGAGTTTTAATCAGTCATAGTTATTCGAGTAGCCTAAACATATGACATATGAACATTTATGTGTCAGTTGTCCCGCGGCGAGGTGATCGGCGGGTTCAGCGAGGCGGCGTGGACGGCGGGCGGCGCGGGCGGGTACGCGGCCGCCGAGCGCGCCTTCCTGTTCGCGCTCGCCGACCCGCCCGCGCGGTACACGCTGCTCAAGAAGGCCTTCGCCTTGTGCTACCATCCCGAGTGAGTATACACGAGAGATATGTAATAACCGACAGCTCTTTGCACCATCTTTGTTTTAAGTTAAGAAAGGTTTCAGACAAGTGATAGACATATCCAATCCAAACTAATGTTGTACGCAAAAGAAGTACCCAAAATACAATTGGTACTAATGAGGTAATCTTGAACCCCAGGATACACAATTGGCTCCCATAAGAAAGCTACCACAGATTCAGAGCCTCTTACTTAA
Organism: Autographa gamma; assembly: GCA_905146925.1. Taxonomy (NCBI): domain Eukaryota; kingdom Metazoa; phylum Arthropoda; class Insecta; order Lepidoptera; family Noctuidae; genus Autographa; species Autographa gamma. The sequence goes on from LR989862.1 coordinate 11,785,367, forward strand.
GTTAACTGGCAGAAATAAAAGTTTTCAGTTTATCTCAAACTTACCCAATCTGCACCTTTTTCTTTATTAAATCGTATTTGACCCACAGTTGCGGGCCCATATTCGGCGCGGGCGCGGACCTGTTCATCTCGAGCAACTGCAACAGCAACAGCGAGAGCTACAGCAATCTGCACTCGTACGGCGACCAGATGGCGCCAGCGTCGCTCGCCACCGACTACAACTTCACCGTCAGAGACTACGAGGTCTTCACGTATAAACACAACTAATTTAGAAAATATATACTGCTAAGAACATACCTACACCAATAGAAATGAAAATCCCGATGATTTCATCCAAATAACTATTTAATCGTAAAACATACTATTTTGTGATTATACATTTTGTCTCAAAGCATTTGTCACGACAACTATTAATAGAAAAGCGTCAAATCTAAAAACAAAATCGCCTAACTTAAAATGAAGTTGTTTTGTAGATTCGTTTGATCTTTTTTTTTCATCTACATTGATGAAAATATACCTGTTAGTATTATTTGATTATTATACAACGCACAAATAGATTTACTTTCATATTAGGAGGATAAATAATTTATTTTAAGAGGTTGTGACTACTCGCCCCTAGATGGTGCTGCAGGTTGTGTATTCCATATTGTTACGTTTAATACAACCATACATATTGTAATAACCATACATTATTATGTAAGATTTTTTATCCATAATTATTTTGAGATTATCATGTTTTATTTTTATGACTTTTATCATTATTTTCCTACAATAAAAATATTATACTCAAGTGCCTAACTGATGTTTAACTTGCTTTTCTACAAATACTTATCGGCCAAATTAAATATCTACTATTAAGAGAATAGTTCATCGTTAGTTCGTAACGCATTTATTTATTAATTACATAAAAATAATATTAATTGTCTAGTTTGTAACGCCACCTGTTGTGCGTAACATGTCTTTACTCGAACATGTTAGGAACTAGTTTATTTTGTAGCTAATAGATGGCGACATGCGTCTCGTGTACGAAGACATATTATGTGAACGAAGATGTTAATACGCCTAGATGGCGCTACTGTGACGTAGTAAAAACACTTTATGTGGACGATGACAATAATATACAAATTAATAAATATTTTTTCAGCCTAGTCGGAAGTTGAATTATATTTCTATTAGCTACATTAAAAAAAACTAATTTTATAAAGAGCAGTTATTTATTTTTGTCTTGAGTACTAGTGTTTAATTGTAGACATTAAGGTAAGGGTAAAAAAGAGGTGTACCTACATTCAATATGTTTTCGTTATTTAAATAAGATTTTTTTTTATATTCTACACTAAGCGCGAAAGCGATGAAGCAGTTAACAAGGACTAATTAACCAATGAATTTTGGTCTACTCTTTCGTAACTCAACTGCTATCTAAATATTTCCTAAGGCGGAATCTCCAAAAAAATTGGAATTTTATCTTATGAATTTTTAATGAAATTAAATTATCTGATTGCTGTTTTTGGCAGAAATTTGTTAACTTTTATTAATATTTATTACACAGTTACCTGACTGTCATCACCCGTTTCTCATAGTCCAAGCGTTCCACCTACTCTTAGATATACTGTTTCCAAAACAACATTACGCTATCTATATTAAAACTTAAAAGATGCCATGGACAATAAATGATTTAAATTTTTCAATAAACATGGGATGTCTACATCACCCTTATAAAGAAGAAGGAAAGAGGGATAGAAGCATTAATACTTATTTATTCATAGTTTATAAACGATGTCGTGGTCACCATCCAACAACAACTCAAAGTATGCAGTCGATAGTTACGTCTGCTAATTAAACTATTTTTTGTTGTAGAAGTCCGGTTACGCGGCCGACTCTCTTTAAGGTCTATCTAGCAGTCAGCTGACTGCATGTGGGACAGTGTGTGACAAATTATTTAGCTGTCTCTAAAATCTTAAATTGTAAAACTCTTACATTGGCCACTAATAAGTACGGGCCCTAGGGGTAGGTCCCTTTCTACTCAGGTAGGGGTGTATTAAATAAAATGGTAAATCAAGATAATTATTCAAACTATTTCGTAAGTATAAGGTAATCTTTATGTAAAACAAAGTCGGACTAGTTACAGCATTTATTAATCAAGAACGGATGGCTAATTTTCATGATTTTCGCTTTGTCTACAACGGGAATGGGGACTACTTAGTTAGACACTCTTACAGTACAGGTAGCACAGCGGTCATAACACTTGTACTACATGCATGTATACTTGTAACTTATCGAATTATTGCAAATAAATATTTACTCTGGACTATCTATCTACTAACGCTAGGCTCTAAGTAGGATTATCACATCGCTAATTAATTCCGCACATCAGGCTTTATAGACTTAACATCTTGTTAATTGTTCACGATAGTATATGTGAAACATGATGCGATACCCATGATTGAGTAATATTTTGTAACTGTGATGCAACAGCTGATCTTAATCAAAAATTATGAATTTCGTATTTGAACCTTCTTAATTTATGCAATTCAACATAGTGACCGCGACATTGCACTCTCATATGAGTTTGTTTGTGACACCATTTGTATACCTAAATATGTGGCTTTCTAGTGCAGCGGCCTTCAGCGAAAGTCATTGCCATCTGGGAAGTCCGCTCGGAAAACCCCAGAGCCCTATAACGGAGCTTTGAAATGACTTTGACTCATATCTACAGGTTATACAGGCTTGTCGGATTACTTGCGATGTAAACAAACTTGACTAAAGCCTAAAGACTTAAGATTTAATGCCTAACGCATTTTTTATCCTTAAATTTAGCATAACATAATCCACGAATGAATAGAAAACACAGACATGTAAACAATAGGCATGTATTTAAAACGACATTTAATTAATATATATTTTTTAAGTTCATTCAAAAATGTAACTTATCGAAATAAAAACCTCTCACATTACTAACGGTCTGTATATCCAAGATCACAAAACATAGGTGCTTACTTTCCGCACGTGTCTACTGCCGAGACTCCGAGAACATTGTGATACTGACCCCCTAGCAACAAGAGAAGCTCGCATCAATTCGGTTCATCGGTCTCATTTCTCCACCACTCCATAATTCGCGACATAATAACAACAACACTCGATCGAGCCCGACGCCGCGACGCGCCATTTGAACTAAAACCGATAATTAGAACGGTAATCCTAAAACGTATGGTTAACAAAATTATGGTTCAAAACCGCAAACTGGACGTAACAATTAAATTTACATTTTTACGACACGGAACTGTTTTTTGTCATCGATCAAGTTATTCATAATTGTGAACTATCACCTGATGCCGGTCGTAAGCTGTTGTAGCATATTATCTGATGTTGTTTACGTTATTTCGATACAGTTATATTAATTAACTTGTTTATGTAAATATTAGCTACCCATTCAGATGCTTAAAATGAATCAGGGTTTAAATTTTGTGCGATCAGTAACATTCATACCTCACACTCCGTTTTTATATAAGTCAGTAGGTGTATTTCGTCCAATTAACAAAAAAAATGTGTATCTATCTCACTATATCACTCAGGATAAACTTTAAATAATTAAGGATGATCCGGAGTTGCCTTTTGAATTTTAATTTGATGAGTGTTTTATTATAAAAGTTACTTATACATTATAATAATGACATACCAAGTTTTGATTTTGAAATTTAAGCAATGTGTACATTTTTTTTCAGCTAAGTGTTTTTTTCTCCATCCCCCTTTTCTCCAGAAACATATTTTGTGCATGCAACATGCACAATAAAATCTTGTCTAATTTCTCCCGATTCATACATTTTTCTTTGATTGGGGTAGGTGTGTCAAACAAGGCATGCGTTGTGATTTACATCTACCAGCCGTGTCAAATGCCAAGAAAAAATAAGTAATTAATGGCTTATGGTAGTAATTAGGTATGTCTCGAGGTTGACGCGTCCCCTTGAGCAATTAGGAAACAGTTTGCGACGTAAGCAGCATAAACAAGTAAATAGCAGTGGTCGCGTCAGACTTGCTTGACATCGCCACGTGGTTCCTATCCGTTGCCACTGGTGTCAGATGGTTTATGACCGCACATATGAGCCACATTATGTTACCGATACACTCTGACAATAGGCCAAACTGGAAAGTGTCCAGGGTGCTATCCAGAAAGAATTACAACGTGAGCGCAAAATCTTTATTCAAAAGTTCAACACAACTTATAGATTTTAATTGAACTAAAATTGTAATAAGAATACTTTACTTAAAAATAAATAAATAAACATTTTTGTTTGTCAAAACAACAAAATAATAAATAATACTACGGTAAAATCTGCGGATGTTTATATCTAAACATAAAAGTATCGTAATTGGTTCGCCGTAGTGTTCAAACCATGTCTAGTGTGTAGTCTCGTCGGCGAGGTAATTGTTTTGTCATTAAATTTTGATCAAAAACATCAATTAGGCATCGACTTTTAAAAACATAGAAATGGTAAACACTTTGAATCGTGTTTACCTCTGGAATATTACCAAAATATTTACATTTAACTGGTTTATATTTTCTATTTGCCATTTTTTACTTTTAATGAACCAGGGATCAAACAATTTTTAAATTAAAAAATAAACGAATCGCCGATTATTTTCGTGTATTTTAAATCTTTTGACTTTTTCAGCCTCTTAATTACTTGTAATTAAACAAGTCCTGTTGCCATGCGCCAACAAACAAACGACAAGCGAGCTTTGACTCTTGCTGCTCGCAACCTAGGCAAGATACAAACGAGCTTCTTTGAGACAGTAGCTGTAACATAAATAATAAATAAATAAACAAGTTAAGGCTTTACATCATAGCCTGCAGCGGGCCTTGGAGTTCCGGATGTAGATCACATGTCGAAGAGCGAGCTCTTTGAAGAGTTTACACAAATATTGTAGTGTTCCCATGCGGGCGCCAACGCCGACGTCAAGAACTAATCAAAAATAAAATAAAAAAACCACCAGGAAGACGGATCAACGTCGTCTGTAAATCTATGCTTATGTTAATATACGTAAGATTTATTACAATGTTGATTAGCGTTACATGTCAATATAAAAAATCTAAATAAATAGCTTATTGTTAATAGCTCTATGTAGTTAGTTTATGAACAAACCTATGCTGTATAAAGTTTTTGTTTTGTGTGCATATACGCCTATAATGACTAGCAGGTCGGCAGCGGGTCCCCCCGATAACCACGGCGCAGTTGCAGCGTCTTCTAGCTAACCACACAACACCTCCACTCTATTCTACATCTTAATGATAATAAAATAGGATATAAATCGCTTGAATAGTTTCCGATTATTCTATTTGCTTCGGTATTCCCCAATGTATTCGAGAGCAGAAATAAAAAAAAAACAACGATTATTGACCCCCTATCCTATCAATCGTCAGCTTCTGACGATTATGTAAAGATTGAAGAAAGGCACCGCGTTGTCTGTACGTAACGGTGTTTAAAATTACCTATTTATTAGTTTCAGGTTGTAAAAAAACCGAGAGCGGTCCATTGATGGACATTATCGGCTGTATCATAACCGATCTGTTGCGACCCGCGCTGGTAGTGACCGGATTACCGATACCTACTGAGAATTGTTTTGACACAGATGAGCTCCAAGACACGTGTAAGTCGTGGTCTCTTACTCTGCAGGGCGCTGGTCACCAGGCGCGGACGGGTCCGTGGGTGAAACGGTTTATTTTATAAAGATGTAATGACGAAAAGAGTCCAACAATAGTTTGCGGAAAACAAGGGAATAGTAGCGAAGGCACTTTGCAAGTTCTTTGGTCACGCCACTAAGGTGTTGTTTTTAAGGTCAACCAAGGAAAACGGGAAATAAAATATTGATTGAGTAGCCATCAAACCACAAAGTATCTAAAAAGCACAGAGTTCGATGAAATTAACATCTAATATCTATCTATATGTCTATTTTGACCAGCCGTCAGAAGTTGGGCAAAATAGACATATTAGAGTAGGTACTCAGCAATAATGAAACTATTTGACTATCATGTTTTTTTATTAATGTTCATGAGTAGTTTCTTCAGGTAATTATAAGATAAGCTTACATACCCCGCATAGGTTTTATATAAAAAACACGTTTGTAGAGTTATTAAACATAATCTTCTAGCCCATGATTTAATCGATATTGAGCTTAAAATTGTTTACTGTCGATGTTGGTATTGGGGATTTACTTTCTTACAATCTATCTTATAAAGCTCAATTAAATCTAATATAAGAACCAACTCTAACTATACTAAAATTAAAACTTACAAAAATAAAAACTAAATGGCGTCAAAGAATTCATCGTCATCCTTGTCAATGGCGGGGAACGTGCCCAGAAGGCTGGCTATGGAATATAATCACCCACAATGTTATTATACTTCCGCCGCTTAAGGGTCTCCGCAGCTCCAGCAGCAGCGCCAGGAGAGGCTGCTGAACTTAAAACGTGGGACGGCGCTAGGGTGTCGACGCACGTTGCGTCCCACACCAAAGGCCGACCCAATTTCTCTTATAAAGCTTATTTGTAAATATAAATAAATAAACTAGCGATTGTATGTGGTTGCCATCAGCGACATTCAGTAAGTTTGGATTATTTTAAACTTCGGTAGTTTTAAGACATTGTTAATTTATATTTTCAGCAATTACCTTAGAATATTGTATTTTATGAATGTGGTATTAGAATTAAAAAATAAATGGGATAAAATAATATAATTAAAAAAAATATTTTATGATAATAACCCTAGGGAAATTGATAAAAATATTTAAGTATTTTTTATTCCTTTTTTTTTATTTACCCATATCTTTTTTAGAGAGGTTATAATTAAATCATACTTTGACGTACGTGTCACTTTACACAAAGTGCCGTACCTAGGCCGAGGTAATCTATTGGTCGTACATCATGGATAAATGCATTTCTACTGTCTTGGTCAGGTGTCGTGTTCTTTGGTACTTAAATATGTTCAACGTTTTTAGAAATCATTAGTTACCAATAATAATTATCACACCTATTATAGTTGCCATGTTGTAGAGTATGTAATTCTTTACACGTGTATTTTGGATCTGAGACAATATTAATTGTTTGCCCCGGTCAAGCCGAATAGAGCCTCATTTGAGGTTTCGCTCAGGTCACGGTGTTACACGTGCCGGCCGGCAGGGCCGCGGCCGCGGGCTCCCCGGGACGCTCCCACTCGCGCAGCTATTGTCCCGCAAGATACCATCAGCTACGGTACAGCCCCAGACGCCATCCAACATACTGACATTCATAATTCATACAAAGAGGTGTGAACAGTTTCATATCGACACTTCTTGGAATCGCGCAGGCTGGATCAGTTAAGGTATTGTGTAGAGGTTTTAATTTAAAACATAATTATGGATAGCCTACATCAGCTCCTTAATGAACGGTACACTGGACTAGTATTAGCCAGCTGGAGATGAACGAAATAACAAATGAACTTTAAATCTCTGAATATTTGCACAAGATGTTGACTTGGTCACCAGTGACTATGTTGGTCAAACACTACACTTACATGTGTTTGTTGGTAACTGTTCTCGCGGCACCAGGTGATGCACGTGTAGTGATCGCTTAGATATCGCAGATACGGTCAGCTTACAAGTAAGTGGACAATAGAAAGCTTTTTGTTCCGTTATCAGGGCTACTGATCTGATCGCCATAACGTTTTAATCGCGCGCGGCACTGGCCGCAATCATCATAACTTATTCAACTAGTGATTTGAGTCTTCTTTTTATTTGATCTTATCATTTATTATTAAGTTCACACTTTACACACGAAAAACATAACCCTGTCTTGGCAGTTGGCTACAGGGAGCGTTCAGAAAATTGAAATTTGGAATCCTAAAAACCTCTTTCTTTGTCTTGGTCTCTGAGCCTGTATGTAAGTAGTATTTATTAAATTTTACTGATATTTAGGTGTTCCTCGAGAAGTCAATGAGCGCGCTCCAATTTGCGGCCTCAGCCACAGCATCAGCGTCGGTGCTGCGAGCTGGCTGGCTGCATGCTGGCGGCACGTGTATTGTCTCTACACGTGCCGGCGGACACTATCGGGGCCACCGCGACCTGATCGCCTTCAATTTGCGGTTTCAAATATGAAATTATAATATCAATGGATGGGAGATTTGAAGTTTCTATTATATTTTGATCCATCGGTTTCACCTCCGTGTTTTGACAGATCCTAATTACTTTAATTAAAGTGGTCGTAAACAAACTCTGCGGTGGATGTTGCAGATACCGCTAGCAGTGATTATAACCTCTGCGCCTTGTAGCTTGACGCGAGATAACTCCTTCCTAGATGTGTCCACCAAATAGTTTTCTGACATTGAACAGTTTATTTATTAATTGCAAGATAATTGTTTGAAATGTATCTCATTAAGTACTGCCGTTTTCGATATTGGGTGTGTTTTATACATACTTATGTCCGAATAAGATTAATGACCTGTTACTAATCGCTGAATTCAGAGAGCTCCTTAATTTATGCTTGCGCGCAAAAGGACCGCTTCTAGTATCGGAACCTCGACCCATGACCCACGGAGATTATCATAACACATTGGTTGTTTGTGAGAATGAATATTATATTCACAAGTCTTTCATAATAACAGATGATCCTTAATTTATGTTTAATTTATTATACCGATACTTTCAAATAAGTAATTAATTTAAAATCTAACTAAACAACAACATTTACTTTCACTGTATTACCAGTAGTCTCAATACAGATGGCGCTAGTATCTCTCGACCCAGCTGGTATTGAGTGCATTACCTGCATGAGTCACGTGGCTCGTGCCGTTTGCATCGCTATCGCGTTATCTCGTCAATTAGCGCTGTTTTAATACCTTACTCATCGCGCGCTTGCATGCCGCTACTCAGTCGGCGAGGGAATGCCCAGCTCCTGTTCTAGGAAGCTAGTTTGAATGACACGCGACGTACGATTGTCTATTCTCTGCGTTTGATGTAGGTCATGGATGTGTAGACTAGTCATCTGCTAGTTCTAACGAAACTTTCTTAAAGAACGGCTTCAGGCCACGGTTTCTGTCTAAGTAACGGCATTGTAGCGTAGCCAACGAACAGAGGTACGCTGATCCAACATCATAGAACCCAACAAATGATAGATCATGGAATTCGGCCTTCAGATTCTTAAATTATAAATGTAATAAATAAGCACTAACGACTTCGTATATTCCCAGCACACGCATTACAGGTTGTTTAACAATTGTCCTTAACCCTAAAGTACCGCGGTCACACCGGTTAACTTCCGCAACTTCCGCGAGTCATGTTTACAAACAGCAGCTGAAGGGTCAACGGGTCGGTAAAACCGGTCGCGGAGGGTTTCCCTGCGCCTGCGCACGCGCCGGATTCCCCTCTCATGGATCATGGGCACACTTTCCTCAGGATTTCCACACGCGAGCCGCGCACGCGCCGGTACTAGCTTTCAGCATGTTGCATACAGCAAGATGTATTAAAACTTGTTGTTTTCCGATCCACTTGCTCGAAATTATTGCAATATTTTCACATAAACAATAACGTAACATTTATATGACGATGCCGGAACAAATTCCTTACATTTTGTCCTTAATTTGTGGTTTCCGGTAAAACGTTTTCCTTTTATGTTATTTTTAATTCTGGTTTCAAAGACGAAAATACATTTTAAAGAACTTTTACTGAAAATGGTAAGCAACTTATTGCTAACAGTGTGTCATCTTTTGGAGTCGCTTTATTTCGGTGACGACACAAAATGCTTCTCACGAAAATACAACAATAAGGAAACTCTACAATTGTGGTTTACGATGCCAGGACGTGCGTAACACTTTAATTTAATTACATTTTCTATCTGTATTTATTTAATGTGGGTATAGTTTACAAAAGAAGTCACGGATAAATATACAATATTACCAAATAAGGTTCAAACACAATGCATTTAAACTTGTAAAACCAAATAAATTCGTGTTATTTATTCCAAATATTGATATCATATTCGTCAAGGGTTTTTCTGCCCATTCACTACACTGAACACTCATATACCGATCGGTTTTTGGTACCTAACTAGGTAGCTACTAATAACTATTATAATTTTTTACATAAGAGAAACTTTATACCAATCTAATGAAATAGGTACCCATCGATCTAATAATAAGTTTCTATATTGGTTTCTTAGACTAATGCGAATGTTAGACATTGAAATACAGGATACGCGACATAATCCGTAAAATGTAGTTTTATTTCAATATGTTTCTAGATCATTTTCAAAACATCATTTTAGTACATTCCAAATACATACATCACTGCAAGAGTTTCCATATTCGATACGTACAACGACGGCAAGGTCGAGACATTGTCTGACGAAGTGACAAACAACTTCATTCATTGTCCGGACAATCTCACAAAATATGAATGGACTCATTGAGCACGAGTGTGAATGAGTAACGAGTGGTGTTCAGCAATCGACCGTAATGGGGAATACAGTCGCGATGACGCGTGTCGGTATCGCTTGCGTTAGTGGGCTCGCTTCCACACAGATTCCACAGCCTCGAGGAAAGCGAAGAGGTAAATGTAAGAAGAACTTGTGTCATGGTTTTTTTATAATTGATGAAAAAATATACGTATGTAGGTAAGTCAAATATTTATGGCAACATATAGATGATGGGATTTCATCGGTCTTTGACTTATTAACTACCTAATCAAATAAAAGTTTTTTAAGTCTATCTCTTTATGCGTCATCCATATATAGAAGATCCCAAAACAAAGCATTATGTAACCATGTCGCAGACTTGTAACTACTATAGTATTGTAATGTAGGCATAGCATGTCTAGCGCTGTGCACAGGCTGTGCGCGACCTGCACAATATACAATGCAATCTGCATAATTGTGTAACACCGATGCAAGTGCGATTACGCCGCGCCCGCAGCCGCCGCCCGAGGTAAACGGTTCATCACCTGGCCCTGGGCCGTGACGTCATCGCGTGTCACTCTGGACCACAAACAGCCATTGTTATCTGAGTTAACAAACAAGCGAGGTACTTAGAATTGAAGTCATGTCGCCTAGTTTGGTTAGCGCATGTCATATGTAGTGTGGTGACGTGCTAGTGGTTCAGAACGCGGGCTTCCCAGGCGGGCTCATAGGCCAGGTGGAACATGAATCAGTTCTCCTCATGTTCACAGAACTGTTTGACGTCGAAATTCGACGGATTCCGGAATTTGACGATTCCTAGATCTATTCTTAGTTGTTTAGCAACTCATGATCATCTCCCGGGCCTTTTTCCAACTATGTCTATCGGCAACCAGTCGTACCGGATTCAGCTGAATACCATATTTTACATGGAGCGACTGCCTATCTGACCTCCACAACCCATTCTACTGGGATATACAGTATCCATAGTAAGACTGGTTGTCAGAATTGACTTAACGACTGCCAAAGATCTTTGTATGACAGCCGGGACCTACTGTTAACGAGCTTTCCGAAACACAGTTTTTGGCAACTGCCTGACAATAATAGACTGTTAGAAACACAGTAGAAAGAAAGCCGGTTACCGAACACCTATTAACCGAAACGCCATTTATGCAAAAAGGTCCAAAGCATAATATAAAAAAAAATTAACCAAGTAATTTTTGTTTTGTTGGAATTAATTGACGATCTATATATGTCAACTATTTGAGAATACATGGCAAAAAACAATTAAATCTAATAAAAGAACAAACTCCAATAATACTAAAATTAAATCTTACATAAATAAATAAAACTAACAAACAAGCGTCAAAAAACTCATCGTCATCCTTGTGAATGGCGGGAAACGTGCCCAGAAGGCTGGCAGTATTGCCACTTTGAATGGCTTTGCTGATTCTCTACTCCTCTGTGCAATTTTATTCTTTTAGTTTCATTCGTGTGAAAGTTATCTTCATAATCGAAGCGTCAGTTAATCTCCGCGCACTATGTATTTCTGCGTTAAATAATTTACAAAAGTGTATTTATTTTACTACGGTTTTTAATAAAATAAATAAATCGAGTATTACTCTATATGAACATAAGCAACATAATGCTTATGTTCATATACAAACGAAAAATCAGAGGATTTCCCGAGCATCTATCAAATATGTAAGAAAATATTTAGCAATGTGAAGTAGCTAAGTACGTGCAGTGCGTTGATTGTTTTCCCGCGTGCACCGGTATTACCAGCGAGGAGGGCGCAGGTCGCGGGTCGCGAGGTCGCGAGGTCGCGCCTCCCGCCGCCCGCGCAAGGGCAAGGCCGCGTGACGTCACAGCGCCTCGCACACCTGCCGCGCGTCTGCGCTTGCGCCCACGCGTGCGCTCACCTTGCCTACCTTGCGCAACGCAACGGTAATGTTGACAACGTAACGGTAAGCGTGACATTACAATTACATTTATTATACATCTATTGAATAATTTATATCAAGACGATTAACAAGGAAAATTGTATGAAAACTATTTGTCCGATAACTTCCTGATGTAACTTATGCTGGCGGTAAAATATTGTCGACGCTCGTCGGACGAGATTATGAGGATTTCCCGAATTGTAATTTTATGTTAATGAACATAGAACTGGTTTTCTCAAAATAACCCACATTGCTATTTCGAAAATTAGTGAAGCGTCTCCAACTGAATAGACGAACCAACCAGCCAGTTACTTTTGGGTTCTTACACTAATTACTATTGTTTGATGTGTAGGTATTCATCTCACCCAATAATAGGTTTAGTTACAATAGCGGAAATCCCTGCAAAATTTAATTGGAGGTTCTGGTTATTCTATTCGCCTACTACCCCATGGAATTAAAAGTTAATAAATTAGAATAGCATTTTTAACATAAAATACTGACAACTAGAATTAAATGTCTAAAAACCTTGCCTTGGAGACAATTGACGCTCGAGTAGCGTTCCGGAGCAATTCATTTTGTAAAGAATCCGTAAGTTATGGATTTATTATAAATAATACCAACATTTACTTAGGTTGGACTAACTTGCAACCTAATGTTATTTAGAGTTATATACCTAAGCTGTATTAACTGGTTTAATTATTATGTAGTATATTGGTTTCTTAGGTTTACGCGAATGTTAGAGCCCGTGACCATGATACCTGCAAAGGTGTCGAAACGTCGGGACCTAAAATATAAATATAAACCGCGAAAAAATCCGTAAAGAGTAGTTTTATTTCAATAGTATACAGTAGTCAAAATTTAAGAAGCTAAACTCTGTCTATCTGTTCATGGACTTTATATTTATAAGCCTTTGGGTTTTTTTCAGTAGGCTCCAAAAAAACAAAGATGTATGTTAAATATTTATTGTTTTTCTTGAAGAGATTCCAGCTTGTTATCTGTAAATCATTGTTGAACGGCATCACAGTTGAGTGATTTCTGTACGGACTTCGTGGTGCAGTGGGTCCGCAACACCGTCTCTATAAAAACGCGCGTACTTTCCGACAATTTTCCGGTAACCGAGCGGGTTATTGTCAGAAATCGTACTCTGCCAGGTAATTGATTGAATGGCGCATTGTTCTGGGGAATCCGCGACCTGCCCACGACTAATAGGCCGCGTCCACGCGACGGTCACCAGTTACTAGGTAGCTGGTACTGACCAAACAATCACTTGTTTATTTTCAATGTTTATATTTTTATTGTCTGGTCTGCCCCAGATTCGCCCCAGTGAGCAATTCTATGTTTAATTAGGGATTCAATAGCTTCTTTATAAATTGGCTTGGTGACAAGCACATTTTAAACTGGCTACCACTACTTAAAATGTAGTAATTCTGTTTTTCATCTTAACCTTTGAACATGAAAGCTTTCTTGTGAAAAGCTACACCAATTAAATTGAACATGCATGTATACTGGAGGGAAACAAAAAGTTCCGAATGTTTCAATATTTCATCATCCCAAGCTTATAAATGACCCGCCCCTAATAACCCCGACTACCAAACAACCCGGTGCCGGCGGCGTTTCGTGGTATCTCCCCACACATCTGCGAGCGCGCCGCTGACTCTCTCGGGGGTATGCAACCTTCGGGGAAGATTTTCAGCGAGACATAATACCCGTCTACTGGATGACTTTTGATTGTACCGCCGTATTCTTGCAAAATTAAAGAAAGGATTAATATGGATCCACCCGGAACAGAAATCAATGTAATCAAAAACAAATAATATTACATTATTATGAAGTCTTATACAAAAAAAAAACATTTTATAACTGTTTAGGTGATCGTAAAAATGCTAAACATCAAGTCGATATTAAGACAAACAGTAAAAAATATAAGAGCATCCTTACTAAGCTAGCAGTCTGCTGGGATGTGTGCCTATCCGTAGCCTCCGTACGAGGCCACATGCGCATGCGCATTTCCAAGAAACTTGACGCATCTCTAATGCACGCACATATTTCGAACTGCATTTTAGGGCTCATTTCCGATACGGAGAAAGGTTTCGACTTTAATGGGTTTTCCCCAAACAATAAGGCTTCGATCTGCTCCATTATCTTAAGGGTACATTTTACAGAGTGCGAGTTATCGGAATTTTTAACCCGACACAGTGATTGATGGCTTTAGGGGTGTTGAACCACAGTGCGGTTGACGTTGCTTTGTGAATGCGACAGGTTAATAGGATCAGCTCGTTAATTATCATTATAAAAATACAGCTTTAAGTAGTACATCGGAATTTATCAATTTCCTTTATTGGCGTGAGGAATTTTTGCTTTTGGAAATATTGAGCAATCATTTTATAAAGTTACTAAGGTTGAACTTTGAAAACTGTGAGCAATATACCTACATGTTATTGAAACTGACATTCCCTTTTCGTTGCGAACGTAAGATGAAAAGTGAATAATCGGTAACTTTCCGGTAAATATTCCGTGCAGTAGTTAAACAAGTCCCACTTACCTCTACCTATGGAAAGCTGTGACGCACCGCTCTCGATGTTTTTCTCCCCATACGAGCACGCTCCCCCCCCCCCCCGTCCGTCCGTCTGCTCCTCCCCCGCCTCTTCAGCTGTTTCAGATATGATTCAGAGGGGATCCCAGGCCGGTGACGAGTGTGTGATGTAACTTCCTAAATATTCCATCCCTCCTACACTAATAGTAATCAGTACCTATGAACCCGGACTGACAGAAAACGACGCGTTCACGAAAACCTTAAGGAATGTCTTCTTGATTAATAAAATATAAATTTTGGACTGAATAAAGTTCTTTCGTTCTTTTCAAATGTTTTAATTTCAAATGCATCTAAAATCGGGCATTGGGATATTTAAGATCCTCTCCATGTTAAAGTATATAGTTATACTAGTGTTTTCTACTACACTCTACTGGAATAAGCTTCCTTCCGTTTCGACGCCTACGTGGATCGAGTAATACCTGAGCGACCTTCAAAATGTGTTGAGGTGTTATGGTATTAGTGGCTATGATCAGGCATATTTAGCAGTTGCACAATGTTACTGTTCAGAGGACACATAACGGTGCGAGCGTGATTCACAGATGAGACATTACTTAGATCACTTTCCCCTATGAGGATGTGGACACGTGTGACAAGCTTACTCTCAATAGGTAACTAACTATGTGCATAGACGTCCATGTAATATTGTGGTCAACACTTGATGCAATCCAGTATGAGAGTCTTTTCTTTTCCGTCATATAGACATCCATCACATTTGTTAACAAAAAAAAAATATCCTGAATATGAGCTTTTTGAGATGATCGACTGTGAGCAACTTGTAATCAATGCCGAGCCATCAGAAAAACTTGATCAAACCTATGAATCACTAGGACTACTTTGTTGTAAGAGTTACCACATAAGGTTGCGTAGTTCGATGACATCGGCGTCATAAGGGGACGACTCCTCGGCTCCGGTCGTACAAAGTAATGGATCTAGCATGAGGTCCCGACTCCCGCGCGCCTGAATCACATCCCGTGACGTCACAGATACGTCACGCGGGTTATATACATCTCGGACGAGAGTGAGATCTAGAGGTAGTATGCATCTCAGAATTGTTGGGACAGTCTTCTACCTTCTCTTCTTTTCTCAAGCTTTTATGAGTCTTTAGTACCTACTAAAGACTCATAAAAGCTTCTATTACCTGTACTGCTTATGTGTGTCATTTGAAATATTGAATCATGTTTTTTGCAAGTTTTTGATAGCAATCGGGGAAGATGGAAATTATGCATAAATTCATATGTTACGCCCTGTCCTGATTTTTTTGTAAGATAATCCATCTAATTACTTAAGGACTATTTAGCAAAGCTCGTTATTTTCATATACTATTCATACCTCACAAGCTACTGCAATGCTTATTACTACTAACCTACAAGAATACCACACGTCTTTTATTTAAAGAGTGAAAAGTCTTATTCAACATACCTAGTCGTGGTCATAGTATCGTTAGTGATGTAAGGCGATCCCGTCGGAATGCCCCGCTCCTGGTGACTCACGCCAGTCTGGCGTCGCTCCTGCATAGATGCTAATTGAAACACTCAGCGCCACAATTACTTTACTCATTGATTAAGAAGTGTGCGTCAAATACAAAGAATTGACATGATTAGTATGCACACAGTAATCTGACCAAACTTCTCACAACTTGATACTTTGGTTACAGTAAATTTCTACTCTTATTAATCCCAGTAAGAACACTAATAATAACCTTTATTTTAGTAACGGTATTTCCCTTTTATTATTCTTAATTAATTTGTTAAATTTTAGGTTTACTATCGTCACAGACTGATTAGACTTATGAGATTGATTTTCAGGAATAAGGATATTGGGGTTTTTCATAAAAAGCCAGTAACGGCAACGTGCCAAGCGGGCGTAGCGGACAAGCCTCTAGACAACTAACGGCTTGTTAAATGAACGTCGCCTCTATTAATCTGGCACATACCCAATTACTTAGAGAAAAGGTATTTCATCAATAATAGTATCTTGGAACAACTCACAAATCGCAAATTAGGGAGAGCCTCTATTGTGGCAAACAAACAACTCATAAATCATTTTAAGTACATAGTTTTTAAATACAAACAATATTATCATAGATAAATAACACCTGAGCATAGAACCCACGATCTCCAGTTAAGCAGTCAGGGTCACTAACCACCAGACCAAATGGCTAGACAAACTTTTATTTTAAAAAGAATATAGAATACAAAGGTACTATAAATTGGTGCCCATTGGTCTGGTTGAAGCTGATTCAGTATGGTTTTAATTTAGCCGCTGTACCTGAAAGCACGGGTTTTCCCTGCCGAGCGTGTCTAACAGCTAATAACGGGTTCAATAGAACCGTTCTAATGTCAACGTGTAATTAATTATCGCGGGCACTAATCATTTTACTGTTCTGTGTTTACGAAGACATTTTATTTACATTCTTGTTGCAGCTTCAGGGTTTTAATTAATCATATAATGTTTAACAATTTTATGTTTGTGTAAGTTTAATTTATAAAGACTACTTACAAAGTAATTCGGCCATCGTGCTTAAAGAAACTCTAATTATCTTCAGCCGTACTTCCATCTCTAACCCATACAAATGTAGAGCCATAGTCGGTTGATTTTGGTCGTTATATAAAAGGTCATTGTTAAAGTCAGCCAAGTGTAAATTTACAAAACATCAAAAAGTTTTTTTAGTACCATCTTTGACAATTTTATTCATAATCTTATCTTAGTCACTAGTCGCCTATAAATACAGCCAGTTTATCTACTCTATTTATAGTATCTCACATTACATTGAATCACTAGTATTTATACAGCGTCCCACCATACTCGGCAGTGACTTGACATTTAACGTGGAGAGTTAACTTTTTATCCAATAACTAACTGATTACTCTGGTCCAGTGAACCCATATCAAAGTGGTCGGGATAAAAAAGAGGAATATACTGGTCTGGTTGAGGGCGACGCGTGCGGTGCGTCACGTAGGGCGCTGCGGTAGATGCGCAGGCGCAGCGCGACCCGCTTTGACCAGATTATAGCTATATCTCAGCATTAGAGAGCTTATGAGGCTGTCGTTATGTAATTTCATTTCAAGTATGTTAATAAATTTACCATATTAATTAGAATTAATTTTACATTAGGTGAAGAGATGATTTAGCTTTTAAAGAACATATTTTTTTTAGTTACACATGTGAGTGAATGAAACCGTTCCGGATTATATTTTATGATAATACTTTACATTCAGAAATTATAAACTCGATCAGAGCAGTAACGAGTAATAATTTCTCTTTTAATTCTAAACTATACTGCATCTTCAAATCTGACTCTACTATTCTGTACTTATTCTAAACATATAACAAAGTTCAAGTATAGCATTTTAAAATACAAATAGTTAGATCTGTGAAGAGGCGGCGATGGGTACAAAATATAATATAAAACCTCAGATTCCTGTTCCTGTATCACACGAGAGCAATCCTGCTCTGGGCAGGTAGAGGTGCGCGTGCGCCGTAGTGGCATGCGTACAGCTTCCGGTGCGTCACGCCGCGCTCCCACGACCTGCACTCGCTCACGATAACTCCCTTTTACTTCACTTCTATCCATCGACGCACCATTCCCTACCAACCACAACAATCCTCGCACTGAACCGGCAATGCAGTCTTAACAATCGAGACATGCATTCATGGAATTTCCGGACTCCGAGGCGGTACTCAAGTTAAACTTTAGACGGGACCACGGTACTGGTGCAACATCCAACAGCACAACACAACAAGCTGAAATAGAGATCCATTGCTGGCTTTTGAAACGTGAGTGTCGTGACAATAATAGAGAGCATGCAATGGAATTGTAATCGAAGGAAAATTTAGTAGTGTGTGGTTGTTAAAGCCATACGTGGTATATGTGCGACCCAAATCTGCAGGACGTCATGTAAATGTGACCGCAGAGTGGGTGCGCCTCGATAACCTCAGGCCAGTGAACGAGCTCGTTCTGTGGAAATACAAAGTTACTTTGTTTGTGGAATAACAATGAGGACCGAAAAGAAATTGGCAATTTTTTATCAGTTTATACATCTGAAGATTTAAGTAAATTGTTTTCGGTAGGTAATGAGTCAGAAGTGTAATGAGTTATTGAAATAAAAAAGAAATTCCAGCCTAAAAACGTCCTACTGCTGGGTATAGGCATCTTCCCATGTAGAGCAGGCACGAGCATCGTCAAATCTGTTCATTAAACCGCTAGGCCACATCGGTGTCTGACATTCAGAATATCGTAGTGGCCTAAAAAAAAGAAAAAGCGGCGTAAATTGTTAAAAAAAAAATCATGTCCTACACTCACACATAGACAAGCAATATGTAAGTATAAGTATAAAAATTAAAAATGTGCATTGATACAGGTGACGGGTCGACAATATTCTGAACTTACCTAAAGCCATCTTAATGTGGCACATAAAAGTTATTAATTTAAAACGTTTAACGTATAATAAGACTTTTAACAAAGAAATCAACTTTTTAAAATAACACATTGACCACATTATAGCTTCGCAATGTTTACCCAAGTTTAGCAGTCGTGTGCTTATGAGTTCAATATTGACCGAATTTATGCTAACCACATTTTGTTTAAGTATATGTTTATGGATTTGAATGATACCTTCTACTGGTCGAGGTGTGCTGTAGCTGTGGGAATGTGGCCGCAGCCGCCGACCGCAGACCGACCATCGACATAGACCAGCCACCGCCAGCTTTACTGTTACTCTGACGCATCAGCTCATGTTTGACAACTTCTCGCTTTTTGTCAATACACCGTGTTTACATATTCAAATTTAATTGCCTGCGGGACAAAGGACTACTTTATAGCACGTGTAAGCGATGTCAGACACTGTTCAAAGAAAACTTTTAGAGTGGAAGAAACAGTGTTTAAAGTGATGGCCTGGTGAGCATAACTGACTCCCGCAGTCAAGGAATAGCTAGGATGACTGGACGATTGTTCATCGTTGAATTAAATATAAGTTGACATGACAAATTAGATCAACTTGGGGTCCATACAAAAATGGGGTCTATTATGTAGATGTATGTTAATTGTAATATCGGCATGATAAGCGAAGGAACAATGGCTGTGTCACGCGGCGGCGGCTTTGCCTAGATCTTGGATGCAGATTTCGCGAAAACGCCGATGCGTCAAGCGCGGTGGGCGGCGCGGTGCGCGTGCGCAACCAGGGCTGGACACGCACTTTTTAACGGAGAGAATAAGTATTTGGGAATTTGTGACTGTTCTAGGATACGAAATGAACAAAAGGCTCTTTCGGATTCTTAGGAATAAAATGATTTTTTTCTGTAAGCGAACCTCTTGAGTTTAACTTTACCAACCAAAATTCTGTCATATGGAAACATCGGAAAAAAAAAATACAAATCACGGTACCGCGTACGATTACCATATTACTATGTGCAATCACGCGTCAGCCCTAGAGTCGCGCATTGATGAAATATAGTTACGCCACGGGAATGGGAAATAGATCAGGTGCGTCGTGGGAGATCCGCCTTGCGCCTGACTCACCGGCGGCGGCGGGCTGGCTCGCGCTGCCGGGAGCGGTGGGAACCCGGCCTTGACTCATACTCTCATACCAGACTGGAGCACCTGACTCGACTGCTAGTGCTCAAGGAGTTCGTCACCATCTATGTTAGCGACTTCTTAAGAACGAGGCGAGCTGTTCACAGGGTGATAAGTCCACAATGGCTATAATCATCATCTCCAATAGCAGATGTGTCGTTGATAGAAAACCTGAATTTACGTAAACTAAAATTGGCTGATGCTAGCTTTCTCAAGCTAGTAGACACACTTGTTACTTATTACAATTATGTGAAAATAACTCTAAAATAAACTAAGGTATCTTTCCGCATGCTATTGAGCGATCGCGCAAACAAAGTCCTAACGTAGCAACAACAAAAAGCTTAGCTATTTTTAGCTTCAAAATATCCCAAACCACAACCGCCCATTATATTTAAATTACATACAAAAAACGTTGATGACGTTGTACTTGTAACGTGTAATTGATACAATGAACCAGCGGTTTGTCGACACTATGAACCGTGGTTTTTGTGAACTATGGCGACGACAGAGCAGCTCGCGGCTGTTCTCACCGTCTTACCATTGTTGCGTCATACGTTCGTCAGTGACGTCAGAGTAGGACTGCTGATGGATTGCGGATGCTGAGTGGCGTGAGATTGACTATTGACAGGATCCTGCACCAGGATGAGAATAGAACGGGTAACAGGATTTTAGATATTTTTCCTGTCTTTGGCAGAGTATTTTCAAACATTTTTACTGGTTTATGGTTACCTCCTAAGATTTAAATGATATAACTGGTACTTTAAGAGATCACCACGCCCACTCCAACTTCTAAGAGTCCACGCGTATTGGCATGGTACTGCGTTTTAAAAGTTTCCACAACCAGGAATTATCTTTTGTGAGGGCTTATAGGGGGGATCGATATTGTCTGTATATCCATATTATTTCATATTTCCTGGCTGTCCGTTCATTAGATAACTATTGTCAGGACTTTTAAAAGCCGTTGCGATCTCTAAGTCAGGAAAGGTGGAATCCATCGAGCTCACAAAAATAAATAATAATGTGGTTCATTTGATTTTTATTTGATATGATTTCATGGCTTAGCTAACCACACAGCCAATATTGATAAAATTTATAACGATGTTAGTTTGGACTCTAGAGAGAAACATACTTTTTCTGTAGTAGGTACCCGCCACCAGAACCACGTTAGCAGAACGAAAGCAAATGATAATATCAGCATTAAAAAGCTCTCGCATTTTGGCACAGAAAGCTAAGCAGATAAGTTACGTTGTCAAGAACCATATTATAATATAAAGACGTCAGTATCGTCAGAAACACTGAATTAAAACCAAGTGTCGAAAATGAGTTATATATAATCATTTAGTGTAAAATAGCAAATTATTATGTAATCCGTAGTCAATGAAGGTAAATATTTCATTTCATCCAATATTAACACGGATCATAAATCCTCTTTCTTGGAAAACCTACTCGTGGGCATTTTTTTTAATGTACGCATAACTTACCGGTTCTCAGCCTCATCACTCAGCAAGAGCCTAAAATAACCTCAATGTTATACAAATCACTGTTATTGCGTGCTCGTAAAAACTTAACAAAACATGTCAGTTATGTAACGAGTTTAGGCGCGGAAAACTGGCATCGACGTCATTAAATGTAGTATCCGTGACGTCACGGATTCGCAGTTTTTTGCGAGAGCGTGAGGTCGCAAGCCGTTGGCAACAACTTGTGGGGAATTTGTTTAAGTTGTTTGTGACGAGATATCCCACGCAATAACGATAACGTATGTGATCGTGATAATAAATGATGTGACGTTGTTAATTAATGACCGGTTTCACACAGATTTAAGATTGAATGTTTGTTTCACAATGTTATGTGTTTTGACTTACGGATATCTGGATAAACTTATCGTAACGTTTTAAGGTATTAGTGAGGGTATATTGTACTTTTATTTGCTAATAACGAAGTAGTGAAAAGAGGAAAGTGGTTTAATAACAAAAAAAGTTCCATGTTTAGGTATAATAATATGATTTTAAATGTGGGTGATATAATTCAACTAAAATAATACAAAAAGTCGAATTTGTTTCATGGAGGGAAAAAGATTGCAAGGTGACCAAATTACACAAATAAGACACAACTAATTTCACCTTTTTTTTTTTTCTTCTCGGGGTGAAAATCTAGTGATTTCGACCCACGTCAAGGGCACGACGTGGGGATATGTCGGACTTGCACCGACCAAAAACACCCCGGTTCCCTTCTCGCCTTTGCTGGAGCCGCGGGATCGCTAAGCATTCTCACCGCAGCTACAACTAATTTCACCTGCGTGCAATGTGTCCGAGGTGAAATGAGGAGTATACCTCAGTGATTGGCACTAGGCTCATAGGATGTGCCCAATAGATTCTCTAGCAATAATTCCTCTGTTCCATTCAATAATACAAAAATAAAGCTTCTGACAGTAGGAGTCATGAGGACAAAAAGCTGGAGTCGATAGTGACAACCTCAGTAATTATTGTGCTAGGTTTAACTTAAGTGTTTTAAGTTAAGAACCAATCGGCAATTTTGTTATGTTCTATCTTGTATGCGACTGATATTAAAATATGAATAGCCTTCTGCTGTGCAGCAAATGACTTTCAATTAAACTTTCTTAACCATGTAATCATGGTTATCATGATTAAGCAGTGCCATGTCCATCACTCTATATCATTCTATAGTAAAAAGTCAGTGATGCAGCTTTGCTATGACCAGCCATGACACTGCGCAGCTCGCATGAATCATACGCTTATAGTTCAGGGTCCGTGTCAACCGCAGACTTTTCGCTAAGTCACTGTTTAAACATTACGTATATACCTAAAAAACATGACAATCATCCAGTAATAGTGTACAGAACAAACTAATCAGATAAATTAATTACTCATTAATTACTTCTGTGGGATATTCAATAACCATTTTGTCTACTTACTTCCGTAGCTAAGGAGGCAATTTCTTTCTATTCATTATGAAGACACCTAATCGGTTCTGTTTGTAAACAAATTAAAAACATAACTGTACCGTATCTAATATATGATTACGTATGTGGGTCAATAGCTCGATGGCCTAGGGTCCGAAGTCCAGTAAGCGCAGGTGATCAGCTCTGGGCGCAAAGTCCAACTTTCTTAATGTCATAACAGTGAGGTAACCTCAGGTCGTCATGTGTTCTGTCGCAACACAACCTTGCTGGACGACGCCACGATGGACGTTGGACTCGTGAGAACTTACCAATGGAATTAGCTTTATTTACATTTTAAATAATTTATCTTCTACTACAAATAGGTTAACAAAGAAATACGTACCTATATTTTCAGGATCCTATGCCAAATTTTTTACAAGAGATAAATCAAGTTGAATCTTTTGTTTTAATATATTTTTGGTCCGAGCTTTACGCTCACTCTCACTGTAGGCTCTCTCCAATTCTATTTGTTTATCGTGGTACCATTGACCTTTAGTCCTCACGTTCACCTGCGCCGTCATTTCATTCACAGTAGAATGTGCTATAAAACCTTAGCGTCGTAAATGTCTTTGCTTTATGTTTCAGTCAGCTCGCATAATGTAGAGATTGCAGAGAGGAGTCACACGGATTTATTTACGATTATTATTTATATCTAGGAAAGTAAATATGAGTTAGTCATGGCTGGAACCTGTTTAGAATATGTTCAAATAAAGAGAGTTAGAAAAAACGTGAGTCATAATAACTTACATTATGAGAATAAATTGCAAACATCTTTCCACCTGGTTCCCAGTAACTGAAATAAAGAAGCACTTCCGTTTCTTGAACCAGTGCAGCACGCTGTCCCTAAGGCCTTGAAGAAAATATGGGTGGCAACGTTTACTTTCGAATTTATTTACAAAATCTGTTTCATATCGCTATTATTGATGTTGGATTAGTGGACCTTATGACTCTCCTATTTACAGTGTCACCTCATTGGAACCAGGTGCGCATGCGCGTCGATAAGTTATGTCTCGGCTCACTCACTCGCATAATGTGACGTTTACGACTTGTATTCATAAAGTTGGCAATACTCTAAATACAACTTACTACACACATATATTTTAAAGTTATATCAAATATCTCCAATTTATAAAACAATTTAAAAACTCAACTTTGAGTGCTTATACGCGGCAACTATATATAAAACCTTCGAAACAGTGAGCTAAAATGAGAAAATATCTAGAGTCGCTACAATCTAGATCTAATATATTATATATATCTAGTTTATAATATAGAAAATAATATTCTTACCTATTATCGTTATGAAGTTTTCAGTTAACGGCTCTTCATTACCTCAGCCTGGTATTGAAAGGCAGTTATCATCAACTTCTATGATTACATTATTTTTCCTACGCGGAAATCGAAATCACAGTCTTCACAGACATTACTATTTTTTTAATTTAAATTCATGTGAAGCCACAATAACCTTAGATCTTCATAATACATTTCCTTGAGCGTCCTTTGAGTATCGCTCAGCGTAGGGGGTCAGTCGGTAGCCTAGAGCTTTCCCTGATAACGGAATAATGCAAACCGCAACGTAACAGTTTGTCTGCAAATATAAGTATTAAAATAATAATTATCTATATGTCCAATATATGTCCGGGAGAATTGGAAGAAAGAAAGGGAAGCCTTTGCCCTGCAGTTTAACAACAATGGCTGAAATATAAAATATTATGTCCAAACATTTGAAAACAGCAACATAAAATTATAATCATTGTTAGCATCTTATGAAATTAGTGTCTAAATTACTGCTTCGATTTTATTCACATTAGACAGTGCCATGAGTTAGTTGGAACATAACAAAGACATGCATCGTCATATTTTACATAATATGACTACTCGTGTGGCCCGTATGCGATTTTATAGACTCCACCATTTCAATCTAAGATATTTGGTGGTTTCCGAGTATGTGTCACAGTCTAGGTACCTGTCAACTGCAGTGACCAGTACCGAGTGCTGGTGGTTCCCCGAGAGGTCCTTGCCCTGCACACACAGTCACAGGCTGCTGTCATTCAGTATCACAGTATCAGACCTTCTCACTACACGTTACCTGTGTGTGAATTCCGCTGAAACGTAATTCATTAGCACCCTTTAGCGGTATCTCCGTGCGGCCTTGTTTTATGAAAGTATTGCCAAACTAAGAATAGTACGCATCGTCATTTGCGGAACCGTATTGCGTATTTTACCCAGATCAGGGCGCCACGGCCAGTCATGTTTTCTTGTGCACGAATTATACTGAAAATCACCATAACGATGTACTCTGTGTGTTTAGGTGTACCTATAGATTTAGGTAGAGTACAAAAATCCCTCTGTGGAGAACAATAAAAACACAGATTAGGGTATAGCACAAGTACTAAATAGTACATATACTACTACTAACTTTAATTACTTAATGAAGTAATAAAAGTTACTACTGTAGTAGTTGTAAGTAAAAATGAATAGTAAATTTAACAGTAAACAACAAACATTACATTGCAACACCTACACCGGCTAGCGGCTGATGCAAGTGATATCCGGCGAGTTTACACAACATACGAAACACATCGATGTGTCGGTGGCGCCACCATCACCCCAGACCCCCTCCTATCAGCTGTCCCGACACGCCGCGCATCACGCCACCACCACCGACCGCCACCTGCCTCACCGCCGCCGCGACTGACGCAAAATGTGTAACAATTACATTACTCATACAACACGACCTGTACGATAACAACCAAACACAGAAGGCCTACTTACCGCGCGGCCGCGCCGAGAACCAGCTCAGCGACCAACAGACCGAGCTGCTCTCGTTTCGTGAGCGCGGACGTCCGGGATGCCGTAACCAGAGGTCACAGAACCTCAGTTACATTATTGATTTTAACATAAGATTGATACCAGGACTACCGATTACCGTTTAGATAGTCTCTGATATCAAATCTTTCTATTATTTTATCTATAATGCATAATTATCGCCACCCATGTCGACTCTGCACGCCTCGGAAAAGAGTTGGTTTTCTGCACTTTTTCAGGTTTCTTTACATTGCTTACTCAGTGTTTACCAACACTGATGCCCTGCGAGGTTAACAGTCGCTATGATACAGTATATATCACTCGATACAGTAACATTACGGCGGACATAATTACTGAGTGGGAGTCATCGCGCCACGCGGCCGGCGCTGCTCGTCATCCTGTAATTGTTGTAATTGTTTTGTAACTAGTTTACTATGAAGTAATCCATATAAATAACATCACTGACAAGCCAAGTTTTTATGTTCCAAAATGTATGTAGCAACCATAATTGTACATACTACAAATAAATACATAGACATTCCTATATTGAGTGCTACCTACGGGACTACTAGATATGTGGTCACGTGTAAAATACTTACCTACGTACAAAAAAAAAACGCAATTTAAACGTTCTTGACCAAGTTATTGAAAGCATGAATGAAGAGGAACTTACAAAATTATCATCAGCACATCAAAATTAGAACCGACGCGACGTCGAACATAAGCATCTACATACTCGTACAATAATGAATAAATCAATAAAAGCGGTTCTGTCGTTATTGAGTCACAAGAGTGACTCAGTGCCAACGTTTGTTTAAAAAACGGAAATTTGTCAAACACCAAATGAACAGTTCTGTTGTGTGAAGAATAATTGAACAGCAAACTGAAAGAGCCGTAGCTCTCAGAGAATATGGTGGTTATTCGGAATAGCCTGAATTTAATAACAAATAATGGAGTCACTTTCAATATTATTATGTAACGGTATATTTTATGCCCCATGCAAATGAATGCGCCCTGCTGACCCCTGCTACGCTGCGCCTACGCGTCTGACTCTACAAGATAGCAGAACTTGTCTACAAGTCTACGATTTCTAATCACTAGATTTGGACCATAAGTTAATAAGTTGTATAATATTATTTTGTATGTCCATGTCTACATAATATTTATTACCTAGCAGCATGACTGTATATAATTCTAGCCCACGGGAGTATAAATCGCTCGGCGCCGCAGCGCGTGCAGCGTGGCGGGTCGGCACCGCATGCGCGGTGGCGGCGCCAAGCTGTCTGCGCGCGCGCCGCGTCACGCACGTGCGGCCAATCACACGGCCGCACACGCGCGACACTGCGACAAACGCAATGCGACGCAACACGACACGATGACGGAAATAAAGATATTGAGTGCGTTGTTTGTTTCTTTTGAAACATTTATTAATCAGCGCGACATTTGGTGACTTCAGTTCGGCAAGTGACATCGCCGCGAGCTCTAATTTTCTCTCGGAGTGTTGTTTTAAAAAACTGTCGTTACCAAATTATTATTTTAACCACATATCAGAACCTACTTATGAATTAACAAGCTTGGTGAATATAATTATTAAGACCTTGTATGTGAAACATGAACGTGAACTGATGAAACAAGAAGCGTTGTAGGGAGTCTTGGCTCAGTTGTGGGACGACTTTACATAAAACAAAATAAAATAAAACGTATTCGTTTATTGTAAGACAAAATAAAAATACGGTGTGTGATTATATGTGTGTGTAAAAGGAGGTAAATCAATGCTTTAAGGAAAATGTAAACAGGTAAATAAGTATATTATAAAGGTTTATTATTCAATACAGTTACGTAGTACCGATAATTGTATGGACTTAATTACAAATAGATGTATAAAGCATGTCATTCAATATTTCATAATTAATTTACATTATAGTTCAGTTGTCTTTAAGGTCTAGTTAATCTCTCCATACAATAAGGTGAGATTGCAGACTAAATGACAAGAAGTTAATGATTACCAATATTGCAACATCACATTACGCAATCATTTGCAATATGGACATGAACCACCTTTCCGGCTGAATGCCCAATGTTTTACAAACAGGTGGGCTTAATGACTAACATGAAGGAATGTATGATCCACCAAATAATCTTCCATGTTTAGGAAACATAACAAGTTACTAAGCCATTACATCAGAATTATGTATCTGATGTAAGCACACCTTAATCTCTGTAACTGATGAGTTACTCGGAGGCAAAAAGTCGAACTTTGTCTTAACTTAACCTACAGCTTAATATTAACTGTGTGAGTATCGACACTATAAGATCTGACACGTAGAGTGATACCACTCCTTATGAGGTCAAAACTAAAACAGGTTGGTGCGATTTTTATTCTGTAACCTCGAACAGCTGAATTTCAAGCGATTTTAATTTAATACTGTTTTAGACTTTACTGTTGTTTTTAACACGTTTATATAATATGGTGTTATGTCGATAATCAATTATAATAAAAAATATATACTTATTTGA
Source organism: Autographa gamma (assembly GCA_905146925.1). NCBI lineage: Eukaryota > Metazoa > Arthropoda > Insecta > Lepidoptera > Noctuidae > Autographa > Autographa gamma. Next base: position 11,814,171 of record LR989862.1, read on the forward strand.
AAGCTAGCTAAAAAGAAAATAATCCCCTCCGCGGTGCGGCCTAATGTAGGGATGCCGAATGACATCACAACATTACTTACATAACTTCCTCGATCGATCACGCTAGGTGTTACATTGGTTCAATCATATTGTTTTAAATAGCTTCCCTCTAATATTTGAACTATGAGTATAATATAATTCCCATTGCCGGCTGTTTTTGGTGGCGGTAGGTAAGATGCAATCAACCTTCAATCAACGGATATCATAGACGAACATAAAAATGCTTTATTTCGTTAATGTACATAGACACACACGTATACATTAACAGTTGTACAATGTAAAGAGGATAGGCCTCTTCTGCAGCACCAAGAAAGCTAAGACCTCTAAAGTTCTTCTGGTGACTTTGTTCACAAGGTCAACTTTGATATTAGGTACCGTTCTAAGAAACTTTTTATAATTTTGTTTTTGGATATGCACTCATCGCACTAAAATGTTATTTAAAAGTGCAAGACTTTTCCTTATATAGTCAAATGGAAGTGCTGTGGGCATTGGTTTTAATACAATTTTGTATGTCTTTTCTGTCAAATGTTTATAAATATTCAGAGAATACCTGTTTCATTAGCAGTTCTGTGAACATATTATACCTGACAAGAGTAAACAGGAACTCGTTTTTTTATGAGACCCATCAATGTCTCGATAGCAGCAGTAGCAGTTTAATTAAATAATTATAAAATAAAACAATCAAAAGGAGCCTTCACTTATTCGTGGATAAAAATTTATAAACTAAGTTGTCAGATTGTATAGTAAAGCTGTGAGCGTTTATTTCCATTTATTTCAAAAAAAATGGGCAGACGGCGCTACAATAAGCGCTAAAATAAAAACTTCATGTGTCAAACATAAAATTATTTAACTAAATATATCACAGTCCTTCGTCTATAAGATACTTACTAGCAAAATTTTACAAATACAAAACATGTCTACAGTGCAAATAGCACAATCATAAAAATTACAAGCAATCTGTTTTTTCTTGTGGCGCTAGTTGAGTCACTCTACTTGAGGCCCGAATCGCTCTTCCTCGAACACAGCAGCCGTGCCATACACTACGAGGCACACACACACACACGCGCACACTGCATGTATTATGCCTCTGTATCATCTGTATGGTACACAGTAGAGGGTGATGCCAGCGTGGCACGCGCTCACTCATCACACGTAATCCCCAACTATTCACGGTTCGGAGAAAACTGCCCGCGTACCTATGATGCACTAACATGATTACGGTGAACTGTGCGCTTACCACCTACTAAAACTCCGAAATTGATCTTCATGGTTAACAACCTTTTTGGAAAAGGAAACTTGGATGACTCTGCATATTTCGTAACCGAATTACCGAATTACGACTAATAAGGGCAACTTCTTCTTATCAATTATCTTTTATTTTATTTGTCTGTCTTGTCAAGATCAAGGATTTACTTTTATCGGTCAGTAACCTAACGTTTGACATAACACATTGGAATCCTAAATCCGGTTTGAATAACTTTTGAAGGTGAGCCTCGGACGGTGGACCAATTACTATTCTGTGCTTATTCTGACCTATACTGCACTCGAATCTAGCTATGCTAATGTCATCTCGATAAAAAAAAATACTTTATACATGTTCTGAGTATCGCTTTAACAATATTTTATTGGAAATCTAAAAATATGTTCTTATGAGTATAACACTAATTAGAACGAGGGCTAGCGTTAATAGCACACGAAACGTGCAGTTCGCAGAAATATCCTAATTAATTAAATTAAATCTTGTTTTTTAAATTAGTCATAATTTTTATTATGTTTCTGTTTATACATGTTTGTGGTCGAAGATAAAAAAGTAGCTTCTTTTTAAAAGTTACGGTTGCTTAAAAAAGAAGTCGTATTGGCTACGAAGCCTAGCCTAGTTAGTTTTACTCTTAATAACTATCAACATACTCCAAAAAACCTTGGCAACAGCACTTTGAGCCGTATTGTGTGTCGTCGCAGGCGGCACGCGCCACCATCTCCGAGTACCCACGTGGGCCAGCAGTGCTGGTGCTGTGTCGGGCAGTACCCACCGGCTGACGTGTGACGTGTCCTGCCCGCGTCATTCGTGCCCAGTAGGTGCCACTACAGTTACACCATGATTCACGTAACCAAGATCCGGCACTTCGCTATTTCCTGCAGATAAAACGCGTAGCAGTTCAAATATTCTGAAAAGCGTTTTAAGATAAATAATAAAAACCTTACGTGCAAATCGTATAGTTAATTGTATGATATAGGTACTAGGTAACATTTATGGGGTATAGAGACAAATACGGCCTAGCTCAGTTTGTTAAGCACAAGGCCTCAAACCAGAACCACTAATAGACATTATATTTTTCTATTTCATTTCTTCGTCTGCTTTTCTAGAAACCTAAAGGATAGGAATGATATTAAGCCACGTTTTTTATAAAGGTACTCAACTATTGTTATTGTTTTGATACATTTTGTAGCACAATCCGACATATCGTAGCACAAATGCATGTTATATTATATTCGTAGCAATTATAAAATAACATTATCTTAATAAATTAAAACTAAATCTACATTAGTTCCATATCCGTTACTAATTCCTCGCAGTCATAAATCACTGCCAGTCTTATAAGCCATCGTCAGTATGTTAACAAGAATAGATGCGGTCACCCAGTATAAAGAAGGAGTGCGATGCGCACGCGCTTAGGATGCAGGGCGCGTCGCGGCTGGAGGGGCTTCCTGGTGGCCGCGTCATGCCTCTGTGGAGCTCACACGCGACAGGCGGCACGCAGAAGCTCCTAACAATTAAAATAATTTGGCGATCTTCGGGCCTCATAATCTACCAAACCTTGTCTAAAAAACAGTTCAACAGCACGTTATTAAACGTCTTTTGTGTTCTACAACCCCATTCAGAACATATTCTTCTTGTTCCAGCAACTGTTTCCGTGGATTCTTGGTTGTAAGTGAATCTTCTGTGACATCTTATTTTATAACGCATAGTGCGTACGTGCGCTCGACGGCGCAGGCGCATCGCCCAAACGTTGGTACTCACGAAGCAGAGCAATAACCTGCGTCTGATTGGAGAGCTCGGAATGTGTTGTACGAGTTACGACGAGCCAGTTAACTGGCGACAGGTTATTAACGACATCGTATGGTAATTCATTGTGATATCATTTAAATTCATAATTTATTGACTGTGAGTGAAACTTGGTTTGTTTTTAATGCTGGCCTCGTTCAATTTCGGTAAACAACTTTGATTATTTATGGATGCAAACAAAGTTTTTAAATCTAGCTTTCGATTTTTGTAAACTGTTATAAATTCCGATAGGGAAGTTATAGACACTGTTAAGTTCAGACCATGACCATGCTACAAAACAAAGTTTCGGTGAAAAACAAGACCGGAATTACTTGCTCTTGTAAGTCATTTTATCGGTGTAGTAGTTTCGAAGCAAATGTTACGTGACAGACGCGCGGACTTCTGACATACGAGTGGTCCTATTAAGGCCCCATTTTACCCTTTACTGCAATTCAAGTACGGAACCCTAACTAAAAAGCCCGCTTTTTTAACATGCATAATCATCTAAACTAAACGTGTATGCATAATTTCAACTTAATCGCTAACTTGGCAGTAGGTCAAATTTAACTTTCAAGATTTGTTTACATAGTTAGTTACAGTCAGACAGTAAATAAAAGCGTGTTAAAAACACATTCACCACAAATACAAATATTCTAGAAAGTTCCACTCTTGCAGTTCTTGTAATATGTCTTTTTGAATAATAATTCCCGTGCTGTCACAGGTTCAGATCTAATAAGACGTTTAACTGCTAATGCAAATAGAAATACATCAATATCTTATCAGACGCAAATATTTACGTCACAAGTTACAAAATTGCATTAATTACTAGATCTTATGAGTTAACCCTGACCCCGGGGAAACCCAGGCGGCCGCGAGCGCACTCTGCGCCCAGGCGTGCCCAGGCGTGGCCAGCGAGATGCGCGGACGACGCCAACACGAACGCGCACGCCGCCAGACCAGCTCGTGACGACATCCATGACGTCAAACAAAAACACCACACGTCATCAATGGACCCAACCAGTTGAATTTATTTATGTTAGGACAAGAATACATTAGGCGGATCTCGTTTGAAACGCGTTTTAAATAGATAATCCACGATTATAATTACTGCGCGCCGCGGTTCGCACGCACGCACTCCACACGTTTACGCTGCTGTATCTATTAATATTATGATAATTGTATGATAATATTATGTTACGTAGTTTACCTATTTGTATAAAATGTGTTACGTCTGACTGTAATTATGAATGAAGTTACGTCGTTAACGGAACGTGAATAGAGTTGAATGAAATAAAATGTATGCTTGTTACGGGGGCTTGGCGAACGAACACTCGGTTGGCACATAACTCAATGTGTGTAGTTCCTATTGCTCTCGATACAACATTCTACTAGAGCAGAGAGCACGCTGCAGCGATAATTAGGTGACACAGCTACGACAAGTGAATCGAGGTGACCTAATTTGTCGTGTGTACTATGAGAGCCATACGTGAGAATGTAGTGAGTTGTGACGTCACAGCGGCCGCCGCCCACTGATTGTCGAGGGGACTGATGAGCACTTGACCGAGAATACTTGAATAGTGACAACGACCTCGCGACACACAGAACATTCTCGAACGTGTACCACACGTACTGTGAAAGTTCACTTCAATGGAATTGCGTCATCCTTTTGTTATTCAGATCGAGGGGTTTCTTTAGGGGATGAAATATAAACACTATCAAGCATTTAAGCTAGATTTTATCAATTCTATGGCGAACTTTTATCACAATGTATGCCACTTTCTGTAAGTCTTTTCATGTCAGTGAGTGAATATTTCGAAAGCAGCATATGATGCGACCAAAGCGTTATACAATCATTACCAACTTTGTATAAAATCATACAGCGAAGCGTCCATTAGACACCAGTATTATGAATACGAAAGTTATTCTATCCTTTAAACTCTCCCAGCTCAACCAGAACCCCTACGAGAGTGTTTGGTGCAGAATTAGTTTGAACCTCAATTTCAAGTAATGGAGCTGAGAGCGAAAGCTTTAAGGCATGGTTCATACATATACTCAAATAGTATCCTTTTATGTGGCCTTGTAAACGATCACTATTGTGTATACACATACATACATATAATCACGCCCCTTTCCCTTATAGGGGTAGGCAGAGAGCACTTCTTTCCACTTGCTACGATCCTTACACACTTGTTTCGCTTTATCCACTTTCATTATTCCCTTCATACATGCTGTTCGGTTTATGGTACTCTTGACCTGGCCTGTTTTCATTCACACTCGTGTTATATTCACACTATTGTGTATACCTACATTAATCTCTCTGTCCACGCCACAGAGGCACCCGCGGCGTGGCGGCGCATACCAACTGCCCACGTGGGCTACGTGACACCGAGCTATTACTCACCAACTCCAAAAACCCACCCAAAAGTAGTTCCTGTAATTTGAGCGACACATTAACCGTTTCCAGAATATTTCACAACATTCCGGAATGTTTCCATCCCAGCCCTAATCGCCACAAAAACTTAATGAAGCGGTACACCAAAGCTTTCCCGCCCATTCACGCCATTGACTGACACCGAGCGGTGTTTGTTTTTTGCACCTTTTGTTCCTCGGAAGCATTCTTGAGCCGTTAGTCAATGAGCAGATTGCGCAGACAGGTCCGCACTGGTCTGCCGCGCCGCACGCCCTCACCGCGCGCCGGCCCTACGGTCGATGCCCCTCGGACGCGGACAGGCCGACCGCTATTATGTATGATTAAAAACGCATTGGAGACGGTAATAAGTGCAGTGGTGCAGATTATAGTCAGTCAGTCAACTTATGTTAAATTTTTTTTGTTAATCACGTGCCGCTCTCTGCATAGAGAACACATACACGTTAATACTAAACCGGTTGCTCTATAACGGTAAATAAGTTGTCTGAAGGTTGCGCGTGAAACCCCAGCCTCAGTTGAAGTATTTAGTGCGTCAGTGATGCAGATTGCCAAACTGAATGGAATAGTAGAGTAAATATATGTAATGAGTGGCGTGAGTCACGCGCTCCCGAGAACCGCATCAATGGAGAGAAACTGAAAGGATTTGCGACTGCACCTTAACACCTCGGCGTTTGTTCCGCGGGCTCAGCCCGACTCGCCAACAAACGGATGTTCGTGAACAATAAGTCATTAGTGGTAATGGTGGTGCTCCTGTTAAAACTTTTGTTCGTGACACAACCTGTTCCTTTTTCTTGTAATCTTATCGTTCAAATTGTTTAAAGGTGTTTTTGCGTCAAGCTTATCATTTCTTTACAAAATTACAAACAGAAGATAATTAGCTTTTTAACGAGATAAGTTATACAGACTTATATTATGCCAATGTTTATTTTTATCTATGTACTATCTTGGGCTTTGTAATAAAGATAAATGTTCGCTCAACTCAAATATCTTAGCGGGTTATTGGTTCGAATTCTCAAAATTTCAGTAATTGCTAAGTGGTAGTGCTTTTTTTATGTAGCAATAATAAATGCTGGGCGGATGCTGTCGGTTTCAATTTTTTGCCGTAGTCTCGTCCCGGCGGTCTACCGCACGTTCCTAGTAGCGCTGCGCGGGCGCAGGCCGACAGTGACGCACTTAGCGCCGGCGCTTGCGACTCTTTTACGACACTCCTTTTTTGTTAACTGCTTGTTACGGTTATTGTGCCCCAAATAACTGGCTCGAATACGTCACACGCCGCTACAAATACATGTTTTTGTTATTTTAACAAAGCTTTGTCAAATATTGTCCATTCATGAGTTCTTGGATATTTGGAGTTTATTTGAAGATTTCCTATTTAAAGACACCGCCAAATCTTACGATGTCAAATAATAAAAGTAAGAAATTGAAAGCTGACTGGTTACCTAGTTATTATATTTTGTTGAGGTATATTTATTTTTGTATGCATAAGGCATACCAAAACGGATCTAACATTATCATCATGAAGCAGGTAGGTACAACAGCCAAGGAAGCTGCGGTTACAGCGAATCATTATGTAGCGATAACAACTTTCTAATAAATTCTAAAGTGTAATTAAAAACCGCAAAAGTTTGCACTCGATGGTTGTCTGACTGTGCAAGTGTTGTGCGGTGCGCAGGCGCAGCCGCCGCCGCGCTGTCCGGGTCACATGCGGTTGTCAAATACTTTCCGTCTTCAGGGACAGTTGTACTTTCATTAACAGCGAGCTTTCAATTAATTAAGTACTTTTGGTGTTAATAAATATTTGCATGACCGACTATTTGTTCGAAAGATGGACATTTGCGTGACGTACCTAGCATATAGTTAAAGTCTAAAGATACATATCACCCAGGTGAACAAAGTGGACTTTTGTGTCTCCTCATTTCACCTCGGACTCATTTCACCCAGATGATAGGGTAGGTAAAATGAGTAGACTTTTTTTGAGTAATTTGTTCACCTTGGAACTGTATCACCTAGGTGAACAAACGCGACTTTTTAAATTATTCTAGTGGACCTATATCACACAATAATATAACATCATACGAAGAGGCAAGAAGTTCATTTAATTATATTAAAAGAGAAAAAAAAAAGTGGAATTTACCGTCCCACCTAGGAGGTCTATGACCAAAAGCGCATGCGCACCGCCACAAAATGCGTTTATTAAAAAAAAAATGAGCTTTTCTGTAAATCTCCAGACAGGTTTAAAAGGCTTGTGAAAACGAAAAACGAGAAGACGAAGTTAAAAGAATGCAAACTCAATGAAGTTGCGTTTTTCGTCACTGAGCTCTTACCTTGCGGCTCCGTCATCAAAGTTGTTTAGCTTGTAATAAAGCTACTATACTCGTAAAAATATCAATAAGTGTATTGTACATTAAATCGTATGTCTGCATTTGATAAAGCTCAATACATAACTACTTATAAGTAGAGTTAGAGTGTAGCTACATCAACGCGTAAGACGTGTCACGGCTGACGGCGGTGACGCGCCGCCGATCAGTTTTTGTCGATACCATCAACAAACACGCGGGAGGTACGTCCGAGCCGCCGACAGACACGACGACAGATCACTCTGCTTACACACATACTACACGTGGTACTATCAAAACAACATTTTACAGAATTATTAAAATATACATTATATAATGTCGCACTAGACTAGGCGGATACTACGCGGATGTACCTACGCAGCTTCAGCTCACTACAAAAATCATGCAAACAATCGTGTGATCGGCGCTTGGTAAAATTAAAATAAACTCGTAGACTAGTATTGTAATGAATAACAATTCGCTTCACATTTATAGAAGTGACTGTGTTATAAAAATGTAATATATTATGTACTAAAACAACAATAGACAAAACAACATAGTTATTATCATAGACAAATGTCACTACTTTAAAAACGTAATCCAATTGAATTTAATTATTTCACAATAAGTAGGAAAGGATTAAACAGTTGGAAATAAATCATAATAGAAACAATGTGTTTAAAACGTGATGCGTTAACAATGGCTTCAGTTGCAGTGCTGTTGAACTTGTGTGCATTAGCTCATCACTTATTGTTGCTTACTCCAGATATATTTCACCATGTTTATCTATTATTTCTTTTACCTGGTCTGCTCCCATCTACTTCTCGTGCATATTTTTTTATTAATCATAGTTTAAGAACTTTAGAATAATGGTAAGTTGGCGTTCCAGAAGAGCATGTCAAAGGTAACACACATCTACAATCTCATCTTAAAGTCAGTGTTGAAGTTTTTGTCAATATTATTGCTAAGGGCCTTACGGCAGTAATCGTAATTTTTCATGAAGACTGAAATATATTTTCATTCTAATTTAGCTTAAGTGTTCTAAAAATCATTCAAAGGAAAACTTGCACATGTATTTAGCTATATTCAGACAAAGTATTTTCACGTGTAAAAATGTCGCTAACAACGACAAAACTGTACAAATAATGTTCTCCGGATGTTTAATAATATTTACGTGCCTACCTACGTAGTGGATCATTCTTGATGCCGTCAACTTGGGGTTTTCAGGTCAATTCCTCAGAACTACATGACGTTGGCGCTGCTTAATAAATAACATAAACCGAGTTATTCATCTGCTTCAGTTTGCTCAATGCATCACACATGTGAGAAGGATGCGGATTTTCTTAAGGAATGGTGTGTTTGCACCACATAATTGTTTGTTTAGATCGCATGTGGTGGGCGTGTGAGCACTCGCGTACGTCACGGCGACGTCACAGCGCACGCGCAGCGCTCCACGCACGCAACACTCCGCCGCGCGCCGCCCAGCGCAGCAGCAGCGGCGGCACCCCGCGCCCCCCGCGGTCCCGCGCCCCCCGCCGCCAGCGCGGTCGGTGCCGGTTGTTTAGCGTGGCACGGACGTCATCTGCGTGTGTTCGGACGCGGCTCGGCTGCGGATGTTGTGGTTTACGCGATGTGTGCCCTATTAGGGGCCGTCCGGTAACCGACGTGAGAATATTGTTCTAGCGGTTGTACTTACACGATCGCTTGCGTAGTTACTGCTGCCATAACAAACTGTTTCGATTTTATCTATCGTTCATTCTGAAGAGGAGTGATCTCATTTTACCTGGTTTGAATTACAATGCGAGAACATGTCAGTTGTAATTTCGTAACACATGTTTTCACCGCTGGAGTTTAAGGGATATAGGTACAAAGAGAAACTTAAATAACGCTTAGTGCCCACGGCTCGTGATACGTGTGTAAGTTAGATACAGCTGAACATTTTCAATAAGCTAGCCATACTTATTCTTACGTTACGTACTAAAACAAGCCTAAAGCGCTATTCATCAAGTATAACAAATCGTAGTCTTTTGCAGGGAACATTGTCTATGGATAGGTAATCAATTATGCTTTCTAGGCAATACAAATAGCCTCAGCTTTTTTATGACAGTTAATGTGTAAGTAAATACTATTTTCTTATTTCAGTTTACATATACACGTATGCAGCTTTTAAGGATTCGTTAACCTCTCATACACAAAAATGCTGAAACCCACCCGAAAGAGAAGCAATCTAGTATAACATTCAACAATTCCTCTTATATGCAAATGTATTGTATTTAGGAAATAAACCGCGTGCCTCATGTGGCGATCGTTCGGGAAGCTCGATAAGTTAGTACTTAAATACAGATGGGTCTCAAGAGGATAAGGAAAGGTTAAATGTCTTAAAGTTGAGTTAAGGTATTTCCGTGCTTTGCGTTACACATCCATTTCTCAAAAGCTCATCTGTATGGGTACGTCATAGTGGCACGTACGCGATCAGCTGAAGGTCACGGTACCGTTACTCTCGGCGGCGCGCGGCGCAGGTGACACCAACGTTGCACAACGCAGCGCGTCACACGCGCAACCGCTGTTATCTCCTACACGCAATGTTACACCACGATATCCTACTTTCATTGCTTTCCTTTTATTTGCTTCCGTTGTGAAATAGGGCGCGGAAACACAAGTTCGAAACGACGCTACGTTAAGGATACATAACGGTCTCGTATGCGATCACCTATTTACTGCGATATTTGTGTGGCGCGCTACGAAGATGCAGGATTACCTATGTGCCCGGTCATTTAAAAAGAAGCTGTAGACCTTAACTTTATGTTACATAATCAACATTCTGTGTTGTTCAATAATTTTAGTTTTAGTTTTATGGGAACGAAACATATCTCTGAGAGCATATTATGATACTCTAGAGAACATTGCCTGCATGTTGCACCAGGTTATGTCAACCTCCGGTTTACCTCGACATTGCATATTTTGTTTTCTGAATACAATAAAAATATACTAGAACAGTTTGTTTACAATCATTTCAAAAATATTAGTTTGTTTCTCAGCGTTTACTATACATAAATTTTCATCGTAATTAAAAGCACATTAAAGTTACGTAGTCTGCAGTCATTTTCAAGTATTACCAATACTTAATAAAACTTTATAATATCCTGCTACAAAGATTTGTATAATTATTTAATATTATAATAATTGTGAATATCTTTTTAATGTGAATTTCTTTAAAATTCAATTAAGTAAGATTAGTTTTGAGGTCGGCGCGCGCGGATGCGTCAGCGGCGGGTCAAGGCCGCGGTGAAAGAGGGCGCGCGCAGTGAAAGTGACGCGAGTGACGCACGCGCGGCGAGCGGGTCCGCCGCCGAGTGGCGTCGCGTGCGCGTGCGCGTTATATCACATGCGCTTTACACAACTTTATAGTTCCACTAAAGTTCGGCCGCGGCATCCGTGAGCTTATCCGTTTCAAAGTACCGGAGCACATGTGTTGTTTGTAAACGTACTCGTTACGTTAGAGGAAGCCTATGGCAGCGTACTCTAATGTCGCATCACGCTACGTCCTACTGCGAAATATCTTATTCGGTAACTTTTTCTCCTTACAAAATCTTACCTAGTTACCTTAAAACATGCCAAACAAAGTTGTCATAGCCGTGATTGAATTTCCCAGAATTAAGTTGGACTCACGTAAGGCAGCAGGAAATTATAGATTTTTTTATGATGAAGCGTTAATCACTCGATAATGTACCGTTATGTGATGTCACAGCCGCCACGAATGCCGCGATACGCGAGTGGAGGAGCTTTCCTCATGACACAGCGGTGCCGCGGCTCCAGCTGCTGGACGCACGTAATCTTAATGACCATGACGTCAATATTACGCTGAGGGTTTCTATGATATAATTTTCACTGATGATTTGGCATTAGATACAATTTTCCTTAAACTGTTAATAAGACGTCAGTCGGTAATGATTTCAAACTGTACGGTATATTCTGTACTGCTAAACACGCTACTGAACATCAAAGATATCGTAAGATATTTTATTTTTGTTTTTTTTGAAATTATTCTTAGACATCAACTTATAATCAATGAATTAATTGACCAGTTAAGCTCACTCTATTCCACAAAAGTTCTGGACTTTGATATTTACTGACTAACTTAGAGAGTCTGGTAGCCGATAGGTGGTCCCAAACTTTTGTTTTTAGAAAGATGTAGAAAGTGAGGGGTTACCGAGACCACACCACAGCATGACATCAGCGGGAGCACGACCGCCTTACATAAGTGCGTCTTAACATACGCTTTTTAATCAATCTAATTGATAAGACCACAAGCTCACCGCAAACATAATTATGTATTGTCGTTGTCGTTGATTGTGAGTGCGATCTCCAGCTCGAGGTGTACTTGCGCGTGATTGATGGCGCGGAGGCTTTCTCCCAGCGCGGCGGCGGCGGCCACGCGCATGCGCTGCGGTCAGACACTCACACGGACCGACCGCAGCTCTTTCACACAACACTTCAGCCTTTATTCATCACCTTTCTTCACTTCGCAGTTTGACCCCTAGTTACATTACATTTTGTTGTTAAACTTGATGTAGTATAAACACGAGTGAAATACATTTCGGTTTGTAAAGATTTCTCTACATTTTCACTGGCGCCATGGCTTTTGTCCTTGAACTGTTTAACACGTACTTTTTGAAGTTAACTTACAGGCATTTTATTAAATAACACTTGTTAGCTACTAGATTATCGTGAATCTGCTGTATTTTTCCGCATGTAAATCGCAGAATTTTGCATAAATTCGCTGCGAAGACAAAGTGATCCATCAACAATATTCTCACGAGGTATCAATGTTTTCCTCAATATGTGGATGACTTTGTTTTATCTCTAAACAATAATTCTTGGGTCTGACCGAAGCAAATAATTCACGGAAACTAGTAAAAATCACAATATCTATCGGTTATATTTATTTAAATACGAGCTTATGTAGTTGTCATGTAAGAAAGCCGTGATGAGAATTCATAGTAGTATTATACTCAGGAGGAATATTCCATTTTCTATTGCTCTGGGTGGAGGCCTTAAGGTCCTCGCCAAAAGTCCGGTGAAGCAGTCAAAGCCTGCGCTCAGGCTAACTGCAAAGAACGCTACCAAAAAAATAAAGGAATATTCCATTCTTAACATATTTCTACTATTTGACTGCAAGGTATGGGCGATCATCCCGAAAATGTAATTTACAAATGAAACTCAGATCATAGGTGAAGAGAAAACGTCAACTTAAAAAAAGTGTAAATTAAGGAGTTATCAGGTTGGCGAGAGCATCCAAGAAAGCACACGATTAATCTTAAATCCGCTCATTATGTATTTTTTTCAATGTATAAAATGCACGTTAATCTTGAAAATCACTATTAGCTGCTTTCGTACTTACGTGTATTTATTTTATTTATTTATTTATTCATTCATGTACACACAACACATAACAAGGAATATTCCATATTTAAAAATTATGTACAAAGGTGCTGCTTATTTCTTCAAGAAATTTCTGACAGCAGACCCGCGAAAGGAGAAGTCGTCAATATTGGCAGTCAAAGTGTGCGACTCAATTTATAAAGCTACAAATAATAAAGCATACATATAAATACATACATATACACAAATACTACATATTATAGCTTAAATATATACATATAAGTAACTCAATCACAAGGAGAGATAGTGTTCTGCGATGCGGTTTTTTTAAATGTGAAGAGATTTAGAATCACGGATGTTAGGCGGAAGCGAGTTCCAAAGTCTAATGTAAAGGAACGTGAACCGTAAAGGAGTAGGAATAGAAGTCAGTGGAGTGGGATTGGAAGTGTAACAAGGATTTTATTTGCGTTACGCGTTATGCGTTACGTTGTTAAAGATTATTTAAATTAAAGTAATCTTATTTAGAGATCTAACTACTTATTAATAAATATAAGCATTTATTACTTAGCGTAGTGGCACCAGTAATCGACATGCACCAGTAATCGACACTTTATTTTTTTATTTAATAAAATAAAGAGTAGTATACCGATTTATTTATTTGACGACACTGTAACATAGAAAGCACACTTATTACTGGCTCCCAGTGACATTTGAGCGATATTTACAGTTTTATTTGAAAGTAGCGGTGTGACAACTGATTGTGGCTCGAGTACCGGCTAACAAAACAACATTTCTTACTGAAATCGTTAACGAAGGGAGTACATTTCTTTGTTAATTATGCTAATTTATTGTAAGTTATTTGAATTTTATGAGTTTTACGGGTTTTTATAAGAACTAAAGGGTGGAATTTTGTTATAACACAAGTTCAAGATTATTTTAATATTAGTAAAATGTTGGTGTCGATCATTGGTGTTTACAAACTGACTTTCTCCAGTTATCGACACGTGTCGATAGTAATTATTAGAAACATTTTTCATTTGATAAGTGAATATATAGCTCTTCTAACTTTGCTTCTCGGTAGATATTTGAAGTAAACTAATCAAAGTTGACCTACCAGAAATCGACAAGTGACGATTATTGGGAAATCATATGTGTCAATGATTGGTTTTAGAGATGGCTCTGAGAAAACATTATACTCCCGACCAGTTAGGTTCAGTGGGTCGTCTTAGGGGCGGAGGGTAGGAGTTGGGCACTATGAGCACCAAAGAAAACAAAATAAAAATAGTAAAAAAAATTGGGAGTCCTTTTTTTTTTTATAGAATTCGAGCATTTTTATTGCAGCATCTGATTAAGCTTATCTATAGAACCCATTTATGATCTTAGAAGTATGGCCCTACGACGCACAGTTTCCGACTTATGGGCCGTTTACATTAAAAGGCCGTTCAAGTAAAAGGCTCATAACTCGAAAACGGTGCGTGGTGTGGCCATGTTTTTTAGAACTTAAATAGTTGGCACAGACAAGGTCAACCTAATACAAGAAATAAATCGGAAAGATTCCGAAAAAAAAAAAATTAAGTCCTATACAGGACTTATAAAAATTATAGTTTTTTTAACCATACGGTTAGGTAATAATTTTGCACGATTTGCTTTCATTATCAGTATTAAAGTACTATCATACCTGTGGTAGAAATACAATATAAATTTATTGCGCTATCGTACACAAACATTACATCCGTCTTACGAATTTTCGATCAGGTCACGTGTCCTGACGCGGGTTTATCATTTTTACTCATTACCAAAAAAACTGTACAGCACCGCTAAAGAAATTTTTGTCATACGAATTTTCGATCAGGTCACGTGTCCAGGGGCCCGATTTTTCAATTTTAAGTCAGTGAGTGGCAGGTATTTTCGTATCCAGATAATTTTAGTTTAATGAAAAATTTAGGTACACCTACTTGCCAATGTTGACCTTGTAGGATTGCCAGTGGCTGTAACAAGTGTAAAGTGCACTGGAACGTTTATTAACCTGACGCGAGTTTAATTTTTTTTACCCATTACGAAAAGCCGCTAAAGAAGTGTTCAATTAAAAAATTAAAAATTATCAACACAGACAAAATCAGAACCAAAATCAAAAATCATTAATTTAAGTTAAGCTACAAAGTAGCACTTATCAAACGTCAAAATTTTAATACAAAAAAGACAGCACCCTAGGGGTCGGTTCATATCCGGCGGAAAAGGCAGCGCGCAGCATCGGCCGCGCAACCCCAGAACGAACAAGCACACAACTTTACATCCAACCTCCCACACCTCACGCGTCGTCGGGTCAGTGTGAAAAGCCGAATCCTCCATCATGCGCCCGCCCGCCCCAGCGCCACGCGACTGACAGCACGCCACCACCGTCAGATATGAAACGACCCCAAATCGCCCACCCTTCAGCAAGTGCTAGTCCACTTGTCAATATCTTCTGTCTTGTACGAGTATTTACATGATTAATACCCATTAGTAAGAGAAATATGGTTATTGTAACAAAATATGCATACTTATTAAACAGGTAATTTTATTTTAAAGACCGACAAATGTGGTCAAATGGTGTGATTATTTGGCAAATACTCATTATAGATAATAGTCGATAACTGGGGTGTCGATAACTGGGGTGTCGATGACTGGGGTGTCGATAACTGGGGTGTCGATTACTGGTAACAGTCAAATGACTAGGTGTCGGTTACTGGAGATTCTTACACTTTTTCATTTTTTTTATTTTTTTTTCTTGTCTGTTTATAGCAAATAAAAATAATACATTCTATTCTTATCTCAAGAATATACCTTACCATACTCAAATGTTACTTTTGGTTTAAAAGTGACTAATATACCTTTAATTTAATAAAGAATCCCACTATGATCGATTAAGATCCTTAAAGTGTCGATCATTGGTGCCACTACGCTAATTACCAGTCAAGTGAGGAGTACCGCATATCAGGTGATTCATAGCATACGCGCGTATTTCATAACATAGCATTGTAGCTCAGTTATTATTAGGCAATAAGCAAGTAAATAGGTATTCAACGTGTGGAATATCCGACCGGGTTTGGCCAGAGGTAATAGGAAAAAGTGAAGTTCCACGTGTTTCGAGAGCGCCACTGTGCTAGGTAAGTCGCGGTTGTTCGACCTCCGCACCTCGCGGATGTCGGAGACCAGCAGGAGAGTGTCACCCACACAGCCTGCCCTGTGCCTTCTCCTGCAACACTCTTCACCCTCAACACCATTACACGGACTTTCCTACAACAGCACTTGCATGTCCAAACCTTAAGTTTTTGTTGGAATCCAAACAATTCCTATTTTTAATTGTTCTGTTCTCATAGTAGCAGGTAAACCCTATCAGCCTGTTTGTGTTGACGGCGCTTGCCCCGGCGCGGCGGCGATATGCTTGTAACATGCGTGTTTCCCGCTCGTGTCAGACCACTGCGTGGCTCGTGCTCAAAGGGAATAACGACCATGCTTTACTTACATGGATCGAGCTGGTCTTCTAACACTCACCGGATGAATCTGACTGAGTTAAGTGCCGGAGCTCAGACCACAAAAAGGTAAAAAATCTCACGACGAGAACTGCACGCATGGAGCACAACGTGTACGTAAATAGTAATGATATCAAACCAGCCACGTGAACATAAACACATTGAATTGTTAAAAGCCCCATTAGATACTAGTGTTGAGTACATGTAACTATGCAGTTATATCCATTATTACTAATCTTACATCTTTAACACTATTATATAATGATGGTAGACACGACTCTATGCATAGTTAGCGGTGTAGCAAAGCGCGGGAACATCCCGCGTAGCGCGTAGCACTATTTTCGCCGGCGTAGTAATACGCGTGTGGGTCTGAAAGAAATTTCTCCTTCATTTGTAACCTTTTCAATGCATTTGCTAATATTCCCAAATTTCATCGAATGCGTTGAATATATGTACCTTCTATTAAGAAAGTCCAGCGTAGTACCTAATAAAAATGTAATCAAGTAACTGTGCTAGTTAATTTCGCCAATGATGATTAATCAAATATAGATCTCGTATAATGTGTTGCAATTCATTAGTTCGATAGCAGTGAGCAGGCACTGAGATAGTGTTGCGAGTGTGAGTCAGGTGTGCGGGCGCCCCGCGTTGAGTAATCGGCGGTAATCACCTGCGCGACCCGCGGGCGCGCGGCGGCACGCGACGCGGTCACGGTCCAACGCTCCGTATTTATACATACATAAGTATCTAATAACGTTATGCCATATATTATCTTATCATCACACATGATCGTTGACGTGTGCTCCAACTGTGACGTATGCTGACCACGTCACTAAGTAACTTGCCAAAATTATGCTAAATAACGTTTTGATCTTCCTAAGCATCAAAAATACCAAGTTTTTTTGTAAGTACATACTTACGTCATATTATTTGTTTTACATAATATTAAAAATCATATACAAAAGATAAGTCTGTATCATAACGTTATCTCGGACGATGACTACACTCTATCACGTCTGGCACAGAAATCGTTATCACTTTTAATTGTAATCTAACGATAAGCATAGTATGTCACATATTGAGAATCAACATACCAAGCTATGCACTTTCTTTTGCCGTCGATCCACTGATAAAAATAATTTAAAAATTTAGGTTCCAAGTATATTTAGGCATTCATATGCATTACCTAGTGGGTTTTTACTAGTACCTATGTGGGTTTACAAAAGTGGTTATTAAGCACATTGGCACGCGAGAGGAACACTGAATCACGTATAACGGTCCGCCTCAAGGTCGGCCGCGCGCTGCGGCGACGCGACTCTCCTTCAGTTTCGACCACCCATAGGTAATCGCTTTAACAGCTTACCTGCTACCATCACTATACTACATGTTATACGTCGTATTACTTAATGTAAGAAAATTTCTTCTTACGCTCGAGTTAGAATAGTAAAGTTAAATGGGTACCCACTGTGAAAGATCACATCTCTGATAACCTTTACTGAGGTATGCTTTAGTAGAGCGACACCCGCATCGCATAAAAAGCCTATCATAAGCCCGTATAGTTTTACATAGCAGGGTTTTTTAAGGTTGCAATGTAACTGACCAGTTTTCTTCGTAGGCACCCCATGTACTTCGCTGTAATCGGGGGCAATGCTCTACCCTTCATGCCCTCAGGCCTTTCTGTCAAGAGCGATTGGTCGCCAATTTGCCAACGAGTGGCCGATATCTCCTCAGCCTCACCACCACATTCTCAGCCTGTCCCGTCTCTTTGTGAACAAACGCAGATTATGAAATAATATCAAAAATTTACTCTTCGGGGTTTATATAAGAATATGGCGTGATGGTATGTAAGTTAACGCAACATATATTTAGACAACAACAGCGGCTTAGGTAAACTAAATTATTTGTGTTTTTAAATAGTACATTATTGAAAGTAATGATTCGAGCGATAGTAACCGTCGTCTTTTCTCCCGCCCCAAGGCTCGCTTATCGCGGGGCGCTCCGCGGCGCCGTCTGCGCGCTGTCTGCTTCGTCCGGCTAATGTCTTGCTCATTTGTAGGCAAAACATACGGTGATTGGAATAATAAAATAAGAAATAATACAAAATTTATAAGTATACAAAATTATTTATTGTGTCATATCTTCATAATGCAAAACAACTTACATTTTAAGGAACATAGTAGGTAAACAAAACTTAAGCCTATATCATTTGTTATTTAAATTACAGGAATAGATCATAATATATGTGCAGAAACATGGTAATGTTACATCAATTGAAGATATTGTCTTATATATTAGTGTAAATCATAGAATAAATTCAATTTTACAATAATCAGTTGACTCCTGCATCTGAATACTTTCTCCAGACAATAATCAAACACCGTGGGAATAACAGTAAGAGCGCGAGCTCGGGGAAACAGGAGCCGAACAATAAGAGGAAAATATTTGCTTGCGGTTTATATAACATTCCATTCATAACAAACATTATTGTAACAACAATTATTACGCGTAAATGACGTAGGCATTGTTTGACAACAAAAAGCGGTTTATACAGTTGTGCAATTAGTTACAAATATTAACGGAATATATTTACATTATTCCATGTATTTCAATACATTCAATTTTTTGATATTACTCTAAGCGTCTAGCAAAACTTATGTTAATGCTGATCTTTAAAATATTTACTCGAATAGACGTTTGTAGGGCAATTTGTCAGGGAATCCCTCCTTAATGATTACAAGACATGCAGCAAGTGCACCGCGCACGTGAACTGATACTACTATAAGTGTTACTCACACCTAGCTCGGTACCATAATAGTGAGATAAGTGGTTCATATAATTGCAAAGTAAGTACCTTTTATAGTAATTAAGTCCGTGGGTAGATACAACAGTATTTAACAGTGTAAATAATTGTGGCAACTATGTATGTGTGTACACTTAGCCGTAAGGACATTCTTATAGTTATTATGCACATATACAATATTCATATTGATTACAAGTGTGGGATATAACTAAAATAAATTATAACTACCGAGATTTTAAAAACAGTAAACTAAAATATAACGTCTATCGTTAAAATACATAAGCAGTCATAATTTTAATTTATTTTGAATGAATTTTGGTTTAGTTATAAAACATTTGTAAACATAATATAAATAATGCAATAAGGATCAATCATAGGTAGGTATATATTATATACATCCTCTTCCTGTTGGATATATGCCTACGTAGACTTAGGAATATTTCAAAATCGTATTTCCATTAATGTCATAAATCCAATTAAGTAATAATTAATTAATTCAGATAATTTTACAGGAAAACAATAAACAAGTAAGCAGGTATTCCATTGAGAGTTTCCTCAGATGTTTGGCTGCGGTAAAACTTGTGCGAGTTCGCGAGCGTCATCGGTGTTTACACGCGGCGTGCGTGTCGCGTGTGTGTCGCGTGAATGTCGCGTGTCACCGAGACTTCACACACACCTCAAGCTTCCTAGCCTAAAACCGAACCTCCCTAATACTGATTCAATATAACTAGCTTATTGCCGAGATGATAAGTCGTGTCATTTGACCACCAATTACTTGTTGCTACACTGGTTAATTATCTGAATAGGAGCAGTTGTTATTTAAAGTAAATAAATAAAAGTAAAAAGATATTCAGACGAACAATACATATGTAAAATAATAGAACAGCAGTCTGTTATATTACTTTACTTACTTTTACCTAGGCGGAACTAAGGGGGAACCGGCAATTTAGAGCCATGGAATATAAATTAATAAAACTTTACTTTTGATCGCTCAACATCGGTATGTATAAAATGTAGGTTTGTGCTAAAATATCAGCTATATATATATGTCACGGTAAGAGTGATTAATTGAAGATTATTAATAATTATCTAGTATTATTAATAATTACCGAAAGTCGAGGTAAAAGTGATAAATTAATCACATTTGTCGGTTTTTATTAATAATTTAACCCTAGTAGTGATAAATGTAATAAGTGGCCAAGGGTTGCGGGGCGGTTTATTTAGTATAGGTTAGGTTTAGGGCATCGAGAACCGGGCCATTTTTAGGAACCGGTTCTTTCGGTTCCAAACTCA